>CM067298.1:127694685-127738851 GCA_034231615.1 Meghimatium bilineatum
TGATCATTATCACAATCATCATCACAGTCATCATCATCATCATCATCATCATCATCATCATCATCATCATCAAAATCATCATCATCATCATCATCATCATCATCATCATCATCATCATCATCATAATCATCATCATCAAAATCATCATCATCATCATCATCATCATCACAGTCATCATCATCATCATCACAGTCATCATCATCATCATCATCATCACAGTCATCATCATCATTACAGTCATCATCATCACCATCACAGTCATCATCATCATCATCATCATCATCACAGTCATCATCATCATCATCATCATCATCACAGTCATGATCATCACAGTCATCATCACAGTCATCATTACAATTATCATACTCACCATCTATATACACATCATCATCATCATTCGAAGCTGTCAGACGGTTTATGCACAACCACAGACTTGGCAGTTGAGTACTTATAAGAAACCTACTGTATAACACTGATTCATTACTTATATGCATAGCCTTTCATGAGACAAGTTTCACATATCCTATTACGTATTCACTATTTCACATACTGCAATGTTACTATTCACTATTTCACATACTGCAATGTTACTATTCACTATTTCACATACTGCAATGTTACTGTTCACTATTTCACATATTGCAATGTTACTATTCACTATGTCATCACAATCATCGACATCATTATAATCATCATGCTCTTTATTATCACTATCACATCAAGTGCCGTGCCGACTGGCGTATTCATTCATTTATTAGGTGCCATGTCGGCTGACGTAGACGATCATGACTCTCCACAGCTCTCTATCTCCTGTATTATGTATCAAGATCATTGTTGTTTCCATGCCGTGCCAGGTTGTTAAACTGTCTAATATTTTCTCACGTTGTCGTCCTCTGTCTCGTATACGATCACAAATTTCCAATAGTTTTCAGTACCCTCTTGACTCAGGCATGACTGTTGACATTTATCCCGCCATGATGTTCAACTATCCACTATTTTGTGTTGTAGTCTCTCTCGCTGTCTGTCAGCTGTGTCCATAGTTACCATGTTAACTTCTTCCTCTGCACCTTCTCATGATGTGACCAAGAAATAACGACCATCTTTATATTATGTTAGCAAGTACCACCCGTTTCATGTTTCACGAAAATAGGAAAAATGTGGTCAAATCCCCGGCCGATACAGAGCCGTCTTTACACAATTTAGGGCCCCGGGCAAAGAAATAGTGTTGGGCCCCTAGGCAAAGAAAGAGTGCCCCCCCTCCTGCAGGAATAAAAAAAAAATGGTTGATAATATTAAAAATAATGTATTATTTATTTTATTGTCACTATACTCATTTCAACCAAATTGTTGTTAAAACTTGCTGTACAGCTGCAACTATAATCAACATTAAACATGAAAAACAGAGAAAAGAGATTTTATTTACATGTTTTATAGTATTACGATATTTGTATATATAGTATTATGATATTTGCAAAAACAAAAAAATTTACATACAAAAACAGATATTTACATATGTTTTTTTAAATAATAAGCGCCATAACATATTACATCTATTACACAAGGTCAAACAAAGGTATTAAAATTCGTAATAGAAATTTTTCTTCTTAAATTAGACAAATTTCAGTACGGTACTTTATTATAACAAGCGTTTGCGACATTTCTTTTTAGAAAATTGTTTTATTATCGGTTTGAAGTCAATGGTCTTCAGGATGTCATTTTCTATGCTCTTGAGTGATAGCCAGTTCAAACGATGCTGTCCCATTGTACTACGAAGCTGATTTTTAATAAGTTTAAGTCTTGAAAAAGAACGTTCTCCTGTACAGTTGCTCACCATCATGCACATGAACACTTTGAGTGCAATTTCAATGTTCGGAAAAACAGATTTTAAAGTGTCCGAAATTATTTTTCTGTACAATGCAGGTAGAGTCTAGCAATTTTCATCAAGAGCCATGTAATGCTTGAGATGCTCACATTCATTTAAAAGGTCGTCATAACTCAAGTCCTTGTGGTACGTATTGGCAAGATGTTCGCTTTTTTCTTTAGTGCATCAGAAGTAATGGTTTTTAATTCACCCAAGAAATAAAACAAATTTCCAATTTGTGAATACGCCTCTGCACGTCTTGTTAGTTCAATGATTAAAGTGTCCAGAATAGGGAGGAAAGTTTCTACCTTGAACTTTTCGGACTTATTTAGAAATAACTCTTCTCCTGGCCTATCATACCTACTAAAACGCACACTTCGGGTTCGTTCCAGTTTTTTTCCATCACTGTAATCGGCATCTGGACACATACTTCTGGCTTTGAATTCATATTCAGTGAATTTGTCTCTAGTTTCCTTAAGATAGCTTTTCAGCGACACAAGAAGATTTGTGGCAACTAGGATGTTCACATCCTTTGATTGTAAAACTTAGCTTGTTGTATTCATCCTTTCTAGAATGCCCTTCCAAAGAATTGTAAGAAATATTGTTTCAAAGTGTTCCATTTCTTTGCTCAAACCTTCCGCCTCACGCCTTGTTGTCACTTGCTGTTCATTGTCACCTGATATAGAATCCAGTGCATGTTTTATTTTGTCGAAACCCTTACACAAAGCATGAACAGCATCAAACAGTTTTCCAAAACCCTACAAAATATTCGCACGGGGCCCCTATGCTCGTGGGCCCCCGGGCAAATGCCCAACGGGCCTATGGGTTAAGACGGCATTGGGCCGATAAACTTTTTTTTTCTGACTTATAATCTAGGATTTAAAAATATAAGCACTATTTGATCTACCCTCTGTGCTCATAAAACATTATCTAGCGCTCTACGACACTAAATATTTTAGCCTAGAACATTCGATTTCTTAACTAAATCAGATGTACTTGATTAAACATGAAAATAAAACAGCCTAGCCGTGAAGCTAAGAACACTATATCACAAGAGAACGACCTTTTTGATAATTCGGAAGCGACAGCAGAAGAACAAAGGGAAAGAATAAATGATAAATCGTTAATTTGATGTAGTAGCGGTTACTTCCCTGAATATACTCACCTATAATGTATGGTTTAGAAGAATACAAAAGACAGCTACAATGAAGAATTCATTCATTTTAAACGTAAATATAGTATACTAGCAACCATTAAAAACGCATCAGCATGTTTTCACATGAGCCTCTGCACGTGCTAAATTAAAATTAACTGGAACAATTTTTTCCAAATTGAACCATTTATTGAATAAAATCTACAATACTTTAAAAATATAACAAGCAAGAATCAGAAAAGTATGTAGTTGTTTACCCTTGCTGTAATTTTGTTTCCTTCACTGTCATCAAGTCACAGCGGGCACGTGTGTGTCCAACAGCATCATCAATACAGGCTTTGCCAAGCATTGACGTCTCATGTTATTACATCGTGTCTGAAAACATTTTAGGGCATAGCTTTCCATTCTGCACGGAATGCTTACTTGAAATTATTCACATTGTTGATACCATGCTGCCGGATACTTCTGTTCAGTTCACCCCAAGCGTATCCAAATAAGTTCAAGTCAGGTGAGTTTGCAGGCCAATCCGGTGCAAGAAAGGGTTGATGGGCTAAGAAATTGCTTGTTACATTAGCAGTGCCAGGCCTAGCGATGTCGTCCAGACAGATTCCTAGACGAAAATACAACGATCGGTCGCAGTAACTAGATCAGCGACTGTTATCATCGATTATCGGCTGTTAACTTTGAAAACATGAAGGGAAGTACAATGCTCAATGGAGCATCCACACCAAACATGTACGCTTTCACCTCCATAATCTGTTATCCTGGACTATACACACATCCGTATATCTATCTCTAGGACGACGCCAGTCTCCATTTATCACCAGAATGTGCACATCTGTCAAGGGAGCAAGAAATAGTAGACCTAAATATATTTAAATTATAGTGAGATTGCCTTTCGATGATGTTTCCTCCTCATATTCCTGTGCCCTTCGGCATATTATACTATGAGAAGTATTTGTCTATCATTTGATGATACTCTCTGAGAAGTATTTCACCTGTTTGTCTGTGGATCTGTACGCCTGCATGAATAGTTCTCTAGTTATCAATGTAATAAATCTTAGCAAGGCGCATACAACGAAGATAAACTACATCTCATTGAATAAAATATATTTCAGTGTCATACTTGCGATTTTGAAACATGAGTTAATACAGTAGTGTCCTCCTCCCCCCACAAAACTAAAATAAATAATAATTATATCTCTGGAAATGGTTCACTAGAAAATGTACACACATCAATTAACTTAACTATACTCTAGTTTAGTCGTGTATCTCAAATAAGCGGCATACCTCTTGTCACAAGTACAGTATCACTCACATCACGTAGTTCCGTAGCTCCAAACGTTAATTCCCAAAAATCTCAGAAAAATTCCCTTGAAAAGAAGATGTAGCGATCGGGATGGACCCCACAGAATTGTTAGTACACTTCAAACAAGGTCAACACTGATCAGATGAGATCACTTTCTGGGAAATGAAGTTTGTAAAATGATATCCAGAATAAAATCGACATCTTAGAAGGCCAGCCAAGAAGTGTGACGAACATTGAATGTGAAAGAGGCTTGACTCATAAACAATATGATAGCATAGAAGTTTTGTATTTCTTGACCACATGACGATACTATCAAATTGTATACTTGACCACACGAAGATGGCATCAAACTGTATACTTGACCCACATGAAGATGGTATCAAACTGTATACTTGACCACATGAAGATGACATCAAACTGTATACTTGACCACACGAAGATGGCATCAAACTGTATACTTGACCACATGAAGATGACATCAAACTGTATACTTGACCACATGAATATGGCATCAAACTATATACTTGACCACATGAAGATGGCATCAAACTGTATACTTGACCACATGAAGATGTCATCAAACTGTATACTTGACCACATGAAGATGTCATCAAACTGTATACTTGACCACATGAAGATGGCATTCACTTGTATACTTGACCACACGAAGATGGCATCAAACTGTATACTTGACCACATGAAGATGGCATCAAACTGTATACTTGACCACATGAAGATGGCATCAAACTGTATACTTGACCACATGAATATGGCATCAAACTATATACTTGACCACATGAAGATGGCATCAAACTGTATACTTGACCACATGAAGATGTCGTCAAACTGTATACTTGACCACATGAAGATGTCATCAAACTGTATACTTGACCACATGAAGATGGCATCAAACTGTATACTTGACCACATGAAGATGTCATCAAACTGTATACTTGACCACATGAATATGGCATCAAACTATATACTTGACCACATGAAGATGGCATCAAACTGTATACTTGACCACATGAAGATGTCATCAAACTGTATACTTGACCACATGAAGATGTCATCAAACTGTATACTTGACCACATGAAGATGGCATCAAACTGTATACTTGACCACATGAAGATGGCATCAAACTGTATACTTGACCACATGAAGATGGCATTAAACTGTATACTTGACCACATGAAGATGGCATCAAAATATATAGAAAAATTAATGTAAGGCATAGTTAATCGTGACACGGAAAAGGGTGCCAGATACGACGATGTATAAGAAACGTTTCCGTATATTTAAGCATATCATTTGCTGCAAGAGGATCAACTCACGAGATGGCGAGGCGTTGAAAACGGTTATACAGAAGATTGATTTCTGGAAAGATAATGTCATCTGAATAATATGTCATATAAATAATATGTCATCTGAATAGTAGGTCATCTGAATGATGTGTCTCATTAAAATGTTATATTAATAATATCATATGAATAAAATGTCATCTGAACATTATGACATCTGAATAGTATGACATCTGAATAGTATCACAGAATAAAAATTAGTGGTTATGAGGACACATACAGTAGCAATCAGTAAAAACAAACAAATTAGATTTTATTTAGCAGAGATCGAATGGTGTACGTGACGATTGGTTAGCTGTCTCCCGCTGCTTACACACTCTCACACACACCCTCTCTCACACACGCTCACAGACACACTTCTTATCGGGGTTTCTGTTTAACTTGTTGACTGTTTGATTACTAGATCATGTGATCTCCATATCAGTTCCATCGATTTCCACGTCATCTCCAACAAATGATCATTCAATTAGTTTATTTGTCACATACGATATACATGTGTCATCGCTACACGGTTACTTGAAGTTAAATAGTAAGTAAGTAAAGTAAAGTAACCCATAGCATTTATTAATGCCGTAGGGGTGTGAGATGTTAGAGATCTCACATTTCAGAGGCTCTGCAAATGAGGGCGGTAGCCATCTCCTCTCCCTCGCAGTCTTTACTTCCCGGATTAATCCGGTACCCATTTAAGACTGGGTCGATCTGGGAGCGGTTACGATCTTGAAGTTAAATAATCTTCAGCCAAAACTACAAGTAATAACATTATGGCGGCAGAGAGTCTAACATTTTACATTTTGAAGTGACCCGGAGAAAGGGGATAATGTGTGTCCTGGAGAGATTTAATATCATCCTCATTAGTTAAGCATATCATGGACATGATGTAACAGTCACCACGGCCTTTCGAAACTCCTGCATATCGTGAGATGCGGATAGTATACAAATACGGATGTTATATGTTTGTTGTTACTGAGGATACTTCAATACTTGTACAGGATGTTCGTTGTTGTTGCAATAGTCGTTGTCTCAATTGGTTCGTTCTAAGTGACTTGAGTACACAATTTGAATGTCTTGAAAAAATCGTATCTTTTTCTGGAGATGCGGTTAGTCAAGCACGGAAAAACCCGTTTACTCTAGTTGCCAGGCGATGTGATGCCGTCAGAATGGACTGGTTAAATTCCCGTTGGTCTGAAGAATTCATACCCTGAGAGAATCTACCTGCATCTATGAGTGCCATGTTAAGGGAGTCTTTAGTAGATTCCGTTCATCGTGGTCTCCCTCTTTTTCGTTGTCATGGCATCAACCCCTGTATTATGATCTAATAAAGTGTATTTATGATGACGCAATCAATATTTGACTAAATCTGAGTTTGAACACTCTTGAAGTACTGATAAAACCTCATTTGCACCTCATCTGTGGTTTTATAGATCAACTGTCACGTTGATGTTCGCTTCTAATCACAAGTCAAAAATAAAATTTTCAGCATTGCTGTATGACTCAGCAAAATGGTGACCAAAAAAACTGAGAGTCAGAACTACTAAAGACATGTACAAATTGATGCCTGCTTAGAAGAACGTGTACAAATTAATGCCTGCTTGAAAAGACATGTACAAATTGATGCGTGCTTGAAAGGACATGTACAGATTAATGCCTGCTTGAAAGGACATGTACAAATTAATGCTTGCTTAGAAGAATATATGCAAGTTAATACGTAGTAAAGGTGATAATCGTTAATATCAACAAAGTACCTGTGGTGCTGCTAGAAGTGAACATTTTGCAGGGGGCAGAAGAATGATGGTCAACCAGCATAGGACCGGTACTGTCAGCAGAAGTGTAATGGCGGATACACTCAATGAGAGATCGGAGCAACTATGGACGTGTCCAGTTTGTAGTGATGATGATCCGACGACTAACTAAATAACTAATAGAATACCTACAATACCTAAGTACCCATAAACAACAATTCAATCAATTCGTGTGGGTTATGTTTTTTTTTATTTTGGGAATTTATTTGATGGACGATGGCAGGAGACACCAGGGTGGCACAAATTATATAAATAGTGACCAAAGAAAATCATATCAACAATCAAACACGTCACGTGAGAAGGTTCATTCTAGTGTGTTTTGATTCTGCTGTTAAATCTTATTTGGCGATTGGTGACGACGGTTATGCAGTGTCATCGTAATAGACTGAAATGATACACCGAAGCAGGTTTTCTTCCTAAACGTCGATGTGAATTCAGATATGGAAGAGGAACAGGTGCAATGATTTCCGTTGCAAGTCAATTACAGGAAAAAATTTCACACCTAGAATATCGGCCTATAGGGGTTGTCCATAAATTAAGCTAACAATTGAGGGGGGGGGGGGAGTAAAAGTTTGACAGCTGTGACAAGGGAATAGCGGCGCGGAAAGGGGGAGGGGAGTTAACAAAATTTGACGTAAAACATGTTTGTATACACCAATTATACTGATTAGGGAAGGGGGGGGGGTCTGATAAAGTTTGACATCTGTTGACAAGTTTAATACACCAATTAAACTGATTAACTTTTAAATGTATTCTAAAAATGTGAATAAAGTACTTTAAAAATTATTTTGGCATAATTAAGCAGGGTGGGGATCCCTTAGTTATTGCACGTTGTTGACAAACGACGGAGGGGGTTAAAAATTGCAAAACAGTGACGTCATTTTTAGAGAGCCAATAAACAGAACACTCGTATAGATGATTTTAGATACCGTCAAGCTAGGAACTTTGCAAGATTGTATCTCTACCCAGAAAATCCTTTGTTATGGGTGGAGATCTCCCTTGTGTTGCAGGCCGCATCCTGAAAGGAGAGCACAGAATAACACCACGTACCTTCCATGCATGTCGTAAGACGCGATTAAAGAGGTTACGGGGTGGAATGGGCTGCCCCATCCCATATAGGGTAGTAGTGATCTAGAAGCTAATCTAAAGTCCAATGTATCAGGTCGAAATGCGCACATATCGCAGCTAAGCTGTAAACCATGACACAACTCATTCTGTTCACCGGACTACGTCCTGCTAATATGTCGGAGTTTGAGAATCATCACAGAAGATGAAGAAGAATTCGTAAGTTACATTACTGTATGGAAAGCTAGCGTGTGAGAGGACTATCAACACTTCAACTTATTTCAAGTTTTCAACCAACGTATTAAGCAGTAATGTCTCATGTCTCCAACGTATTAAGCAGTAATGTGTCCTGTTTTCAACGTATTAAGCAGTAGTCTCTCATGTCTCCAACGTATTAAGCAGTAATGTCTCCTGTTTTCAACGTATTAAGCAGTAATGTCTCCTGTCTTCAGCGTGTTAAACAGGGATGTTTGCTGGCTTCCACGGTGTTTAACAGAGATGTCTCCTGGTCCCAACGTGTTAAGCACGGATGTGTTCTGGCTGCAACAGTGTTAACAACAGGGATGCGTTCTGACTCCGACGCTCTTGTGCATGGTGTTTTCTGCTGTGCTACGTTTTCCGGAACAACATTGCATGAATCAATTTTCACCCTCTCAATATATCTAGCACTGCAGGATTGGCCAAAGTTCTTGGGAAACCTTGAACATGGTAGAACATTACAGGCGATTCTTCTTCTTCTTCTTCTTAAACTCCCACTGGATCTCCCTTGTAGCAGGACCATGGTCCAACTAGATTTCCAGCAAGATGTAGTCCATAGACTGGAAATGCGTTGTGTCGACGTTTCATTTGCTCCAATGTCATAACACATTCGTTTCGGCGGACAGGCGATTCAAAATAGACACAAAAATAGAACAAAAGGACAAATTAGATTATGTTTTCCCTCATCTCACAACCGACTACATTCCAGCTGACATTACAGCATATCTTTCAGGGCCCAGGTTCGAATCCTAAGCAAACATCTGAGGACCTACAAGCAATCAGACCAAACTTGACCCTTCTTAATATCATGTTGATCTTCACCTGCGAAGGAGGAACATCATCATCATAGGAGAAGTACGAGGATAGTGAAATGAGTCATTAAGAAGGCATGATTTACCATTACCCTTTAGGTGTTATATTGTATATGGTTATGATTTATTCATACCACATACTGGTCGTGTTCATTTTGTTTTTGAAGTAGTTGAACACCTGAATACATTTAATGTGAAAATTTAGGTAAAAATGTAGGCGTTAGCAGATGGTTTCAGTAATACTGAGTCAGGTAATTTTATGTAAGTGAATAAATTGTGAATATTAATAATCTTATTATTAATATGAATATTATTAATACTCCTGGTGTATGAACCTGATGTTATGTTACTAGAATGTAGCAGATTTGTGACTATAGCAAATATTCACAAATTCTGTGTGACTTTCAGACTAATTCATTTCGTGGTTATATCATTAATGTCACTTTCAGACCGATTCATTTCGTGGTTATTTCATTAATGTCACTTTCAGACTAATTCATTTCGTGGTTATATCATTAATGTCACTTTCAGACCGATTCATTTCGTGGTTATATCATTAATGTCATTTTCAGGACGGTTCATTTCGTGGTTATATCATTAATGTCACTTTCAGACTAATTCATTTCGTGGTTATATCAATAATGTCACTTTCAGACCGATTCATTTCGTGGTTATATCATTAATGTCACTTTCAGACCGATTCATTTCGTGGTTATGTCATTAATGTCACTTTCAGACCGATTCATTTCGTGGTTATATCATTAATGTCACTTTCAGACCGATTCATTTCGTGGTTATGTCATTAATGTCAAAATTCATTCATTGGACGTATCAGATATATACGAGATCACAAACAAAATTAGACAAATGTTTTGTTGTTTTTCTACTTGTTCATCACATTTATTGTTTCTCATGCCATGCTCATCTTCGCTTGCGAAGGAGGAACATCATCACCATCATTAATGTCAAGACAACAAGAGATACTTCACTTACTGAGGCTATTGTGTATCCTGCAACAAGAGATACCTCACTTACTGAGGCTATTGTGTACCAAGCAACAAGAGATACTTCATTTACTGAGATTAATGTGCCCTGCCGCTGGCGACTTAGCGAACAGAAAAGGGCACCTGTACTCTTGGCCGGTGTGTGTAGACGTAGTCTTCATTGAATTTCTATTCCGTGTACACATAACAGCATGTCACATCTGTACTACATCTGATAGTTAGTCCTGGCTTGGAAAATTTAAACAGATGAATAAAACAGACCTATTTCTACTTTGAAAAAACCCCACTATAACACCGTTATTTATTCGCACCTGGTTATACACACCTGAACAATAGTTATATTTACTATTGTCTTGCTACTGAACTATCAGCAAACACATTATGTTTGAGTTCAAGGAAGGAAACGTGGAGGATAATAGAATAGTTATTTGAATATAGATTATAGGATTTGTATAGAAATATATCCCGATATTGGTTAAGAACAGAACTGCAGAAAAATGGGTCTCTGTAATTTTGTTTATTTTAATTTTATTTCGGTGATATTTGAGGTCAGTAACACTGACACTGCCTTAGGGGAGTTAATGACACTGCCTTAGGGGAATGTGATTTAAGATTATATTAGGTACAGGTGAGGTACAGGTTAGGTGCATGTGAGGTACAGATTAGGTACAGGTGAGGTACAGGTTAGGTGCATGTGAGGTACAGATTAGGTAAAGGTGAGGTACAGGTTAGGTGCATGTGAGGTACAAATTAGGTACAGGTGAGGTTACAGGTTAGGTGCATGCGAGGTACAGATTAGGTACAGGTGAGGTACAGGTTAGGTGCATGTGAGGTACAGATTACGTACAGGTGTAGTGAAAATTATGTACATATATCGTACAGATTAGTAATATATCAGGTACACACGAGTTACATATTATGTACAGATGAGGTACATATTAAATACAGATGAGGTAACAATGAGGTCCATGTCAGGTACAGATAAGGTACATATTAGGTACAGATAAGACACATATTAGGTACAGATTAGGTACATATTAGGTACAGATAAGGTACATATTAGGTACAGATTAGGTACATATTATGTACATATAAGGTACATATTAAGTACATATAAGGTACATATTAGGTACAGATAAGGCACATATTAGGTACAGATAAGGTACATATTATGTACATATAAGGTACATATTAAGTACATATAAGGTACATATTAGGTACAGATAAGGCACATATTAGGTACAGATAAGGTACATATTAGGTACATATAAGGTACATATTAGGTACAGATAAGGTACATATTAGGTACAGATAAGGTACATATTATGTACAGATATGGTACATATTAGGTACATATAAGGTACATATTAGGTACAGCTAAGGCACATATTAGGTACAGATAAGGTACATATTAGGTACAGATAAGGTACATATTAGGTACAGATAAGGTACGTAATTAGGTACAGATAAGGTACATATTAGGTACAGATAAGGTACATATTAGGTACGGATAAGGTACATATTAGGTACAGATAAGGTAAATATTAGGTACAGATAAGGTACATATTAGGTAAAGATAAGGTACATATTAGGTACAGATAAGGTACGTATTAGGTACAGATGCGGTGCATATTATGTACAGATAAGGTACATATTAGGTACAGATAAGGTACATATTAGGTACAGATGTGGTACATATTTGGTACAGATAAGGTACATATTAGGTACAGATGTGGTACATATTTGGTACAGATAAGATACATTTTAGGTGCAGATGAGGTGCATTTTAGGTGCATATGAGGTTCATGTTACTTATATATTAGGTACAGATTCCACTGTTCTAGGGCTATATTAGGTACAGATTCCACTGTTCTAGGGCTATATTAGGTACAGATTCCACTGTTCTAGGGCTATATTAGATACAGATTCCACTGTTCTAGGGCTATATTAGGTACAGATTCCACTGTTCTAGGGCTATATTAGGTACAGATTCCACTGTTCTAGGGCTATATTAGATACAGATTCCACTGTTCTAGGGCTATATTAGGTACAGATTCCACTGTTCTAGGCTATATTAGGTACAGATTCCACTGTTCTAGGGCTATATTAGGTACAGATTCCACTGTTCTAGGGCTATATTAGGTACATATTTAGGTACTAAGTTCACTGTTCTAAGGCCTCACATAGGGGCTGTCCATAAATCATGTCAATAATTAGAGGACTGGGTTAAAAAAAATTAGCAGCTGTTTATAAATGGAACAAGGGGGAGCGGGTGATAAAGGTTGACGTCAACAGCGTCGACAATACTGTTTACATGGAACTGTTTGAATTGAAACATTTTTTCTAAATATGGGAAGTAAATGATGTAGTTTTTCGCACTTTAACTGGAAACTTTTTTTTAATGGAGGGAGAAGTGTTAACATTTTCGGACATAATTAATAGGGGTTGGGGGTTAGTCCATGCATTTTTTACAGTTATTTACAAGGTGGGGGGGGGGAAATTGGAATCAAATTGTTGACGTAATTTACGGACAATCTCATTTCTGCTCTTGCACTTCCAGCAGGGTAACACACTGTCTGCCAGGAGTATCGTTCACATGTTAAGATGTTGCTGGACTGCAATACAATAATTTTCTGCAATAAATACGTACATCGTTGAGTAGGAAGCTTTCTCAAAGCTTAGCATATAGCGGAGAATTGCAGAATACTGGATATGAAAGAAAGCTCTGGAGACCCACTTCTCTTATTTCACAAAGGAAAACAAGAGCTTCATCTCTCTAAATTAACAAACGAACGCACAGAGACAAGAATAAACAACAAAAAAAAGAAACATACAAACATACAAAAAATATACTTAAAACATACAGAAAACATACAAACAGGTAAGCAAGCAAACAAACAAACAAACAAATAAACTTTCAATCAATAATACAAATATACATATAAACAAATATACAAACAACATACAAACAATAATCATAGAAACACATATAAGCAAGCATATAAATAAAAACACAAACAATTATGCAAACACTCACACACAAATACAAAACCAACAGACACACACATTCAGTGAAGCATAAACACAATACTTACATATAGATATACACACAAACATACAACACAAACATGTACACAGATATACAGTAACACATACACATAAATATACACACACGCATATAAACAGACAGATATACAATAAAGCATACAACACACATACAAACATATAAATAAACATAAAAACAAATATACAAACAAACACACAAATAAGAATACAAATGAACAAACAAACAAGCATGCGTAAAACATAAAAACAAATATACAAATAAATGTACAAGCAAACATATGCACAAATATGCATACTAACATGCAAGCAAGCATACATAGACGCATATAACAGACATATAAACAAGTATAAGTAAAAATAAGAATGAAAACAGACATACAAATAAATGTACATGCAAACTTATACGTATACATTTAAACAACACAAATCACACACTGTATGAAAAAACAAATATACAGACAGACATTCCAACATTTATACAAACAAGATAACAAAGATACATACACGCAAACATACAATCACCCATACTAACAAACTTAGAAACAACACTCGTACAAATAAATATGTAAAAAAAAAACACAAACCAACATATAAACACTTATAATCAAGCATACCAACAAACATATAATCACTCATACAAACAAACGTACAAATATAAACAACACAGAAACACTCGTACAAATAAATATGTAAACAAACAAACATATAAACAAACATATAAACATTTTTAATCAAGCATACCAAGAAACATACAAACACTCATACAACCAATCAAACATACAACCATGCATATAAAACATACAAACAAGCATAAGTCCTAACATACTAAAATCCAAACAGACATACAAACAAGCATAAGTCCTAACATACTAAAATCCAAACAGACATACAAACAAGCATATGTCCTAACATACAAACATCCAAACAGACATACAAACAATCATAAGTCCTAACATACTAAAATCCAAACAGACATACAAACAAGCCTAAGTCCTAACATACTAACAGACATACAAACAAGAATAAGTCCTAACATACAAACAGACATACAAACAAGCATAAGTCCTAACATACAAACATTCAAACAGACATACAAACAAGCATAAGTCCTAACATACTAACATTCAAACAGACATACAAACAAATATAAGTCCTAACATACAAACATTCAAACAGACATACAAACAAGCATAAGTCCGAACATACTAACTTTCAAACAGACATACAAACAAGCTTAAGTCCTAACATACTAACTTTCAAACAGACATACAAACAAGCACATAAAGATATATACAAAGAAACATACGTACAAATAAGCTTATGCATACACATATAAACTAACATACACAGAAACATACATACATACATACATACAAAAACATTAAAAAATGGAAACAAACAACCATACACAGACACATGCATACGACAAACATGCAAATAAGCACACAAGCATACGAACATGCAACCATACACACAAACTAAACTAATTCGATTGCAATGCAAGCAATATT
Source organism: Meghimatium bilineatum (assembly GCA_034231615.1). NCBI lineage: Eukaryota > Metazoa > Mollusca > Gastropoda > Stylommatophora > Philomycidae > Meghimatium > Meghimatium bilineatum. The sequence goes on from CM067298.1 coordinate 127,709,886, forward strand.
CTCCAAATGACAATAGTACATTAGAACATCAGTTTTGGTCCCTTGCTGTTCCTGCCATATCTGTATACAAAATAATAACAGTCCCTGTGTTAGATCCGTATTCGATAAGGTAACAGAATTGCACAACGTTTCGGCTGATCTTTTGTTCAACATTTATGAAAACTGCAGGCCTAGCTGATTATATTATTGATCGATGACAGATCAATCAAGATTTATATATCAACCAATGCGTAGGTTGCGGTTCACCGGTTTCAGCATTAGACTACGCGCTATTTTTATCTTGACGAAAAATACTCTCTAGTCTGTGTCGCAAGATCAACATAGATTGTACCAATTGCTATTCACTTATTGAATGTCTGTGGTAATGATGAATCAACATTTCTAATTTTTCACCTGATGAACACCTGGTAAATTATTTGTATACCCATTGAATATTGGTTTTACTTGTCTTTCTCCTGTTTGTCTTCAAAATAACTTATAGCAATCAATCAAACTCATGGGAAACCTAGAGTGTTTACAGAATCAATCAATCTCATGGGCAACCTAACGTGTTTACAGAGTCAAATAAACTCATGGGCATACTAACATGAGTGTTTACAGAGTCAATCAAACTCATGGGCAACCTACGTGTTTACAGAGTCAATAAACTCATGGGCAACCTAGAGTGTTTACAGAGTCAATCAAACTCATGGGCAACATAGAGTGATTACAGAGTCAATCAAACTCATGGGCAACCTAGAGTGTTTACAGAGTCAAATAAACTCATGGGCAACCTAGAGTGTTTACAGAGTCAATCAAACTCATGGGCAACCTAGAGTGTTTACAGAGTCAATCAAACTCATGAGCAAACTATAGTGTTTACAGAGTCAATCAATCTCATGGGCAACCTATAGTGTTTACAGAGTCAATCAAACTCATGGGCAGCCTAGAGTGTTTACTGAGTCAATCAAACTCATGGGCAACCTAGAGTGTTTACAGAGTCAATCAGACTCATGGGCAACATAGAGTGATTAGAGAGTCAATGAAACTCATGACAATTTCATCCTTGCATAATTTAAAAAAAAGTATAGATGAAAAAATACATTAGCCTTGTGTAAACCACGAACTTCTACATAATAGTCCTGCTTGATGATCTCACAGTGTCACTTTGCTCATCCGATTTTTTCCAGCGCTTTTCATTGGCTGACGATACAAAAGTATACGTAAAGCGACCAATCATCAGTTGCATGAGCCAAAATGTGTGACGCTGTGTGACATCAATTCGCTGGACGGTATTGAAACAGGACTTGGTAAATATTATACTAGCGATTTAGCTATTTTTATCATCTATTTTTTGTAACAACCTACCACTTCTGTAACGCCGTGGTTAGTCCTTTTGTAATGTAAATTTCTATGTCTAAAAGCAAAGGTATTGCGCATTTGACGTTCACAAATATACTATTCACTTTCAAAGCTTTATATTTTTGTTTATATCACGTGATATCTCTATGTGAGCGTACAAATACTTGGTCTGGATTATAACACGGGATTTTTTTTTTATTCAACGTTTACGAGATGATTCTGTGATAGTGTTTTAGATTTCGCAAACATTAACTGATTTTCTGCTGCGTTGTATGTTTTTGTATACCTGATGCACATGGCGCAGCTTGCAGAAAATATATTTAGTTTTCTCTCTTGAGCAGAGTGGTTTGGAAATATAAAAAAAAGTATAAATTTGTTTGCCAGATAGATTTATTCTCAAAGTTAAGTAACCTAATATTCAAGTGTAAACACAAATCTCACATATGCTTAGGGCAATTCTTTTATCCTATGACCACGATTTCTCGATCAAACAAAAAATCTACTGCCACAAAATAGTTCGAGTCTGTGCTACACTAGATATGTGACCAACCACACTTATTTTGTCACCCTTATTTATAGCTTCACTTATCTCTCTTATTTATAGCTTCACTTATCTCTCTTATTTATAGCTTCACTTATTTCTCTTATTTATAGCTTCACTTATCTCTCTTATTTTGAGAAAGTAATCCAGTTTCCACATTTTGTTATATCCACATCCTTCACTTGAGATAAGTCCTGCCAAAAAAAGACATATAGCATCAATTATTTTGACCACTCGAACTTTTCATTGCCTGACGATACAAATTATTTCCAAAGTGAGTACTAAAAACGGCTCGAAAATCGCTTCAGTCGAGATCAGTGATTAATTCGCAGGTCCAATATATAGAGAAGGACTTGGTTATACCAGTTATAATGATACATGGTTTAAATATACAGTGCAGCATCAAAAAATGATAAATCAATCCAAAAAAGGGTGATTCATGAAGTCGATTTTTATCTTGACTATGAGCATGACCGGTATGCATTGTAAAGACCTGTGAAAAAGGTCAACATGATCTGAATGGCTGATTTTTATTATTTCCGTGATTTTCGTTGGTCAGCCGTAGCTTTTTGTGGCATGTGACTTCAAGTATTTAAGTAGCGACCAACGAAAATCACGACTATAATAAAATAGTAGCGAACGACGGCGTGTTTACTTTCTATATACCAACAGTGTCGCTGTAAGGCGCGTATATCGGACAAGCATTAGGTTCTCCCATCGATGCGATCTCCCTGTTAACGTGGACTATACTATTCCAAAGAGTGATGGCTGCTTATATAAGCACTGCAAGGGAGTTTACCTTTTTTATGATTAGCATTACCTTTCTTTGAAGGATTAGATACGCAATCACCCCTAGGAATGGTCAAGTCCATGTAATCCGGGATATTTTGACGATAGAACCAATCTTTATTCTCTAAATCATGGCAGTATAGTAGGTATAACTAAGGAGAACATTTTTTATTTTAAGTAGGATCTCGTCAAAGGTTGTGAATTCAAATCCATGGACGGATACTTTTCATTGGATACCCAGTGTGAAAATAGGTACACGAATCTCACAGTTCGGGATGAATTTCAAAGAATTGAAGGCAAGTAGTCGTTCTTTGTCAGATTTAGAAAACGTTACTCACTTTCTGGATAATAAAATAATTAATGAAATAATGGCTGCTAGTGTGGTAAATCTCCAGGCTGGTTCCAAAACAGAACGACAAAAACTAAAAATAATTAATGAAACAATGATTGCTAGTGTCGTGAATTTATTGGTTGGTTCCTAATCTGAACGACAAAAACTAAAAATAATTAATTAAATAATGGCTGCAAGTGTGGTGAATCTCTTGGCTGGTTCCAAATCTGAACCACAAAAACTAAAAATAATTAATGAAACAATGACTGCTAGTATAAAAGAGCGTAAAAGACCGCATGGCATTTGCTGACTTCCAACCACTTACCTTCGGTGGTCAGCAGATAACCAGAAACGAGATATGCTGATGACACACTTCTCTTAACAACAAACGGAGATAGTCTAAACCAGTGTTTGCCAACTTTAAAAAAAAAACATGCTCCCACCCAGGGCCGGCCCTAACAATTGCGGGTAGCATAGGTAGCAATGGCCTAAGACCGGCCTTGCCCCCACCTAAGTCTTTCTAAGATTCTGAAGCCCCCGATGAAGCATATACATATCTTTTAAATATTCAAAAGTTGTGTTATTCTCCCCTCCCAAAATTGCCCCTCTTGAACAATCAATCTGCCCCCCTCCACCTTGAACAATCAAAATGCCCTCGCAACTGTGGGGCTCTCCCGCCTTAAGAAACACTGGTCTAAAGGAAATATTACTATAAAAAACACAGTGAAGCCCAAAACCTGTACTCAAATATGAAGACAACAAAAATTATGACAACAGATAAAGTGAAAGTACAACCAAAGATAACAATTGACAATTTTGAACTAGAGGAGGTAATAAATTTCCAGTATTTGTGCACAAACATAAACAACTCAGGAGATTGCGATGTGGAAATCAAGAGAAGAATTGCAATGGTCACATTGAAACCTGCGCAAATGAAAAAATCTTTGCCTAAGTACCAACAGCATAGTCAAACTAAGTATGATCAGAACATGCGTATTTCCAGTAGCAATATATGGTTGTGAGGCATGGACATTAAATGAAATAATAGCATAGATAACCCTTGTTTTCGAAATGAGATGTTACAGAAGAATTTTACGTATACCATGGACAGCTAAAAAGACAAATCAGGAAGTGTTAAGATCAATAAACGTCGAAGTGGGTTGGCCCATTAACAACATCAAATAAGAAAGCTGTGTTGTTTTGGTCATATAAAGAGACATAACAGCATGGAAAGATTAATAGCTGAAGGTAGAGTTAACCGAAACAGGGGAAGAAGGCGCCCACGACGACGATGGTGCAGTGATATATCATACTGTTTAATCATGTCTCTAGCTGCGGCAGGTAAACTCACTTAGAATCGTGGAATGTTCAGAGAATCCATAAGGAAGACCAAGTTCTAGAAAGAATATTTCACAAGATGATGATGTATCCAGTATAACAATGAAGAGAATTTCATAAGATGAAGTGAATGTAATGAATGGTAATCATTATCATGTGATGAACGAAAACTATCATCATCAGGTGCCGTGCCGAATGACGTAGGCGAGCATCGATCTATGCAACCTTTTATTGCAGCAACTTTTATCAGTAACATTGTTAACTCTTTGCCATGCCACAATGTCAGACCATCTAATATTTTCTTATATTGCCATCCTCGATCTCTCTTGCCTACAATGGTGTCTTTTGTAACTATGTTCTCCAGACCCCAGTGTCTCATTGCTAGTCTTTCTAGCTGCCCATGATACTCTCAGCATTCTTCTGTAGTACCACAGCTCTGTTGTCCATGATTCTTTGAATTCTTCTATAGTACCACAGCTCTGTTGTCCATGATTCTTTGAATTCTTCTATAGAACCACAGCTCTGTTGTCCATGATACTCTCAGCATTCTTCTATAGAACCACATCTATGTTGTCTCAATTTTCCATTCTCCTGTTTATTTATTGTCCTAGACTCGCATATATATGATAGAATCAGTGTTATATACTAAACTCGCATATATATATATATATATATATATATGATAGAATCAGTGTTATATAACCCTGAAACACTCACTTCACGTGTTCTTACACCTCTATCAGTGTTATATAACCCTGAATTACTCACTTCACGTGTTCTTATACCTCTATTGATAAGGGAATATTACTTAGTTATATTCTTCACTTTTATGAATACTGCTTTCGCCTGTCTTGTTCTGTCCATGACTGTTGAACTTCTTCCATCTGATGTCATGGCTGCAGCTAAATATTTGAAATTGGTGGACATGTTTGAGTGTCATTTACTTTGATCTTGCAGGTGGTAGAATTTTATTTCGTAGAAACAACCAACAATTCTTACTTCTTGAATAAAGAACAAAATAGAAAAGTACAGTGTATATATGTATGTTTGTATTCTTGCATGTAGGTGCGTGCATGTATGTATGTTTGTATTCTTGCATGTAGGTGCGTGCATGTATGTTTGTATTCTTGCATGTAGGTGCGTGCATGTATGTGTGTATTCTTGCATGTAGGTGCGTGCATGTATGTATGTTTGTATTCTTGCATGTAGGTGCGTGCATGTATGTTTGTATTCTTGCATGTAGGTGCGTGCATGTATGTTTGTATTCTTGCATGTAGGTGCGTGCATGTATGTTTGTATTCTTGCATGTAGGTGCGTGCATGTATGTATGTTTGTATTCTTGCATGTAGGTGCGTGCATGTATGTTTGTATTCTTGCATGTAGGTGCGTGCATGTATGTATGTTTGTATTCTTGCATGTAGGTGCGTACATGTATGTATGTTTGTATTCTTGCATGTAGGTGCGTGCATGTATGTATGTTTGTATTCTTGCATGTAGGTGCGTGCATGTATGTATGTTTGTATTCTTGCATGTAGGTGCGTGCATGTATGTATGTTTGTATTCTTGCATGTAGGTGCGTGCATGTATGTTTGTATTCTTGCATGTAGGTGCGTGCATGTATGTATGTTTGTATTCTTGCATGTAGGTGCGTACATGTATGTTTGTATTCTTGCATGTAGGTGAATGCGTTTTTGTATAATATGATAAATCCAGATTGTTAGGAAACAACAGCATAACGCACTAAAGATATAAGGTTTGGTGCAATATATGTAAGCGCATGATTACGTGAGTGAATGTATTTGGGTTTTTGAGTATAAGTGTAGTTGTATGTGTATGTTATGGTTGAGTGTCTGAAGACATATAAACAGGTAGAAAGATATATTATACGTATCTAGAAAAATGGCAAAGGAACAGGTAAATTGTTTCCCGACAAACTGTTCAGGTGAGTGGAGAATATTTTCTCGTAAAATAATACCAGACTCACATGAAATGGCATAATGATCGGTGCCATGTTTTTACACGTTTTTTTTCTCTAGCAAGCTAGGAAAAGCAATTTTCACAGAATTCATATCATTTCTGAGTCAAGTACTATATTAGTTGGTCTGTTTGCTGTCAATTCGTTTGTCATTTTATGCAGTGGAATCCCCATAAAGCACAGTCTTTCATAACAAAATTCCCTACAAAATAACACTTTGCAATATCTGTTATATTTATTCTGTATGGCTTGTACTGTATGTAGTTACTATCTGTTATATTTATTCTTTATGGCTTGTACTGTATGTAGTTACTATCTGTTATATTTATTATGTATGGCTTGTACTGTATGTAGTAACTATCTGCTATATTTATTCTGTATGGCTTGTACTGTATGTAGTTACTATCTGTTATATTTATTCTTTATGGCTTGTACTGTATGTAGTTACTATCTGTTATATTTATTCTGTATGGCTTGTACTGTATGTAGTTACTATCTGTTATATTTATTCTTTATGGCTTGTACTGTATGTAGTTACTATCTGTTATATTTATTCTGTATGGCTTGTACTGTATGTAGTTACTATCTGTTATATTTATTCTGTATGGCTTGTACTGTATGTAGTTACTATCTGTTATATTTATTCTGTATGGCTTGTACTGTATGTAGTTACTATCTGTTATATTTATTCTGTATGGCTTGTACTGTATGTAGTTACTATCTGTTATCACATACATATTGTATCGGTCCAGACCAAGTTGTTATAAAGGGATTTACTGTAATATATCAGCTTTCACTATGCATCACACATGTAACGCTGTTTTACTTACCTTTGTTATGTACTCTCGTGTATGCAAGGGTTTCTAGATTTAAGAACGTGTTACGAAATGTGTGACGTAATGACAAGGGCTGGTTGTAAACACACATCGCAGGAGTTTTCTCTATAGTAATGTGAGTTTTAAATATGTTTTCAATTAAGCTGGTAAAAATGTGTTAAAAAGGCAAACATTTAAAAGAGAGAAAGGAAGTTTTATGAATTATTGAAAGCAGACAGAATAACACAGACACATTGACGTTTTGACGACCAGAAGACCTTTATCAGGAACACAACATATCACGAGTAAAGGACTCGTTACATATTACTTATGGTCACACGACAATACTAAATAACACTGCAAATACTAGAAAGAGGAGGAAAAGAGATAGTAAATCATAAGCTGAGTGGTAGAAATCAAACAAAACAGACGGTAAATTGGCAAAACTCAGCAAGATATTTACATGCCGGAATAAAGAAGGGTTAAGAACGAAAGACTGTAAGGTACCAGATTGAAGGACATACCAGTATATAAATGTATACGGTGTCCGGTAATCCAAAGACTACTATTTAAGGGGAATCACATGGACATCCTGGAATGTACATGATATGCGTCATTGAAGTGGGCAGCAAAAGGCTTTCCGAATATGTAATTAATGTTAAGCAGATGTTGACAATATCGGTATCCGAGACTATTGCCAATTTTTTCTTTCCAGGGCATACACTCCTCATGGTATATATTCGTCAGGGCATAGACTCATCAGGGCATAGACTCATCAGGGCATAGACTCGTCAAGGCATAGACTCGGCAGGGCGTAAACTCGTCAGGGCATAGATTCATCAGGGCGTAGACATTGGTGAAGCACGTTTACTATCTCGTGTGAATTTTAACGAGAAAGTAATCATCCCCACTACAAAGACGGCGCAGGAGATGGTGTTTAGAAAATATTAAGGGATCGTAGCAGATTGAACGATGGAGAATGTGTAGAGAAGAACGTATCAGTTAGCTTGTCATTCATGTACTAAGACAGTAGAATTGGATGGTAATGGGTATATCCAGAAAATGCTTACTGAAAGAATTTAACATAAACTCCAAAGATGCATGCATGCTAGCAGTAGATCCTTTTGCCATGTCTTCTGATGATTGGAAATGTAAGTTGATAAAAGATTGTTTCACACGGAGAAAAAAATCAATACATAGCCGAGCCGAAGAATGAAGGCTCAGATGTAAGGAACAACAGTCCAGCGATAGCATTTTCATAATCGTATTATGCAATAATCCATGTCGTTCACGGCTTGGCAGATTTAACCATGAAAAGATATGTACGGTCCGTGCCCGATTAACTCCATCTGGTACAGGTTTGCTTCAGACCGTCTGTCACGACAAAAAAGGACATTTAAATACTGGAAGTGGAGATGTCCGATGTAAACTTAATAACAGGGTGAAAGTTGTCAACAAAGTGTATGAGGCGAGACAATTCGACCCAGACATGTCTGGGATGCCAGTAACATCACGATGTACAAATGGAACATCAACGGAAAGGTAGGTACCATATAAAAAGTACATACCTGATGCTCACAGTACTTCTATAATTAACTCTTAACCAAATCCTAGTCCTAAATCTAACCCAACCAAATGTGTTCAACAAATCACACCACTAGCTATTTAACATATATATAATTCAGGAGCCCAGACCTGCCGGATTCATCCGTCATGTTGTCACATGTCCTTTGTCTTAACTTTTAACATGTAGTTAGTAACATAATTGGACGGTTCAGTAAGCGATGGAAACACACTCAACGAATATATTGTCTAGATAATTTGTACAGTAAAAATGATGGTCTGAAGGCTACGTCATAAGATAAAACGCCAGCATCGGGGTAGGAACTGTCTGTTGTCTTATGTCCTGATGGAAGCTTTTTAGTTGAAACGTCGTCTGTCACTGTGTATTTTTGATAGCATGTTTCATTGATAAATATTAATAACACATTTATATATTTTCGTTCATCACGTGGCTGCGTCCTGAACAGACATAACTTCAACAACGTGTTGCCCAACCATATCCCGCAAACTGTTGCCCAATCATATTCCACAAACTGTTGCCCAATCATATTCCACAAACTGTTGCCCAATCATATTCCACAAACTGTTGCCCAATCATATTCCACAAACTGTTGCCCAATCATATTCCACAAACTGTTGCCCAATCATATTCCACAAACTGTTGCCCAATCATATTCCACAAACTGTTGCCCAATCATATTCCACAAACTGTTGCCCAATCATATTCCACAAACTGTTGCCCAATCATATTCCACAAACTGTTACCCAACCATATCCCGCAAACTGTTGCCCAATCATATTCCACAAACTGTTGCCCAATCATATTCCACAAACTGTTGCCCAATCATATTCCACAAACAATTACCCAGCCATATCCCCACAACCTGTTGCCCAGCCATATCCCGCTGAGGAACCAGCACTATTTGGTTCATTCATTTTCCCAGTCAGATAATGAATTGTGACACTGCACTATTGTGACACTAACATGTGACACTACACTATTGTGACACTAACATGTGACACTGCATTTTTCAATACAATAGTCCATCACTGATGGAGGAGTCAGGTTAGAGTTATGTATCACTTGTGGCAGCTCGGATGCTATAATTCTCAATAGTACATTTTCGTCTGATAATGTTTAAATTGTGATGAATATAATTGTTTGTTCCTTTACAGTTTGTATTTCATTACAAAAACACCATCATTAAAACAATATTCAATTGAATTCTATATACATATTATCTCCAGTGTGAAAACTGGAATATGATTCTATATACATATTATCTCTAGTGTAAAAACTGAAAAAAGAACATCTAGTTCAGCTTGCTGAGGATTCTTCTTTTGCGACCAATTGTCGAACATGTAGTCCTGTATTAGTCTTGTATAGAGATGTTTGTTTGAGGTTATCCCCAGAACTTGCTTTGAAGAAAAGTTACTGCGTCTCGGATTGTCTATCTGTTACGAGCTAAATCGATACAATTCTGTAGTATGTTAGGGACATTGTCTCTGTGACTAGCTAAATTGATACAAATCTGTAGTATGTTAGGGACATTGTCTCTGTGACTAGCTAAATTGATACAAATCTGTAGTATGTTAGGGACATTGTCTCTGTGACTAGCTAAATTGATACAAATCTGTAGTATGTTAGGGACATTGTCTCTGTGACTAGCTAAATCGATACAATTCTGTAGTATGTTAGGGACATTGTCTCTGTGACTAGCTAAATTGATACAAATCTGTAGTATGTTAGGGACATTGTCTCTGTGACTAGCTAAATTGATACAAATCTGTAGTATGTTAGGGACATTGTCTCTGTGACTAGCTAAATTGATACAATTTGGTAGTATGTTAGGGACATTGTCTCTGTGACTAGCTAAATTGATACAATTTGGTAGTATGTTAGGGACATTGTCTCTGTGACTAGCTAAATTGATACAAATCTGTAGTATGTTAGTGATATTATCTTCTATACATTGTCTTCTGTGCGGAGATGTAAAATGAGAACGACAATAATCAAATAACGTCATGAATGAAACAATAATTAAATAACGTCATGAATGAAACAATAATCAAATAACGTCATGAATGAAACAATAATGAAAAAACGTCACGAATGAAGTCCTAATTAATTTTGTGCAGTTTTCTAATGGCGGAGGGCTAATATGCTATCATGTAAAATTGTAATAAATTATCCTCACGCGATTTCCCCCACTTACATTACATTGCTTCTACGAGTCAGCGCTTGACTACCAAACGTGTTTCCGTGTGCGTCGTTAATCGAGGATCTGTCGAGTAGTCTAAATGCATTTAGTGCACAATGTGGTCGGCGAAATGCAAACGGCTATATTTAGAGCTGGATTTCCTTAAATGTTTCTCTCACGTGACATCTGCTTGCCTCTCTTGTCAATATCGCTAACTGGGTCACAATGTTGTAGCTTCAATACTCAGTAACGACAAAACATAAATGTGCTAGATAAACCAAACAGAATAGATATACCTATATGTAATTTGTCATTCTAGGTTTCCATATCTATCAAACCTGATCTACCGATATTTGGGACTTGGATTTGAGGCGTTACACCAGTGTTATATTTATTGTGAATAGAAGTGAAGTGAAGTTATAGTTATTGTGCATAGTAGTGAAGTGAAGTTATATTCAGTTTCATGAAATTTAATGGAATATGTTAAATTATGTTAGTTATTAACAGCGAGTACACTTATCGGAATGTTGTCGATTGATTAAACGTAAGTGATTGTGTTAATATGTGTTACTGAATGACTAAACGTGTGAAGTGATTGTGTTAATATTTATTACTGAATGACTAAACGTGAAGAAATAATTGTGCTAATATTTGTTACTAACTACAAAATATGAATACGCTCAAGTGATTGTGTTAATATGTGTTACTTGTTGACTAAACATGAGTAGGTACAAGTGATTGTGTCAACATTTGTTACTGACTGGCTTTATATTTGTGATTGTCTTAATATTTGTTACTGACTGGCTATATTTTTATGATTGTATTAATGTTTGTTACTGATTTGCTATACTTTTGTGATTCTGTTAATATTTGTTACGGACTGGAAATATTTTTGTAACTGTATTAATATTTATTACAGACTTACTATATTTTTGTGATTGTGTTAATATTTCTTTACTAAACATGAGTCAATAATTTAGTTACTATTTATTTACTGACTATTTATTGGGGGTTGTTTTAACTCTAAGTCAAAACTAATTTCAACCTGACATCCATTAGTGACATCATATGTGATAGTCTTTTATTGAAAACATTCACCGTTAAGGATGTTCACACTTTATATAACAAGTGATTCACATCCTGTATATGACATAGTTGTTCTCATGAGATAATGGCTGTTGTTGACACTACTGACAAGTTACAATAATATTGTTAGCATTTAGGGAAACTTTTTCTGATGAATAGCGACCAGAGTCGCGGTCAGTATGACTGTGTCATCGGCTTCTTTCCCAAGTAAGAGTGGGTTTTTTGTTACTAGTTACATCCTCATCATCGCGATCATTATTGCTATCATAATCATCACTGTCAGGATTATCACCATCGTTACAATAATAATAATAATAATAACAATAACAATAATAATAAATTGTCATCATCATCGTCTTCATACTCTTAAAATGTTCAAGGTCGTAGAAGTGCCACCGTGGAAACATCAGCAGAACATTTCCGTTACTATGATTTAATCTTATCCCATGTACGACTGTAGAGTAAGTTAATCTGGAACAGATTTGCCGTCGCAGACAGATGTGTCAGACCATTGGCACACATAAAACTGCGACACAACGTATTTCCATTCTTTGGACTACCTCCTGCTGGAAATCTAGTAGGGCAATGATCCTGCTAAAAGAGAGATCTAGCGGGAGTGCGAGAATGAACGCTGAAGAAGAAGAACAGACGTTACTATTATCGAACACTTCTTTTCCTTGGGTAGCTCTTCTTCTCCACCCCCAACTGTCCCCCTCATGAGAGTCTTGGATAAGGAATCGTGTGAGGAACGCAACTATAATAATTGGTTCGGTAAGGTTTTGCCAATTGACATGAGTTGCTCTTGTTGTGACATGAGTTTGTCTTTCTGTGACATGAGTTGCTCTTGTTGTGACATGAGTTTGTCTTTCTGTGACATGAGTTGCTCTTGTTGTGACATGAGTTTGTCTTTCTGTGACATGAGTTGCTCTTGTTGTGACATGAGTTTGTCTTTCTGTGACATGAGTTGCTCTTGTTGTGACATGAGTTTGTCTTTCTGTGACATGAGTTGCTCTTGTTGTGACATGAGTTGCTCTTGTTGTGACATGAGTTGCTCTTGTTGTGACATGAGTTGCTCTTGTTGTGACATGAGTTGCTCTTGTTGTGACATGAGTTGCTCTTGTTGTGACATGAGTTGCTCTTGTTGTGACATGAGTTGCTCTTGTTGTGACATCATTTCTCTTGTTGTGATATAATTTGCTCTTGTTGTGACATGAGTTTCTCTTGTATATAAGTTGCTCTTGTTGTGACAAGAGCTACTCTTATTGTTACACGAGTTGTCTATCGTTAGTCATGTGGGTTGCATCGGCCATGGGCAGCTGGCGTCTTCTTCGATTGTCTTTGATTTCAGGTTTCTTTGATTGTCTCCACCCCACTAGTTATTGGTCTTCCTCGTGCATTGTAACAGGATCGTCTGATGATGTATGCCAAAATATCAATATAAACATAAATAGGTAGATGTGTTACCAAAATAAAACATAAAACAACCTAAAAGCAAGATACGGAGACACACGACGTTTCGAGTAAAATGCCTTCATCAGGAAAACAAAAGACAACAGTATAACGAATCTTACATGGAGACAAACGTGGTTATTATAGGGAGGAAAGAAAGGGAAAGATAGCGAATAGATAGCGGAGGAAGCAAGGATGGAGCATAGCAAGGAAGAAGAGGGTATGAGAAGAAGAAGTGAGGAGGGGAAAGTGTACTGAAGGAGGCGAGGAGTGAAAATAGATAAGGTGTGGTAACAAGTAAAATAAGATAAATAAGGATAAATTAAGATATTTACCTGTATGCAAAAATGGCTGGTTGAGTTGGTTTCTAATGATGTGGCCAAACGACCTGGTTTGCTGTCTATTGATGTAGTCGCGACGTAAGATGGCTTGATTTCTTTCTCGCTATCTTCATTTCTCTGTCAGTCTCTTCTTGTGACATTTATTGCTTTCCTTAATCATCTCATTTCACAAACTTTGATATTTTTCGTTAGTTTCAAGTGCCAAAGACATATGATGAAAGTGAATCTTCACAGTTTCAATCACTCATCAAACGTTGTTGTCTTCAGTTGTTGGAGTAAGAAATGTCGCTAGAAGAGAATGTGGCGTGTATGTTAACTGTGGAAGCTATGGAGAAGATAATGGGGCGTGTATGTTAACTGTGGGAGCTATGGAATGTTGTGTTTCATTAAATATCTGTTTTATGACAGACAAGCCCGCATATTATGACAGGCAGGTACGTACACACCTACTACATAAACGCGTACATATACACGTACATATTTACACACGTACATACATACACGAGTACATACATACATACACACGTACATACATACACACGTACATACATACACGAGTACATACATACATACACACGTACATAAATACACCAGTACATACATACACACGTACATACATACACACGTACATACATACACACGTACATACATACACGAGTACATACATACATACACACGTACATAAATACACCAGTACATACATACACACGTACATACATACACACGTACATACATACACACGTACATACATACACACGTACATACATACACCAGTACATACATACACACGTACATACATACACACGTACATACATTCACACGTACATACATGCACACGCACATACATACACACGTACATACATACACCAGTACATATATACACACGCACATACATACACACGTACATACATACACACGCACATACATACACACGTAAATACATACACACGCACATACATACACACGTACATACATACACACGTACATACATACACACTTACATACATACACACGTACATACATACACACGTACATACATACATACGTACATACATACACACGTAAATACATACACACGCACATACATACACACGCACATACATACACACGCACATACATACACACGTACATACATACATACGTACATACATACACACGCACATACATACACCAGTACATATATACACACGTACATACATACACACGCACATACATACACACGTACATACATACACACGTACATACATACACACGCACATACATACACGAGTACATACATACACGAGTACATACATACACGCGTACACACATACACACGTACATACATACACACGTACACACATACACACGTACATACATACACACGTACATATATACACACGTACATACATACACACGTACATACATACACACGTACATACATACACACGCACATACATACACACGTACATACATACACACGCACATACATACACACGTACATACATACACACGCACATACATACACGCGTACATACATACACGCGTACATACATACACATGCACATACATACACGCGTACATACATACACGAGTACATACATACACACGTACATACATACACACGTACATACATACACACGCACATACATACACACGTACACACATACACACGTACATACATACACACGTACATACATACACACGTACATACATACACACGCACATACATACACACGTACATACATACACACGCACATACATACACACGTACATACATACACACGCACATACATACACGCGTACATACATACACGCGTACATACATACACATGCACATACATACACGCGTACATACATACACGAGTACATACATACACACGTACATACATACACACGTACATACATACACACGCACATACATACACACGTACACACATACACACGTACATACATACACACGTACATATATACACACGTACATACATACACACGTACAAACATACACACGTACATACATACACACGCACATACATACACACGTACATACATACACACGCACATACATACACACGTACATACATACACACGCACATACATACACGAGTACATACATACACGCGTACATACATACACGCGTACATACATACACACGTACATACATACACGAGTACATACATACACGCGTACATACATACACACGTACATACATACACACGCACATACATACACGCGTACACACACATACATATATACACACATACATACATACACACGTACATACACACATACATATATACACACATACATATATACACACATACATATATACACACATACATATATACACACATACATACATACACACGTACATACACACATACATATATACACACATACATATTTACACACATACATACATACACACGTACATACATACAAACACATATATACACACGTACATACACACATACATATTTACACACATACATACATGAACACGTACATACATACAAACACATACATACACACATACATACACACGTACATACATACACGCACATACATACGCGCTTAAATATATACACATGTACCTACATACACGCGTACATACATACATACACACATACATACTCACGTACATACATACACACGCACATACATACACGAGTACATACATACACGCGTACATACATACACGCGTACATACATACACACGCACATACATACACGCGTACACACACATACATATATACACACATACATACATACACACGTACATACACACATACATATATACACACATACATATATACACACATACATATATACACACATACATATATACACACATACATACATACACACGTACATACACACATACATATATACACACATACATATTTACACACATACATACATACACACGTACATACATACAAACACATATATACACACGTACATACACACATACATATTTACACACATACATACATGAACACGTACATACATACAAACACATACATACACACATACATACACACGTACATACATACACGCACATACATACGCGCTTAAATATATACACATGTACCTACATACACGCGTACATACATACATACACACATACATACTCACGTACATACATAGGTACATACATACATACGTACATTGATACTCAAGTGCATACATACACACGCACGCACACACATACACACACACACACGTGTGCATCGCGCACACATGCATACATACGAACACGTTGAGGATATGCTAGTAGGGAAACAACTGCGTATCAATGACTCCAGCGAAATCCAAGATCATATAAAAAAAAAACACCCCCAGCAAATGATTGTATACCGACACTGCCAGAAAATCAATCAATCATGGCGTGGAAGAGACATATAATCGAATATGGGGAATTTAGGAAAATATTGGACATGAGCGATACAGGAATAGAAAGAAGGAAAAAAAAATGTGGGTAAGACACAATTTCCAAATAAATCAGAATCAATTCAAAGATGAACTATGAGAAGGTGTCTACATAAAACCAAATATCAAATGATGTCTGGCAGGCGCGTGGAAAATCACAGATATACGGCGTTATTTGTCATAACGTAAATGCCAGCAATTTGTTCTGTATCTGAAATATAATTTTATTTCTGATATCGTTCAGGAATGACGGTTTTACGAAAATTAAACGCTATCTCTTTGCCCTATCTACAAAGTATTTATGGTTTAAATGCAGGGACAATTATTCTACAAGTGAAACAGTTGCACAAGACCCCCAATAGAAGATCATCGTCAAGTGCCGTGCCGAATGGCGTTGGCGATCATATTTCTCCACGTACATCGATCTATCATATATGCCATCATCTCTGTTGGTGTCGTCAATCGAAGACATTTAGTCAAACTGTCCAATATCTTTTCTCTAAGTCTTCCCCTTGACCTTTTTCTTCCATCTTCCCTGTTGTCACTATATTCTCAATGCCTCCTCTTCTCATTATGTGCCCAATAAATGTTGACTGTCTTTTTTTTATATTATCAATAATGCATATTTTCACATCCATCCTTCTAAGACATTCTTCATTAGTAATCTTTGCTGTCCAAGAAATGCGTAATATTCTTCGCAAAAACCACATTTCTGTTGCCTCCAATGATTTTTGTGATTTCTTATGTATTGTCCATGCTTCACTTCCATAGAGTAGCACTGGTTCAATGTAACATTCGAGGACACGTTTTCTAGTATACATCGATATGGACTTGTTGCACAGGATATTTTTCATTTTATGGAATGCTGCTTTTGCTTGTCCTATTCTGCTTATAATTTTGGTCTTGCATTTACCATCTGAAGTTATTAATGTTCCTAAATTTTTGAAACTATTCACCTGCTTTAAGTTTTTGTCATTTAATACTATTTTAATATTTGGTGGGATACTATTTCCTGATATTATCATTGTCTCTGTTTTTTATGTGTAAACTAAGACCCTTTTTGTTCACTTTCTTATCACCGTCCTGTTTAATAGATCTTGGAGATGTTCTTGGCTTTCTGCAGTATCAATACAGTATCATCTGCATATATTTGTCTGCGATTCAATACAGTATCATCTGCATATCGTAGATTATTGATATTGTGTCCTCCTATTTTTAATGACAATAGATGTGGAAGATAAATTCATCGACAAAGATCATTTATTCTCTCACTTCCAAAAATATTTAGGACATAATACTGTGAGATGGTGAATGTAAAACAGAAATTAAAATAAGGATAATAATGGCTAACTAAGTAATGGCTCACATTTCAATGATATGGAGAAAATATTGATATCTAAACAAATTACAAAAACGCCCTCTAAAAATGAAAATGATAAAATGCTACATATAGTCTATATTGATATAGGGTTCAGAAACATGGAAAATGAACAAATAATTCGAAGTCAGAATGGTACCATTGAGATGTGGATATATAAAAGAATGGGGAGAACTGTATGGAAGGAGAAGAAAACGAACAAAGAATTTTTAACAATACTTTATATGAAGAAAGAAGGAAATAAAAATATCAAACAAATAAAGTATTTTGGATATATTAAAATACACCACATCTTTGTTACCCCGGATTTCTTTTAGCCCATTACTGATTTATCTACATAATTTCTACCATTTCTACTGATTGTCCAAGTTTCCATTGTTTACAAAATTAGATTGTCGTAAAATATGGTTGTTCTTCACAATGAGGTGGTATAATATCTTTCTTTGCCCACCGAAGACGGATTTGTTGGTTTATTGGTTCAAATAAAACAGCGACACAACGCATCTCCACTATTTTGCCTACATTATGCTGGAACTATAAGCGATAAATACTTTATAAAGTACTAAGGTTACTATTAAAGCCTAACTATCATAGTAAACAAAACAAATAAATAGCCATAAACAAAAGAACAAGGCTTTCTTTCTACGTTACGGTCCAACTGGGACTTTTTTCAAGAAACACACAAACATGGAACACGAAATGTCAAAATAAAAATGCGATTGTATGGAGATGTCTTTCGTACACCAAGACGCACCACATAACGCGGCAAGTTTACTAGATGCTGAATTATGTGAGTTGACATTGATTATGCACCATTGACAGAGGGAAATAATACCCATAGAATAAAGAAAATGACATACCAAAAATGATGAATTAGTAGGTGATAAATCATATCAAATGAAAGCCCAGTGTAAAAGATTGAAAAAGCAAACACAGACTACACACATAAAATAAGTATTGTGTATGTGTAAAACAACATGAGGACAAATGCAGAGTTGGAAGCCACTAATAAACAATGTCGATACATTGTTACCTTACACTGAAACATTTATCGCTTCAGAAACACAAACACAGAACATTGATATTCGAACTACCAACTGCACATAGGAAGTAAGAGGTAATCGCTCGCAATTTCTGAGGTTCTCAAACAAACATCCCTATATTTAAAGGTGTAGTTATTTTATTTTTCCAATTACAACAAACACACTCTAATCATATATCTTCGTCATATTTTTGTGTCCACACTTTTAATGGTTGTTTCAATTTAAAACCTGATGTTTTTCTTTTGATCCTTGAAACTGCCAACATGAGTCTGTATTTGTATGTTATTCTGCAAGTATTTATGTTTGTAAAAGCAATTTTTGCCAACAAAAATTGTGTAAATGAAAACAAAATCATTATTTCTGAATTAGTTTCACTTTAGTTGATATTCAAAAATGAAATATTCAGTATTGATATAACTAATTTATTTCTGCATTTCAGTTCGTGTAACAAACACAAAACTCCGTTCTCTAATAAAAAAAAACATTATAGAGAAAACGGTACCACTCTCTTAGAAACATGAATATACAAATTTTCCATTAACAAAAACAACAACTTTATAGGCATGCGTGAAGCTAATACAATAGAAATATTTATCTTCTTTGTCTTCTTCTGCGTTCGTTCTCAAACTCCTGCAGATTGGCAGGATGTAGTCCGGAGAACGGAATGCGTTGTGCCATGGTTTACAGCATTGATGTGATATCTGCGCTTTTCGGTCTGACACATCCGACTTCAGCATGGCTTTGGGTCACTAACCCTTTATGGGATGGGACAGCCAACTCCATCCCATAACCTCCTTAGTCGCCTTGTACGACATGCGTGGAAGGTAAACAGTGTTGCTATTCTTTGCTCCCCTTTCTGGACCCGGCAACACAAGGGCGAGAATTATTCAGTAAACATATTTGTATCATAAAAATCTGAAATGGTGTAACATAGGGTTAAATGAATTAACCAGTGTATGATGCCTTTATGTAAATCGTGCATCTTGCTTGATGTCAACGTTATTATGATACAGCCTACATATTATTGACATTTGTATTTTTAATCTGTCAGATTTTCTTCCTATCTTTTCTGAAAAGCATTAACCAGTGTGTGAACTATGCACCGAGTAACAGTTTCTAGAAAGATCTCTAGACCGAAACCTCCATTTTATGATTATATGCGATGTAAGTTCTACAGATTTTGATTGCGCATTATTTTGTTGACATCAATTATAAATAGCCCCAAATGTGTTTAGACTAGGGCAGTTATATGCTTACTGTAACGCATTGGTTTAACGTGTTCAGTAGAGATTTAGTTTAACGTGTTCAGTAGAGTTAGTTTAACGTATTCAGTAGCGAGTAAGTTTAACGTGTTCAGTAGAGAGTTAGTTTAACGTCTTCAACAGACATCGTGAACCCCTCGCCCAAGTTCGAGTCTCACACCACGCGTTTGAGAGCAAGACGTTCTCGAGCTGAGCGACCTTGTCCTCATAGCGCCTGAGCCCATCAGGTACTGAACCCTTTCTTTCTGCAAGTGTATTTCCGGTATAGGAAAGCTTTATAAGTAGAGTTGTGCCAGGGCTGAAATCGCTTTCTCTTTTGTGCCTGTGACCATCAGGTACTGAACCCTTTCTGCCAGCAAGTGTTTTTCCGGTGTAGGAAATCTTGACAGTAGAGTTGGGCCAGAACTGTCATCTTTGTCCCTTTTTTTACTGAGCCACTCGGGTACGGAACCCTTTCTCTTCGCGAGCATATTTCCGATTTAGGAAAACTCGACATTAGAGTTGGGTCAGGTCTTCTTTATTTTCCGAACGACCATGATTGGATCTGGGTCTTTGCCTATAAGGAGCACAGGTAACTAGAAGCTTGTTTCGAGCTAACAGAGCTTATAGTTCCCCTTTCCTATGAACTTTTGCCTTTCTATTTGTAGTTCGCGCCACCCTCTGGCGCTGTTCTGCCTTTAATTGTGTCATTGTACTTAGTATGACATCTATTTGTCTCTCGCCAAGCATCTACCTTTACTGCTTTTTACATTGGCCACCACTCCAATTTTTGGACTGGACTGACTAGCGTCACTGTATGTCGACAGTGTCTCTGTATGTGGTGGTGCTGATGGTGTCGAAGATATTGTCTGTCTCTAATTCAGTCAAATCTCTTTCCATCTGCTACCTCCACATTCTCGCACACGATCCCCAAATGATTTGGCCAGAATCAGCTCGAGCTGCTGTATTTCTGTTTCCAGGGTGCACCGCGAGGTGGTACATTTGGGATTTTGGTTATCTGCTAACCCTGGGTCCGCTTAGAACAATGCGTTCCCTTTACACCCCAACAAATTCGTTTAACATCTTCAGTAGCGAATTGGTTTAACATCTTCAGTAGCGAATTGGTTTAACATCTTCAGTAGCGAATTGGTTTAACGTCTTCAGTAACGAATTCTTTCAGCGTGTTCGTAGCGAGCTCGTCTAACGTCTTCAGTAACGAGTCAGTATAACGTCTTCAGTAACGAGTCAGTATAACGTTTTCAGTAACGAGTCAGTATAACGTCTTCAATAATGAGTTGTCTTAACGTCATTGGTAACGATTTAATTTAACGTCATAAATACCGTATTTGTTTAACGTGTTCAGTAGCGAGTTGGTTTAACGTTGCAAGTAACGAGTTGGTTTAACGCCTTCAGTAGCGATTTATTTTAATGTCTTCAGCAACTATTTGGTTTAGCGTGTTCAATGGTGAGATAGTTCCTCGTTATAAGTAGCGAATTGGTTTAACGCGCTCAGTAGCGAGTTGGTTTAACGTCATAAGTAACGAGTTGATTTAACATCTTCAGTAACGAGTTGGTTTAACATCTTCAGTAACGAGTTGGTTTAACATCTTCAGTAACGAGTTGGTTTAACATCTTCAGTAACTAGTTGGTTTAACATCTTCAGTAACGAGTTGGTTTAACATCTTCAGTAACTAGTTGGTTTAACATCTTCAGTAACGAGTTGGTTTAACATCTTCAGTAACGAGTTGGTTTAACATCTTCAGTAACGAGTTGGTTTAACATCTTCAGTAACTAGTTGGTTTACCATCTTCAGTAACGAGTTGATTTACCATCTTCAGTAACTAGTTGACTTACCATCTTCAGTAACTAGTTGGTTTAACATCTTCAGTAACGAGTTGGTTTAACATCTTCAGTAACGAGTTGGTTTAACATCTTCAGTAACGAGTTGGTTTAACATCTTCAGTAACTAGTTGATTTACCATCTTCAGTAACGAGTTAGTTTAACGTCTTCATTAACTAGTTGGTTTAACATCTTCAGTAACGAGTTGGTTTAACATCTTCAGTAACTAGTTGGTTTAACATCTTCAGTAACGAGTTGGTTTAACATCTTCAGTAACGAGTTGGTTTAACATCTTCAGTAACGAGTTGGTTTAACATCTTCAGTAACGAGTTGATTTACCATCTTCAGTAACTAGTTGACTTACCATCTTCAGTAACTAGTTGACTTACCATCTTCAGTAACTAGTTGGTTTAACATCTTCAGTAACTAGTTGGTTTAACATCTTCAGTAACGAGTTGGTTTAACATCTTCAGTAACGAGTTGGTTTAACATCTTCAGTAACTAGTTGGTTTACCATCTTCAGTAACGAGTTGATTTACCATCTTCAGTAACTAGTTGACTTACCATCTTCAGTAACTAGTTGACTTACCATCTTCAGTAACTAGTTGGTTTAACATCTTCAGTAACGAGTTGGTTTAACATCTTCAGTAACGAGTTGGTTTAACATCTTCAGTAACGAGTTGGTTTAACATCTTCAGTAACGAGTTGGTTTAACATCTTCAGTAACTAGTTGGTTTAACATCTTCAGTAACGAGTTGGTTTAATGTCTTAAGATATTTTGTCTTGAGGGTATTTTGTTGTCCGGTAAATTTTGTCTGGGAATATTTTGTCATATAACCTCTGACTTCCTTAGGGTGAGGTTGAAGCCTCCCTTGTATGGATGGCTTTTTTTAGAGTCATGTACAAATGGAAGTCAAAACAAAGGGCTTAGCCTCAATAGCAGAAACACTGAAGTAATATTAATATCTAAGAATAAATTGTCCTCCAGAATGCAACATCAAAGTAGATGGAATCAGTCTGAATCAAGTCTGAATCAAGTCTGAATCAAGTCTGAATCAAGTCAACATATTCAAATATTTAGGTACATTATTAACATCAGATGGAGGATGTATTAAAGAGGTCAAATTTAGAATTGTCAAGGCAAAGGCAACATTTCACTAGATGAAGACCATCCTACGTAATATATATATATATATATATATAGTATATATATATATATATATATATATATATATATATATATATATATATATATATATATATATATATATATATATATGTTAATTGAGATGATAAAAGAGAGTTCTTGGAAGTTATAAAGAACCAGTTCTGAAGTATGGAAGTGAATCTTGGGGGATAATCAACAGAATAGTGACAAATTATATTGAGTCATCAGAGATGTGGTTTTATATTGAGTCATCAGAGATGTGGTTTTATAGAAGAATGTTGCGAACGCAATGGACAGATAAAATGCGTAATGAAGTTATCTTGAAAGAAGCGCAATTCAATGAGAGATGCTTACCCGCATCAGAAGAAAACAATTCACAATTTCATCTGGACACATCATGAGAAGAGGAAAGATGGAACACATTGTAACAACAGGAAAATTGAAGATCAAGAGAGAAGATGCTTGATAACCTAGCATTGTGGCATGGGAGAACATCGGTATCAGAAGTTATTGAACTCATACAAAATAGAGGTTCCCGATTTCAATCCACGGTTGGGATGATTTTTTTAATTTCGGAGGTACAATCAAAATCGTCCATATACATGTTGCAGCGTCTGCAATGGCAATCGGCCAAAATTAACAAAAATAGGTAAAAGTGTTACCGAAATAAGTCATGACACAACCTAACAACGAGACACAGTGACGGACGACGTTTCGACTAACACGCGTTCATCAGGACACAAACAAGCAACAGGAAATGAATATTACAAAATTATAATGAAAGAAAAGAGAAAATGTAGATGGTACAAGCGCACTTTATTTCCACAGCCCATAGAAGCCTCCCTGCACTCCTTAACAGGAAAACATGTAGAAACGAAAGTTTTAAAAATAAAAAATAGAAAACCGGGGTAAAGACCTGATAATCAACGCCATACTGCATGAACCATTAGACGAAGCAAATGGAAGAATTAAAGGCTACTTTACGTGGCTATTTGGATATAAACTGTGGGTTTTATCGGCCGTGGAAAAAAAGATTGAAAAAATACCATACAAACGGCCTTTTGTTTTCTACTCGACAACATCATTAAGTGACCTCTCAATGTCAGGAAAATGTCAGATCGTGTTTGGCCAGGAGTTTGTTCAGATCACATAAGCAATTGTTCTCAATGACTATGTGACCTCGTGGAAGGTGTTACTCAGGTTTATGTTACCAGGAAAATATATGAGGTATGCTGTGTCCTTTGTCACTAAAGTCTAGTCACCGGGGATCGTCATCATTCTTCTGTGTTCATTCTCAAACTCCTGCAGATTAGCAGAATGCAGTCTGAAGAACGAAATGCTTCGTCTTTGTTTATATCTTTGCTTATATATCTGTTCCTTTCGGCAGACAAATCCGACTTTATCATAGCTCAAGGGTAATTTTGACCCTGTACGAGATTACACAGCTAACTTTATCCCATAACCTCCTTTTTCATGGAGGTAAACAATATTGTTAGTCTTTGTTCCCCTTTCGGGCCCCGGCATTATACGGGCTTTCATCCTACCAAAGCCACTCTTGGCTGTTCCCGTGGTTTCTTTTAGCTGTCGCCAGTAAATATACACAAAGTGATCAATAAACAACATCGAGAAATTTCAAATTAGCGTCACCCTAGAAGGATGATTTCCTATGAGTCCGTATGACTGTTAGGACCATATTGTCTTGGTTATGCCACAATTTCTATTGTTGAGGCGTAAGAAATTTAAGCATAGACAAATTTTGCATATGTTTGAAAGATAACACTTATCGGAGCTTCATTGTTCCCGCAAATAATGGAATCTCTGTACTAGGGTGTAATATATGCAATCGTTAAGAGTTTGGGAAAAGGGGAGGTGAAAAAAATTTAGCTGTGTTAGTAATAAGATATATGGGGTATATAGAAATTGTCATTTACGAGTATGTAATCAGTTTAACGGTGTCTACAGAACTAAAGTCAGGGCTTTGTTCCTGTGACAGGATTGAATTGTTGCTTATAATTTTGACGTATAGAATTTGTTTCAGAGGTAATTTTCAAGTTCTTCTTACAAGATTATGGATACTAAATTTTAATGTGAAGTTACTAACAGGTTGGGTTGCATATAAATTGATCAGACGTGCTGTAAATGTTTTAAAAAAAGGTATTGACATTTAACAAATCATTGGAAACACGCAAGAAAACACATACAGAATCGAAGTTTTGATCAAGAGGCCTTTATGACGACGACAACCCACAACGAGTAAAGGACGGCACTGTTTATGATTACGTTACAAAAATTGTACACTTTTCGCAAATAAAAATTTGAGTTTTACGAGAGGCAGTCACCGTTCAATCCATAGACGAGGCACTTTTGTGGTGTAGGGGTGATGATGTTAGAATAACGAAGGTATAGGAAATTGTTATTCTTGTACTTCTATACCAAGTGCTGAAATTTACATTCGGCCTTGATCTATGTGATCATTTTTTATGAGGAAATTGCCCAAAATTATGTCAAGTACAAGTGACTATTTCACTCAATGAGACTGTAGGGGGGAGTTGTCAGTCTTCTATGACAGTCACGTGTCAGTGGAGGTCTTCTATGACAGTCACATGCCAGTGGAGGTCTTCTATGACAGTCACATGCCAGTGGAGGTCTTCTATGACAGTTATAATCCAGTGAAAGGTCTTCTATGACAGTCACATGCCAGTGGAGGTCTTCTATGACAGTTATAATCCAGTGAAAGGTCTTCTATGACAGTCACGTGTCAGTGGAGGTCTTCTATGACAGTTATAATCCAGTGAAAGGTCTTCTATGACAGTCACGTGTCAGTGGACAGCTTTACTTCGGTAGAGATAATGCAGTGACCTGTGTGCTATTACAGCATGTTGCACAAAAATAGTCAATTTCCCCTTCAACACTCTAGCCTTGGTCTATAGTAAGTTCCATCAAAGCACAGAAAACGAGGGAAGTGGGCAGTCAATCCGACGTCGAAATTCTTAGTCGAATGTTACCAAACGCATAAATTGTAACACTAATACTGTTTTGATTGCCCCTTTACAATCAAGGACACGAGTAATAATGATCATAGCACTACTACTACTACTGCTTTTACTAATAATAATGATAATTATAGTAATACTACTACTACTACTACTACTACTAATAATAATTATAGTAATACTACTACTACTAATAATGATAATAGTAATAATAATTAGTATATGACTATCGAACAAAATAGAAAATATAGTTCATAAATATATAAAATATGCAGGGAATAAAGGCGCAGATGTCGCAGTTAAGCTGAAAACTAAGAGCAAACATGTTTAAGTTCACGTGACTAAATGACGTATCAATGACTTCTCTGTGCAGTCATTTACATTGGTGGTGGATCTGTGTGATTACAGTGCACGGCAACGTTATAGACACCCTATATAAATCGATGTATTTATATTAGATCGAATACATAAAAAGACTCCCGACAGTTATCAAGCTACACTATCACCCTATCTCAAATTGTAAAAATAGCTTTGATGTTAGCGTTGCACTCGCGTCACATGAATGTAAAACAGATATATATATATATAATATATATATAGACAGACAGACCAGGACTAGGACCAGACCAGACTAGACCAAATCAGATTCAGACAGGCATATGGAGATATAGATATATAGATTGATAGATAGAGAGACGAGATTAAGATGCGGGAATATTGGACACTTCGAGACGATCTTTATAACAATGTCATTTTTAAGTGGACTCCGTGTGTGGGCAAAGCATTAAGAGATGAGGTCAAATCCCATTTGGGAGGTGAGATATGAGAGCTTGTTTCTTGTGTCCAGCAATTTCATGTAGTGAAGAGGAATTTTGAACGTCAACTATTTTGCTGTTGTTCTGTTAGTCAGATCGATAGTTTCAATCAGTGGTTACACAAGTGTACTGCGTGTCTACCTGGGATCCCTGTGTACTGTGTGTCTCCTGGGATCCATGTGTATAAGTGTCTCCCTGGGATCCCTGTGTACTAAGTGTCTCCCTGGGATCTCTGTGTACTAAGTATCTTCCTGGGATAACTGTGTACTAAGTGTCTCCCTGGGATCCCTGTGTACTAAGTGTCTCCCTGGGATCCCTGTGTACTAAGTGTCTTCCTGGGATCTCTGTGTACTAAGTGTCTCCCTCGGATCTCTGTGTACTAAGTGTCTCCCTGGGATCTCTGTGTACTAAGTGTCTCCCTGGGATCTCTGTGTACTAAGTGTCTCCATCGGATCTCTGTGTACTAAGTGTCTCCCTGGGATCTCTGTGTACTAAGTGTCTCACCGGGATCCCTGTGTACTAAGTGTCTCCCTGGGATCTCTGTGTACTAAGTGTCTCACCGGGATCCCTGTGTACTAAGTGTCTCACCGGGATCCCTGTGTACTAAGTGTCTCCCTGGGATCTCTGTGTACTAAGTGTCTCCCTCGGATCTTCTGTGTACTAAGTGTCTCACTGGATCCCTGTGTACTAAGTGTCTCACTGGATCCCTGTGTACTAAGTGTCTCCTTGGATCCCTGTGTACTAAGTGTCTCCCTGGATCCCTGTGTACTAAGTGTCTTCCTGGATCCCTGTTTACTAAGTGTCTCCCTGGATCCCTGTGTACTAAGTGTCTCACTGGATCCCTGTGTACTAAGTGTCTCCCTGGATCCCTGTGTACTAAGTGTCTCCCTGGATCCCTGTGTACTAAGTGTCTCCCTGGATCCCTGTGTACTAAGTGTCTCCCTGGATCCCTGTGTACTAAGTGTCTCCCTGGGATCCCTGTGTACTAAATGTCTCCCTGGATCCCTTAATATTATTTGAGACTGTCTTCTTATATTTCATGACGTGTAGCGTTGATTATCATGTCTGTCCACAACCTTCTGTACCGTGTGATATCAATGTTCTGTCCACAGCCTTCTGTACCGTGTGATATCATGTCTGTCCACAACCTTCTGTACCGTGTGATATCATGTTCTGTCCACAGCCTTCTGTACCGTGTGATATCATGTTCTGTCCACAAGCTTCTGTACCGTGTGATATCATGTTATGTCCACAATCTTCTGTACCAGTGTGATATCATGTATGTCCACAGCCTTCTGTACCATGTG
>CM067298.1:128478951-128791451 GCA_034231615.1 Meghimatium bilineatum
TTGACACCATTATATAAAAATTGTGTTTATTATATCTGCAGAATGACACCATTACACAGGCATTGTGTTTATTCTATCTGCAGAATGACACCATTATACAGTCATTGTATTTGTTCTATCTGCAGGTTAACACCGATATACAGTCATTGTATTTGTTCTATCTGCAGGCTGACACCATTATATAAAAATTGTGTTTATTATATCTGCAGCATGACACCATTACACAGTCATTGTATTTATTCTATCAGCAGAATTACACCAAAACACAGGCGCTGTGTCTATTATATCTGCAGAATGACACTATTACACAGGCATTGTGTTTATTCTATATACAGAATGACACCATTAAACAGACATTGTGTTTATTCTATCTGCAGAATGACACCATTACACAGGCATTGTGTTTAATCTATCTGCAGAATGACACTATTACACAGGCATTGTGTTTATTCTATCTGCAGAATGACACCATTACACAGGCATTGTGTTTATTCTATCTGCAGAATGACACCATTACACAGGAAGACACCTTGTGCTCTAACTGTAACAAAGTGTCTTCCAATGTGACAAACATATTGTTTTATTTCTAGACTTGTCAACTAGCAAATATTGACTTTATTTTGTATAGAATATATTCCAGTTTCATTGAGTACGTATCATGTACAGGAAGTTTGATGTTGGCCACATCGATATGTGCTCATGTGGGCAGTCTCCAGTGAACACAGAAAATATTTGGTACAACTATCCACTGTAAAACATCATAAGAAGAAAACTATGGACATCGGGAAGACATCTGGAGAACAAGCACGGTTTCGGGGCTGGTGACAACAGTATAGTTCATTGATAAAATCAATATCAGCGCCTGACATGGCTGGACAATGAGGAAGAAGAAGAAATGTGTATACCAGTATCGACTTTTAGTATAGCACATTTTATACAGATTATGAGTAGAACTTGGGGGTCAAATTATAGTTCCTAGGGTCTATTTCTCAGAACTTGGGGGTCAAATTATAGTTCCTAGGGTCTATTTCTCAGAACTTGGGGGTCAAATTATAGTTCCTAGGGTCTATTTCTCAGAACTTGGGGGTCAAATTATAGTACCTAGGGTCTATTTCTCAGAACTTGGGGGTCAAATTATAGTTCCTAGGGTCTATTTCTCAGAACTTGGGGGTCAAATTATAGTTCCTAGGGTCTATTTCTCAGAACTTGGGGGTCAAATTATAGTACCTAGGGTCTATTTCTCAGAACTTGGGGGTCAAATTATAGTACCTAGGGTCTATTTCTCAGAACTTGGGGGTCAAATTATAGTACCTAGGGTCTATTTCTCAGAACTTGGGGGTCAAATTATAGTTCCTAGGGTCTATTTCTCAGAACTTGGGGGTCAAATTATAGTTCCTAGGGTCTATTTCTCAGAACTTGGGGGTCAAATTATAGTTCCTAGGGTCTATTTCTCAGAACTTGGGGGTCAAATTATAGTTCCTATGGTCTATTTCTCAGAACTTGGGGGTCAAATTATAGTTCCTAGGGTCTATTACTCAGAACTTGGGGGTCAAATGATAGTACCTAGGGTCTATTTCTCAGAACTTGGGGTCAAATTATAGTACCTAGGGTCTATTTCTCAGAACTTGGGGGTCAAATTATAGTACCTAGGGTCTATTTCTCAGAACTTGGGGGTCAAATTATAGTTCCTATGGTCTATTTCTCAGAACTTGGGGGTCAAATTATAGTTCCTAGGGTCTATTTCTCAGAACTTGGGGGTCAAATTATAGTTCCTAGGGTCTATTACTCAGAACTTGGGGGTCAAATTATAGTACCTAGGGTCTATTTCTCAGAACTTGGGGGTCAAATTATAGTACCTATGGTCTATTTCTCAGAACTTGGGGGTCAAATTATAGTACCTAGGGTCTATTTCTCAGAACTTGGGGTCAAATTATAGTACCTAGGGTCTATTTCTCAGAACTTGGGGGTCAAATTATAGTTCCTAGGGTCTATTTCTCAGAACTTGGGGGTCAAATTATAGTTCCTAGGGTCTATTTCTCAGAACTTGGGGGTCAAATTATAGTACCTAGGGTCTATTTCTCAGAACTTGGGGGTCAAATTATAGTTCCTAGGGTCTATTTCTCAGAACTTGGGGGTCAAATTATAGTTCCTAGGGTCTATTTCTCAGAACTTGGGGGTCAAATTGCAGTACCTAGGGTCTATTTCTCAGAACTTGGGGGTCAAATTATAGTACCTAGGGTCTATTTCTCAGAACTTGGGGGTCAAATTATAGTACCTAGGGTCTATTTCTCAGAACTTGGGGGTCAAATTATAGTTCCTAGGGTCTATTTCTCAGAACTTGGGGGTCAAATTATAGTACCTAGGGTCTATTTCTCAGAACTTGGGGGTCAAATTATAGTACCTAGGGTCTATTTCTCAGAACTTGGGGGTCAAATTATAGTTTCTATGGTCTATTTCTCAGAGATTGGGGGTCAAATTATAGTTCCTAGGGTCTATTTCTCAGAACTTGGGCTGAAATTACAGTACATAGGGGCTATTTCTCAGAGCTTGGGGTCAAATTACAGTACATAGGGGCTATTAAAATATCCTATATTTCTTTTTTTTTTAAAATCGGAAGCATGTAAAAAAATGTGACACGATTACCTGCCGACATGGAGTATTTCATTTGTGCATGCATGCGCATATTATATCTCCTGCAGATTAGAAATCCCCAAACCCGTAGATAAGAGAGGGTGAGGGTGTTCACGCCTCCCCTCTGTTTAGATAAGAGAGGGTGAGGGGTGTTCACGCCTCCCCACTGTTTAGATAAGAGAGGGTGAGGGGTGTTTACGCCTCCCCTCTGTTTAGATAAGAGAGGGTGAGGGGTGTTCACGCCTGCCCTCTGTTTAGCAAATATAAGATAAGACTTATAGTACTAGAAACTTAGTCAAAAGGTGGATTAAACACCCATCAAATAGAAAACTACATCGCCCAAAATGCACGAAATGACCCTCCCTCGTATCTATGACCGCTTCTCTCCCACTTTGACTGCAGACCTACGACCCTTGACATCCCACGGTCTGAGTGTACACAATAATAGACACAACAAAAGGTTATAACATAATGAGCAGGTTTGTCACACCATGCAGACAAGAGGAGCATGTGTTGAGGGTTGGTGAGTGTATGGTCAGGTCAGACTCACATGACATGCCAAGGTTCAACCACATGACCTACCATTATTGACTGACCTAATCCTGCTCAAATATATTTGTTTGAGTGTGTACATGCATGACTTCTGTCAACACTTGTTCCTTCCTGTCTTACAGAGTTTTCCCCTTACGTTTTACTGTGTAAACGTAAACCTTAACAGGATTGTATTACGTTTTAGGGTGTAAACGTAAACCTTAACAGGATTATATTACGGTTTAGGGTGTAAACGTAAACCTTAACAGGATTATATTACGTTTTAGGGTTAAAATGTAAACGTAAACCATAACAGGATTATATTACGTTTTAGGGTTAAAATGTAAACGTAAACCATAACAGGATTATATTATATTTTACTCAAGTGGGGGTTTGCCTTAAAAAAAAACATTTTAACAGTTCTACCTAGGTTTTCATATGCCGATCTTTCCATGATGGAAAAACTAATGATCTTTTTGTGAAATATCAATAGGGGGTGGGGTTGTTTGACATACTACATATCTCTCTGTGCACTACATTTACAGTTCCATGTGCACACTTTTTATCTCACTGTGCACTACATTTACAGTTCCATGTGCACACTTTATATCTCTCTGTGCACTAAATTTACAGTTCCATGTGCACACTTTATATCTCTCTGTGCACTAAATTTACAGTTCCATGTGCACACTTTTTATCTCTCTGTGCACTACATTTACAGTTCAATGTGCACACTTTATATCTCTCTGTGCACTACATTTACAGTTCCATGTGCACACTTTTTATCTCTCTGTGCACTACATTTACAGTTCCATGTGCACACTTTATATCTCTCTGTGCACTACATTTACAGTTCCATGTGCACACTTTATATCTCTCTGTGCACTACATTTACAGTTCCATGTGCACACTTTATATCTCTCTGTGCACTACATTTACAGTTCCATGTGTACGATATATGCATCTCCTTGTGTACTACAGATTTTGTACATTATCATACTCCACTTAGTCCTCCGGTCATTCTCCACTTTGAACAACCCACTGTTGTCCTTGTCCCTTCTTGAGCACCCACAACAAATACTTACCCCTGTATCTTCATTGCTGACTCTAAACTGAAAAAGAGCATTTGGTAGTTTCATCTTTGACTGATTCGACTGTGCCATCTGTAGGTTCAACCTCCAAGAGACATCTTCCAACTGAAAGTATGACAATATCAAAACTCTTTAAAAATAAAACAAAATTGCTAGTATATCATATTCAGGACATAGCGATAAACCCAGCATTTTATGGTTGTAGTGATTTTTTAGGAAATATAAATAAATTTAGTAGTCTGCCATTGCTTTCTGAACGGTACGGATGCACAATTGTCAGCGGCAAGGTTTGAACTCGGTGTGCGCTGCACCCTAGTGCCACAGAGCCGGATAGCTATTTTAGAAAACATAAACAAAGGATTTAAAGGAATCAAAAGTCGTAGAGGTTTGACTTAACTGTACTCGGTTTCCCATATGTACTCCGCCACTCTCAAGGAAGCGGCACGCCGCATGCCTAGAGTACCACTCATAGCACGTAACTCTGTAGCTTCAAGCGATAATCCACAGGGATCTCCAAAAAATCCACCATGTAAACAATTCGACACGCGGCGGATTCGAACCATAGCCTCTTTAACACAAGGCGAACAGCTTAAACACTACGTCAGGGAGATCCCCAAACTAAAACTAAACAAAATTGGTAGCATATCATATTCATAATGTAGCCATAAACCCAACATTTTTTGCATAAACGTAGTACTGTATGGTGCATTGGCCTCTGTGACAGACAAAGTAAAATATACCTCTTACGGTGAAATACGCTCCTTTCAACCGCAGACGTTAGTCCAATTTGGTTATATCAGACTATTACAACCATGAAAAAATAGTGGAGGTCGCAGTTCTGGTAATGAAGTCACAAAGACCTCCGGTATCTGATAAAATCACATCTCACAGCATATTCCAGGCCGGTATGGTCCAAGGGAAACAATCATGATATTGTCTGATAGACTTCCACACCTACAGTAAAAATAAACGTTACTATGTTGTCTCCCCTGCTTCAATCTTTTAATGTCTAAAACTAACTTTTGACTACTAAATTTTAACAATGAATGCCCTTGGAGATCGTGGTAGCTGAATTAAGTGAACTGCGACCTCCATTATTTTGTATGCTACAAAGCTTTGATAACCTAGCATTGTGGCATGGGAGAACATCGGTTATCAGAAATTATTAACAACACACGAAATAGAAGGTCGTGGAATGACATGATAACCAACATCACACGGCATGAAACATAGAAGAGGACAGCTTTGATATCACCAAATACAACTGAGGTCGCGGTTGAAAGAAGTACACGTTACCATATACTTTTAGAGGTACGTTTAGTTCTAATGATTCAACAAATAATTTCCAACACACCAAAAAAAAAAAAGGCTGTACGGTAAAGACAAAGGTAGTGTACGTGATATGTGTATTACTTAATTTGTGTGGTTTATGTACAGCCAAAATATAATCTGAATCATACTTTTTTTTCTGCGTTCGTTCTCAAACTCCTGCAGATTAGAAGTGTGGAGAACGGAATCCACTGTGTCATGATTTACAGCTCGGCTGTGGTACATGCGGCTGTCGGCCAGCCTGTGACACATTCAACTTTAGCATGACTTCTAGGTCACTTCATCGTCTTTGGGATGGGTCAGCTAACCAACACCAGCCCCCCCCCCTTAAAACCGCATTCGTGGCCTCATATAACGTGCATGGTAGGTAACCGTATCACTATTCTTTGCTCCCCTTCTGGGCTCCATCTGGGACAGTGGGCAGCCCAACTCAGGCACACATCAACACAGGTAAATAAAGCTCATAATAAATCATACGCTTGGGTTTATCTTCCGTCAGAAGACAAATCTTGCATGAGCAATGAGTGATACATAGAAACAAACCTGACATAAGAAAATAAAACAGACAATAGATAAACACAGGGCACAGATCTTTCAGGGAAACGCAGGAGTACTTTAATTTTTCTTTTTTTTTAAATAGGTTGAAACTGGTATACTGCTAGAAGCTTCCAAACAGTTTTCTTCTTTGTCTTCTTCGGCGTTCATTCTTAAACTTCCGCTTCGCTCGTGTATTGCCGAGGCCCGAAAGGGGAGCAAAGAATAGCAACACTGTTTACCTTCCATGAATGTCGTAAAAGGCGACTAAGGTGGTTATGGGTTGGAGTTGGCTGTCCCATTCCATATAGGGCCACAGACCCAAAGCCAAGCTGAAGTCGGATGTGTCAGGCCGAAATGCGCAGATATCGCAGCAATGCTGTAAACCATGACACAACGCATTCCGTTCTCCGGACTACATCCTGCTAATCTGCAGGAGTTTGGGAACGAACACAGAAGAAGAAGAAACTCCCGCTTGATCTCTCTTGTAGCAGGATAATGGTCCTGCTTGATTTCCAGAGAATGTAGTCCAGAAAATGAAATGCTTGTGGTTGCGTTAATGATATATCCGTCTTTGGCAGTCTAATAATGTTCAAACGCAAGGGATTGACATGATTGTACTTGGGTTTCCTCATATGGCTCTCTAAAGAGCAGTATGCTCTCTGTGAAAAACATCGCTCAAAGAATATAACTCTGTAGTTAAAATGATAATCTGTATCATCATTAAATGCCGTCTCCGCAACGAAGGTTGGCTGCAACAGATCTGCAACATCCCATATATCCTGTCTTGGTCGTGCACTCTGCTAAACTGTAACCTGCACTTCTCGCAATGTTACTCTCCCATTTGTATCTCTGCTTCCCTCTTGCTTGCCTCCCCTCAACTTTACCCTCAAGTAAGGTCTTCAACAAGGTCTCATGCCTTTTAATATGTCCAAAATATTCTATGTGTTTGATTTTTATTTCCTTTAATAATTCTTTCTTCATATTAAGTGTTTGTTAGAACCTCTTTGTTTTCTTCTCTTTCCATGATCTTCTCCCTATTCTTCTATATATTCACATCACAAAGGCATGAATTATGTCTTCTAATTGTTTGTTTATTGTCCATGTTTCTGAGCCATACATTAATATAGAATAGATGTAGCATTTTATAATTTTCATTATTAGCTTGTTTGTAATTTGTTTACTTCATCACTCTACACAATGTTATGACAAGAGGAGATTGACATTGTGACAATGGGCAAACAGAGGAGATTGACATTGTGACAATGGGCAAACAGAGGAGATTGACATTGTGACAATGGGCAAACAGAGGAGATTGACATTGTGACAATGGGCAAACAGAGGAGATTGACATTGTGACAATGGGCAAACAGAGGAGATTGACATTGTGACAATGGGCAAAATCAGTTTGAATAATTAAGTAGTGCTAAATAAATGATGATTGAACAACCAGCTAGAAGACAAAGATGATGCCTTTGAGATTTGGATATATAGAAGAAGTCGACAGAGAATATTGTGAATTGATAACATCAAGATATAACCTGAACGTGATTTGTGTTCTACTACACTCCTCGGTATGGATGAGAATAGAGATGTTTGGAGAGTTTTTTGTACTGATGTCTCCAGTGCTGTTGCACAAGAGATCCGGCGGGAGTTTGAGAATGTACGATGAAGAAGAAAATACAGTATAAATTTGATGAACACCCTCTTGAAATGAGAATTAGATGCAGATGCCGGTAGTCCGTCAATACAATCTGCACTGTTTGTTATGTATAGTTTCAACTACACGTGAGGCCTATAGCTCAAATCTATTTCTAGGTATCTGCAAATGTCATCCCTGAAATGTCAATGCTGATTACCAGTTGTGATGTTGACGGTGAATTTCTGCAATGAATGTCAATCATAATTTTATTGCTATGTCCTGATTATGTCAAGTCTCTTTATGATGGGATAAAACTGTATATTTATGTTTCTACCTCCCAGGGTATTAGGAATTCTCATATCTAAATTCTGATCATATCTAAATTCTGATCACATCTAAATTCTGATCATATCTAAATTCTGATCATATCTAAATTCTGATCATATCTAAATTCTAATCATATCTAAATTCTGATAATACCTACAACTTATTACAGTGAAATCCCTCTATTCCGCATCCTTTTATAAAAATAAAATTCCACTTGTAACAACAGTTTTCCAAATCTTCAATGACATTTATTCTTCAATGTTTATATTTGTATTTAGCGCATGTTTGCTATTGCGTAGATATTTTTTCGGTTCGGGCTAAGTTGTTATAACGGGATTTGACTGATAATAAGTTGAAACCTGAAAAACTAAGTTACAAAATGTTTGAGGACCACCTCTCCCTACACACCCCCCCCCCCCCTCGGGCAAAAGGAAACGTAGTTTGACAAATTGAAGTGGAAAAGTCTTTATGTAGGGCATTCTAAACTCCCCCTCCCTCCCCTCCCTATAGCAGAATCATATATATATGGTCCTATGTTTATCACAGTGTTATTTTATGCCCCCCCCCCCTGACTATATTGTAGACAAATACCTACTACATGATACACTCATTGTCTGTCTTAAAACTGTTTCGTTGATATCACGACAAGAAATAAATACCATCTCAAGTCGAGATTACATCCAGAGACAGGAAACCAGGTAGTTTGGCCACATCATGAGAATGGATTCAACGAAACCAGCCCTTCATGCGTACATCAGCATAAGATCGGGCTACAAGGCACGCGAGACAATATGACCTAGATGGGTGCAGACACTCAAGGAAGCCTTAAAGAGTGAGGAGCTGACCATTGCCAATGCGACCCAAACGGTCAAATACAGACAACCTCACTTTCACGATGCTTAACGGAACAAATGGAAATGACAATAGATCGATATATAGTAATAATGGACAAGATTGATGGCAAGACAGATTAAAAGCATGAAAATAATACGTAGTTCGTTTAACCTCATGACTGACAAAGTCAACAACGATCCTCAAGATATTGGAGACTTCTGGTGACCCATGATAGTCTAAACCAGTCAGAATGTGACTTGTTAATGATATATTTATTGTCAACCATTGTTGTGACTTTTGCCTTTGATGTGCATTGTTTTCTATACCAAATATTTTTTAATTGTATGACCTGACTAGAAATTCACACATGACATGACAGGGAATTCACTGCAAATGTGACTAAATATCTATGTTGTATATAATAGTGCAGAAGTTCATGTATATATATATATATATATATATATATATATATATATATATATATATATATATACTGATTTCCATTGAAACAGACTATAAGTTTTACTAGTGCACAGTACAAAGTCCAACATGGGAGACAATAGCACACAAAGGGAGACTAATTTCTACATAAGCAAGACAACGTTTTTCTAACCAGTAGCGTCTCGTGATACAATAAGTAGGTCAAAAGTATTGAAGAGTGCTACCAATTAGCGGTCAGATTTATCTTCGTGACAATCCAATCTTGATCCTGAACTGTATATCAACAGCACATACCATTAATACTATTTCAATTAGCTTTTATGAAAATAATTACAAATAACTCGTAGAATGTCTATAATTACATGCACAGTTGTAATTTTTCTTCTGCGTTTGTTCTCAAACTCCTGCAGATCAGCAGGATATAGTCAGATGAACGAAATGCGTTGTGTCATGGTTTACAGAATTGCTGCGATATATGCGCCTTTCGGCCTGGCACATCCGACTTCAGCATGGCTTAGGATCACTGGCCCTATATGGGATGGGACAGCCAACTCCATCCCATAACTTCCTTAGTCGCCTTGTACGACATGCATTGAAGACAAACAGTGTTACTATTCTTTGCTTCCCTTTCGAGCCCCGAAAACACACAGGCGTCAGTTATAATTAATAACGGAGGTATTGGTGACTTGATTACCAAAATCGCGACCTCCACTATTTTGTGACGGTTGTAAAGTTCTGTATAATCAAACTGGACTAGCATCAGTGGTTGTCGGTTGATAAGCATAAAAGATGTACATTTTAATTAACTACAAGGTGGGTCTCTAGATGAGGTAGGTCTCTAGCTGAGGTGGGTCTCTAGCTGAGGTGGGTCTCTAGCTGGGGTGGGTCTCTAGCTGAGGTGGGTCTCTAGCTGGGGTGGGTCTCTAACTGAGATGGGTCTCTAACAGGTGGGTCTCTAGCTGGGGGTGGGTCTCTAGATGAGGTGGGTCTCTAACTGAAGTGGGTCTCTAGCTGGGGTGGGTCTCTAACTGAAGTGGGTCTCTAGCTGAGGTGGGTCTCTAGTTGGAGCAGGTCAACTCACATTTTAATTAACCAAAGGTGGGTCTCTTGCTGCGACAGGTCAACTCGCCCAGAATCACAGAGTGTTCAGAGAATCCATAAGGAAGACCCCGTTCTGGAAAGAATATGTCACATGATGATGAAAGGTGGGCTGCCAAACTCAGTTAACTCTGGAGCCTTGGTGGTCTTAACTTAGGTGGCTGGAGTACCAGAACTTCAACCTCCACTATATTTTTATGACTGTAAAAAACTGATATAACCAAAATGGACAAACGTATGTGGTTGAAAAGAGCGTACCTCAGCATAAAAAGTACATTTT
Source organism: Meghimatium bilineatum (assembly GCA_034231615.1). Lineage (NCBI taxonomy): Eukaryota > Metazoa > Mollusca > Gastropoda > Stylommatophora > Philomycidae > Meghimatium > Meghimatium bilineatum. The sequence continues at coordinate 128,489,690 of CM067298.1, forward strand.
ACTGAACCAAGAAAAGGTGAAACTACATTTAAGATTTGTGGTGACTAGATTAACAGAACGGTGGTATTATTTTTGCATGGTTAGAAGCTCTGATATAACCTAATTGGACATGTCAGTGTTTGAAAGAAGCATAATCTCACCATTAGGGGCTGTCCATAAATTACATCAACTATTTTTCTATCCCTCTCCCTCCCCTTGTCAACACACTATCAAGAATTCACAAACACCAATCAGCTTCAAGTATGTCAAAAAACATCCTTCTTACCTAACTAAAAAGTGTGTGCATGGAGAAAAACCCACATTATTATATTGTGCCATAATTTACATTATTACATTGTTCTATAACCTACATTATTGTATTGTTCTATAACCTACATTATTATATTGTTCTATACCCTATATTGTTCTATTCTTCTTCTTCAGTGTTCATTCTCAAACTCCCGCTGGATCTTTCTTGTAGCAGGACCATGGTCCTATTAGAGTTTCAGCAGGATGTAGTCCAGAGAATGGAAATGCGTTGTGTTGCCGTTTTATTTACGCCAATGGCCCGACACATCCGTCTTCGGTGGAATATTGTTATATAACCTACATTGTCGCATTGTTCTATAACCTACATTATTATATTGTTCTATAACCTACATTATTATATTGTTCTATAACCTACATTATTATATTGTTCTATAACCTACATTATTATATTGTTCTATAACCTACATTATTATATTGTTCTATAACCTACATTATTATATTGTTCTATAACCTACATTATTATATTGTTCTATAACCTACATTATTATATTGTTCTATAACCTACATTATTATATTGTTCTATAACCTACATTATTATATTGTTCTATAACCTACATTATTATATTGTTCTATAACCTACATTGTTGTATTGTTCTATAACCTACATTATTATATTGTTCTATAACCTACATTATTATATTGTTCTATAACCTACATTATTGTATTGTTCTATAACCTACATTATTATATTGTTCTATAACCTACATTATTATATTGTTCTATAACCTACTATATATATATATATATATATAAAGCAAAAAGAAATTTTATTTGCATTTGTAAATATATAAAAATAAAAATAAACACAGAAGTAAAGAAATAATCCTGAGTCAGCGATACTATACTAAGAAATACTTTAAGCAATTAAAAATAGCACCAAAAATAAATCACCAGGAGTTATGGAATACCAAACAAAGCAATTAAAGCGTGCAGAGAGATAGGTATGAAATGGCTGAACAGAATATATTCAATAGCATGGGAAAAAAATACAGTCCCAGATGACTGGCAAATTGCAATTATAATTCAAATATGGAAAAACAAATGTAACAAAAACGAATGTGAAATTTATAGTGGCATATCACTGCTTAGACACACTGGAAAATATATGCTAAAAAAGTACAGCAAAGAACAAGACACATCATAGAACAACAACTAAGTCCAGCCCAGTTTTATTTTATAAGAAAAGCAGGATGCACTGATGCACTATTTACTCTTAGACAACTAAGTGAAAAAGCTATTGAATATTACAAAAATCTAAACAGCATCTTTGTTGACCAAGAAAAGCGTTCAACAGAATACAAAAAGACATACCATGGGAACCACCGAAGACAGATGTGTCGGGTCATTGGCGCAAATAAAATGGCAATACAATGCATTTCGATTCTCTGGACTACATCCTTCTGGAAATCTAATAGGACCATGATACTGCTACAAGAGAGATCCAGCGGGAGTTTGAGAATGAACGATGAAGAAGAAGATACTATGGGAAATGTTAGAAATATACAGAATCAAGGGACAACTACTACACAATATCAAAGCATTATACAGAAAAATCCAAAGCAAGGTGAGAACAACAAATGGAGTATCAGAACAATTCACAACAAAAATAGGAGTCAGACAGGGGTGTGTGCTGTCACCTATTCTATTCAATGTCTACATGGAAAGAATTATAAAAGAAACACAAAATGAGATGTGTAATGAAACAACAGAGAATGAACAGCTTAACAACGAACTCAATGAACTACTTTTCGCTGACAATCAAAGTATCATAGATGATGACGAAAAAAAACTGCAAACTCACATCACCTCACTATCAAGAATATGCAATAAATACAACTTGCGGTTAACACACAAAAGACAGAAACTATGCAAATAACGACAACAGCTCATTTAAACATTTAAATAGAGATAAAACAAGTCAAAGAGTTAAAGTTCCAAGGAAGCATCTTCACAGAAGACAGACAACTCGATAGAGAGATAGAAACAAGATGTGAAAAGGCAAATGCTGTGACATACCAGCTGTCACCTTTGCTATTTCACCAAAAAATCAACATGGAAGTAATGAAAGAAATGCTTAAGAGCATCTTTATACCAACACTATGCTACCAATGCCAGACTTGGCAAAAGATATCTACATATAAAAGAAAGATTGAAACTTGCGAAATTAAATGCCTAAGGAAGCTATTTAAGTCACCAGACTCGACAAAAATATGCAATGAGAACCATCAGAAAGATATCACATCATGCATCGAATATAAACAACAAATAAAATGATTTGGATATTTTATGAGGATGAATGATCAACTTCCCATAGGAGCTTATAACAAGATGGAATCAGGATACAGAACCAAGGGCAGAAAAGAAGGATAGACATCGATACCATCCTGAATAAACATGATTACACCTCAACCAGAGCAACACACCTGGCTCTGGAATGCAGATTACATTTTCTTCACAAACCCTTATGACAACACCGCCTGGGGATAGACAATTTCCAGTGAGGGAGAGGGCGTTATGGACAGGAGCATGTAAGGGATAGTACCTCAAGGTCAATGGCAAGTCACTTTCCTTTGGGAAGACCCATATCCTATTTGGTTTCGCTCAACCTATCTCACCGTACAGCTCATGCTTTCTTGCTCACGGAAAATGACATTGGTTAACCAGTTGAACTACGCAACTACTCAGTAAGGAACTCAGAAAGTAATGGCAAACTATTGAGACGTATATTATGTCAAGAAACTCATGATAACCACATCCTTTGCCATATTTATTCAACATATATGCAGAAAACATCATGCTTTTTTACAGTTTAATTATGAACAGTTTCGACCACTTAATATTGGAGGACACAAGATTTCAGAAATTAGGTATGCAGATGACACCACCCTAATATTAAAGAGCCTCGTTGGTTTAGAACATATGATTATGTCAGTCAAACATAATAGCGAGGCACAAAATCTGTTCTTCAATGCAAAAAAAGACAAAAATTAATGTAAATAAAACTAGATGAACTAACATCCACAATAGTTATTGACAATGAACAACTAGAAAATGTCAGAAACTTTGAATATCATGTGTCAACCATCACCACAACAGGAGATTGCTCAGCAGAGATCAGAAAGAGAATAACAATGGCCCTAGAGAAAACATCACAGATGAAAAATCTATGGCAAGGAGCACACAGAAAAGCAAAGTTACGTCTTAACAATATCTATATTTTTCCAGAGGCAACATATGGTTGTAAGACCATGCATATTTGTCAACTAGTACAGATTTTCCATATTGATATGAATTTTGAGATCAAAAAATAAATTGAAATAAAGGCCATTTGGTGATTAATTTCAGTAAAAAATTAATAATAATGTTGATGTTTTTTTTTATCTTGCACACACTTCTGCTAAATACTGAAGTTTTTATTAAAATACTTATACAGATATAAATTATTAAAAATACGGATTTATGAAAAAAATAAGTTGACAGCTAGGTACATGGGAAATAACATTTGCAATGGAAAAGAAAATATTGGCATTTAAAATGAAATGTTATAGAAAGCTCTAAAGAATGTCATAGACAGAAAGACACACCAAGTCAGGATGCATTGACAAGATGCAAAGAAAGAACTGAACACAGAAGACTGGATTCTTAAAATTATCAAAAAAAGCAAGCTAAAATATTTTCAACATATAAAATGACAATGTTTAGAAAGATTAATCATGGAGGGAAATCACAGGAAAAAGAACAAGAAGCAGACAAGGACTATGATGGACACATGACATCAAAGACCTTCTAAACATAACACTGGAAGAAGCTGGACAGCTTGCACAGAACCGAGAGGCTTATAGAGTGCAAGTGAGGATAATGTTCTGTAAAGGACACATCATATAGATTGATAGATTTCCATTACAAATAATTCACATCATAACCACCATAAATTCAAACAAAACATTCCCATTTGTGTCACCTTCTTGGGAGAATTGGTGTACAGTAACATCATACCATATTTCTTGCGAATCTGATTTCACCAGTTGTTTATATATAAACAGTTGTGTTTACATTCAGAGTTTTAGTAGCTAATAGTTATTGTGCAAATTCTTGATTAGAAACTAGCTTCACAGCACGTGGGGCATTCCCATAAGTGCTCCGCTCTCCGTTCAAGCAATCATCTCAGTGTATGTAGACTCAGAGTCTTGGTAAGGTGTTAATTGTGTGATCTTCGGGGCCTTTTAAAAGATTTACTTTTCCTTCCCTCCCCTCTTGATACTCCAATTTCTAATATTCTCTGTATGTGTACGTTCTCATCCTCATTGACATCATCTTCATCTTGAAATGAATTTATTACTGCCTTGATCAGGTCTGCTTTATATCTTCTCAGCATTCTGCCGTCTATCACCGCATTGCCTGCCAATAAGTCGGCTCTCTTATTATCTCTTGTGCAAATTTAATAATCTAGACCTCCTCGACATTTAACAGCTAGTCAACAAATGTTTCAAAACAACTTAGTAGTGATATTAACACATCATACCAGTGATAATGGTAAAGATAAGAAACAAAATGTTACTTCTACTAAAACTAAATAGATAAGTAAACAAAATAAATGTAAATAATAACAAAAAATAAATGTAAATGATAATAAATATAAGTTTGTAGCATAACATATTTAAGATGTAGCTTCAACCCAGAAATTTTTGGTTGTGAGGATTTTCTACGCAATATAAATAAGTTCAGTAGGTCCCCATTGTTTTCTGAACGGCCCGGACACACAATTTCCTCTCTGCCACACAGCCAGACAAATTTAAATGAAAAAATAGGCATTTTCTGTATCATGACCTTTTGGGGTCTTTGTCAAGAAACAAAAATTAACAACACAAAAGAACTGGAAAGATAAAACAAAGTGCTGAACCTTGAGAAAGACACAAAGAAACTGTGGAAATCTTTTTTTTAAGATCCCACAAATGTTTCTGTTGAAATTTATCAGAATGTGCATATATATCATATATTCTCCACTTCCAGTAATCTCCAGAAAGATCATAAGAATGCATAATCAGCAACTGACTGCTTATATACTTTTAGATGTCTGACGGAACGGCAAGCAGAGCATATATGGGAATGCACGCAGTTCTGTGACATTTGTTCCTAATCAAGAGTCTCTAATTCCAAATGAATATTTTCAGTTCCACTCACTACAACTCCAGTTATTCAGTATTGTAATTTGATGTATCAATGCAATTCTTTAGCATGACTGTGCACACTGCACAGTGGGTCAAACAGTGGGAGCATTGGAGAGTCTCAAATTGGACACATTTTACCACAACTGTCACAGAGCCTGATCAGGCACATTATATTTCCTCCTCTTCTCCAAGCTGAAGAAACACCTCAAGGAACATCATCACACTTTTGATGAGGTGCATGAAGCTACATGAACCTGCTTGTGGGAGGAGACCTCAGATTTCTTCAACAGAATGCAACAACTAGTCAGACAGTGTTTGTGTTTGGATCGTGACAACTAGTCAGACGGTGTTTGTGTGTGTATGGTGACAACTAGTCAGATGGTGTTTGTGTGTGGATCATGACAACTAGTCAGACGGTGTTTGTGTGTGTATGGTGACAACTAGTCAGATGGTGTTTGTGTGTGTATGGTGACAACTAGTCAGATGGAGTTTGTGTGTGTATGGTGACAACTAGTCAGATGGTGTTTGTGTGTGTATGGTGACAACTAGTCAGATGGTGTTTGTGTGTGTATGGTGACAACTAGTCAGATGGTGTTTGTGTGTGTATGGTGACAACTAGTCAGATGGTGTTTGTGTGTGTATGGTGACAACTAGTCAGATGGTGTTTGTGTGTGTATGGTGACAACGTTACAGAATAAAGATTGTCAAGACAAAGGATATCTAAACCTTTCACACAATATGCAGCTCATTGTGAATTTGTAATATTATCAAAATTATCATCTTGAAGCTATTCTTTTTAAATTGTCATCGTGTGTGTGTGAGTTTTCTTCAACAATTAGGAAAGAAATGATGATAATGATGACTGTGGTGTGTCCGAAAGTGACTAATGAGTCTTCTGCATGCCTGAAAGTACCTTCCAGATTATAAACATGTGAGAGAAGAGTCAGTGAAACGCTGAGTAGCTCTTGCCTGTTATCTAGTAATAGCACAATTTCATATATATATATATGACAGGAAATAATATATATATATATCATAAGTAAACAAATAACACACATATGATCCTACCTGTTTTGGATGGACCGTTCTTTCTCTTAGTTTTTGTACTAAGTCTCTTGCACCGCTAGTCCAGGTTTCAACTATTTTAAGCACCTGCAAGCAGAAATAATGCAGTAAAGAAATAAAAATAAAAATAACGAGGTTATATGTGAAAAATACATGTCTATTGGAGATCTCCCTGGCGTAGTGGTTAGCTGTTCGCCTTGTGTTCAATAAGTCACGGGTTCGAATCTGGCTCGTGTTGTCTTGTTTATAAGGTGGATTTTTCTCTGAGATCCCTGTGGATTATCACTTGAAGCTACAGAGCTATGTTATGTGCTATGAGTGGTACTCTCGGCAGGCGGCATGCAGCTTCGTTGAAGAGTGACGGAGTACATATGGGAAACCGAGTACAGTGAAATCAATCTTCTACAGCTTTTAAACCCTTTTTTTAATACATGTCTATCAGGTTACAGGTATCCAGCATTAGATTTACAGCATATAATGCTACCAGTTTTGAAATGCATAAATAAATGTATAGTACAAGAATAAAACAGTAGAGAATTGAGAAAATATTGTGAACTATTAGAAGAAAACTAGTCTTGTAGAAAGCCATCACATCTTACAGTGAAGAATAAGATCGCCATATTTGTATGTTTAGATAGGGATTGAGAGAGCAGAGGGAGAAATAGAGAGGAGCGATGGAGAGACTGAGAGAATATGTTGTCTACAGTTATAATGTGAGTTTGTTCCTGATATACTGACCTTGTTTTCGTGAAGACCCAGCTGTTTCAGTTGTTCTCCTAACAAAGCAGGCTTGGCTGTGTGATAGGCAGCCTGAAAGACATACAAAAATATCCACATGTTCCTCTACAAGCAACTCCACAATTTTATGAAGTTCAATAAAGAATGTAATAACTTACAGTAATAGGGACCAAACCCGACATAAAGGAATGACGAAAACGGATGTGCTGGACCTCGGACATCCAGGTCACAGAGTGGCCAACCGAGGTGCAAATAACACAGTTCTACTGTGGAACTTGCAACACAACATACTTCACGCTCCCCGGCGGAAATCACACGATAAATTTGTTGTGGTTACATGAGAGCAAACGCTGAAGAAGAACTTACGGTAAGAAACCAGAGGATGTTTGACAAAAAAAGTGATGGCCACAGTAACATAGATGTGCAGCACTATAATTAATGACAAGTAGTGATATCGCCTGTGTGTTGTCGGGGCCCGAAAGGGGAACAATGAATAGCAACACTGTTTACCTTCCATGCATGTCATAAGAGGTGACTAAGAAGGTTATGGGATGGAGTTGGTTGTCTCATCCCATATAGGGTCAGTGACCCAAAGCCATGCTGAAGTTGGATGTGTCAGGCCGAAAGGCGCAGATATCGCAGCAATGCTGTAAACCATGATACAACGCATTCCATTCTCCAGACTACATCCTGATAATCTGCAGGAGTTTGAGAACGAACGCAGAAGAAGAAGTAGTGATATGTTGGACACATGATAAGTGGAATTAAGATGGAACACATTGTGACAACATGCAAGTTAAAGAGAAAGAGGGCTAGGGGAAGGCCAAGAGAAAAATTCTTGACAATCTGGCATTGGGGCATTGGAGAACATCAGTATCAGAAATGATTGACAGCACAAAAAAAAGAAGGCTGTGGAAAGACATGATAACTAACACCACATGGCACGGATCACATTAAGTGATATGGTAGAAGAAAAGAAGTCTAACAGAAGTAAAAATTAAAAAATGTATTACGAACAGAGACAGCTTCTCCACTGTGGTGAATGGGGCCTTTATCAGGAAACATACACAACATGGACAGAAATATTCAATAAAAAATAATAAACAAACTAAACTGCCATATCCAAGCTTCTAGTAATGAAATTAAGTACTATAAATGAGTAGATATGTAGTACAAAGCCTGCTGCTAATAAATAAAATATGATAGAAATAACAAGAATAACAAGAACAAGGATGAAAACAGTTGAAGTTTTGATCATAGATCGTCATCAGAACATACATATATAATAATATATATAATACATATATATTAATAAGAAAATACAGAAAACAATTAATTTAAAGACGTTTCAAATACAAGTGGCCAGTGAAATGGCCAAGTAAAGGCTGAATCAATAAAACTTTGGGTGGTTCTGCTACAAGTGATATACAGTGGGAGTTTGAGAATGAACGTGAAGAATTAAGTTAAATTGTAAAAACACTGACGAAATTGCAAGCAGAGCACTTATGAGAATTTCCCAGTGCAGTGGTGCCGGTTAGATGGTTGACTACGCTAATCAAGAATGTAAGGATGAAAGGTTCAGTTTTGGAAGCACTTAAACATATCCCATATAAAAATCAAGGCACTCTACACATGCAAAACTGCAAGTCCACTGCAAGAGCAGCGCAAAGTCTTATCTCTGAATATCCAATCAGTGTGACTATGCAATAGATTCCTGGATGCAGAGATCTATTAAGAAATGAAGCAGCAGACAGACTTGCAAAAAAGAGGTGCCTCAAAACAACAAAAGCAAAGACAGTGTAGTATGGGAACAGTCAAACAGATTCTCAGAAACAACACCAGGGAAATCTGGCTGAACAGATGGGCAAAAGGGCTGACTGGTCAAAATGTATTTAGTGAAATGACATGGCCAAAGGACAATGACAACATAAACAAATTCTGCAGAAGAAATCAATCCCTCATCTTTCAGCTTCAAACAGGACATGTAAAGGTCTATAGCCATTTAAACCACATAAAACCCCAGCAACTACCCACTTGTAGACATTGCTCTTATCCCAATGGAATACCTCCTTATTGATTGCCCTTACCTTTCGACTACCAGGACAAAACTTTTACAGACACCCTTAATAAACACTAACTTACTGTATGGATCACTAAGTCAACTTCAGAAGACTTGCACTTTTCTAAGAATGGCACTGAAGAATGACAAGAGTAGAACTACTCATCAACATTTGGATATCAACAACAACAACAAGGATATGAAAGATAGCAAAGTCTAAGAATCGTGTGTTTATAATAACATCAAACCTGTTGAAGAATAAACTCCAGAGTCTGTAGAACAAGCTCCAAGTCACTTGAAGACACATTAAATGCGATCTGTAGCTTCTCTTCCTCATCCTCTGAGAATGTACGCTCCTCCTAAAGCAATGGAAAATATGATTGTAAGATAAGACATGAATGTAAATGAAGAGTGATATTAGAAATAACAAACATGATCAAATGGTAGATAGAATTTGTGGTCATATGTTAAGACAATCGCATGCCAATGTCATGTATTAATCTGTGGCTATATACCTAGTCTGTGGTCTTTGTTAACCTTGCTATGCAGCAACAATCTTGAGATAGATCCACCAGGGTATCTGTGTGTTAAAAGTTCAAAAGACTAGCGAAGAATATTGTCACAGCCACCTGTTGTTCATCTTTGTTGTTCATTTATCACAAGTGGTCTTTTCTCTTCATGCCCCTTTATGCCTTGCAGCATCAGGGGCAGAAGAGTTTTCTATGCCTTGCAGCATCAGGGGCAGAAGAGTTCTCTGGATGACTTTTTGTGTGTGTTAAATGTTTGTTTTTGTTGACTCTTTTATTTCTGTAATTCATAATTTGCAAGGTCTGCCCCTGGCTTTGTATCCATCATGTCTGTATAGTACTGCTTTTTGAGGGCACTGTTTTAGGGTAGTCTGGAAGTCAAAATCTTCTAGAGTAAAGAATCTTGAGATTCTGTGAAAACCACTTAATCTGTTGTCTTCTGATGTTATTCAGGATTGGCACTGTGTTTATTAGTCTTCAGATGTTTTCGTTTCTGACTGTCTCTTATTGTTACTCCGAGAATTCTACATAGACAGTTCATTTCTGTTGTAACGACTCTTCCTTTGGATTCTACTGTTAGTGTTCACATTTGACATTAGTAGCATAGTGATAGTATGATGATTGTTTTATATCGTGCAGCTTTGGTGTTCATGTTCACATATTTGTTTTTGAAAATAGGAAGACATCTGCTCCAAGATCTAGTATGCTATGTTGCATCTATGCTGGATTTCTTTGGTGTTTTTCATATTTGATGATGCTTCCAAAATAAGTGAATTCTTTCACCTGCATTTTTCCGTAACCTTTTACCTCTGCTGAAGACCTATGCCTAGACTACTACTGGGAGGAAATCAAACTTTTTATCTGCAGAAAGCCCTGAGATTGCAAGAAAGTTATATAAAGTTATGACAAAGTCCCTCCGGAGTAGAAGATTTGAGGCAGCGAAAAGGCAAAGCATGTGACTATTCTTGATTCTTGATTAGAAACTGGCTTCATAGCACGAGGGACATTCCCATAAGTGCTCCGCCCTAGCAGCCATCTCAGTGTATGTAGACTCATAGTTCTGGTCAGGTGGTGATTGTGTGATCTTCGGGACTTTCCAAAAAATTTACTTTTCCACCCCTCACCTCTGAATACTCCCATTTCTAACATTCTCTGTATGTGTACGTTCTCAACCTCATTGACATCATCTGCATCTTGAAATGAATTTATTACTGCCTTTATTAAATCTGCTTTATCTCTTCTCAGCAATGTGCCATCTATCGCCGCATTGCCTGCCAATAAGTCGACTCTTGTTTCCTCTGACCCCAGCATGACCAGGGCAGTATATCCATGTAATGCTCTGGACAACTGAGTTGTTCAATAAGTCCCACCAGGGATTTATTAGCATGAACTTTTCTATCTTGCGCAACATGCTTTGAGAGTCTGTGAGTATTACCGCGTGTGTTGATGTATCAGTTATCAACCAATTAAGAGCTGCTGTAACTCCCTCTATCTCCATCCCCATGCTCGATGTGACAGTAGAATATGCTGAAGATTTCTCAGCCAACTTCACGCCATTTCTGTAGGCAACAAAACCCCAACCGCTTTTATTTGTGTTTCGGCTAACAGAGCCATCTGTGTATATAATTATGTCTTGTGGTTTCGAGTGTAGTTGGGCGAGTTTGTGCACTGTATCCTGAGCTCTGACTGCCGTCCATTTTCGACACGCTTTATCTAGTTGTGTTATTACTTTAGTCAGTGATTTCTTCTCAGTGTCTACCTCCACCCATTCACTGCCCTTTCCTATTTATTCCAATTCACATACTATTCGCAGTGTGTCTTCAGCATCTGCCATCCATGATCTTCCACACTTGATTCATTTTCCCTTTGACTCATCTAGATGGTGTAATGGGTGGTGGTTGTATTCTGTCACTTTAAGGTACGACTTGCATGTGACTATTGTTAGCTTTCAGTTAGGTGTCCAGTGTATGGGTGTCCAGTGTACAGGTAAGAAACCAGTTATCTCATATTGTTGGCTTATTAGCATTATGGCTACAGGTGCCTATCAATCAGTAGGAGTATTAAAAACACTGCACATATTAGTTACCATGCTGAAATTGAATGTATCGAGCCCAAAACACAAATAAAAGAGTGACAGCGCATTTTCGTTCCCAGGTCTATATACTGCTTGAAATCTAAGAGTGCCAGTGTAATGCTACCAAATCCAGAGGGAGATTAAGAAAGAAAGAACTGTCACCTATCTATCTTCAATGCCAAATATGGTCACAGGGCAGAAACCAGAGCTCTCCAATTTGAGCGATGTAATGCTACTGTATGTAACTCTTGCATGTTGTTGAGACACTTAGTCATACTCTCTTTGATTGTTGTTCTGCGAATACTCTTGGTCTTCCTCTTTTTATTTTGCCATCTGGTACCCATTTTAATGCTTGTAGCGACTGTCTGTTTTCATTCATTACATGTCTGAAATAAGTCCATGGATTTTCGTCTTATTGTTGTAGAAATATATTGTTATTTGGTGGTTTCTCTTACTTGTTTATTTCACTTGAATTATTCCCAACCAATATTTAAGAGTTTTCTAAGAAATTTATTTTCAAATGAATTTAATTTCTTTTCCAGTGCTTTTGCTATTTCCCAGCTTTCACAACGCAAGCATATGTTAATAAGTATATCACATTGGAGTTGGACAGTCATAGTTATCTCCAGATGTTTATTAGATAATTGAATGCACTTGATGCCAACACAAATCTGCTAGAAATATCTTTTGGTGTTTTTCCATCTTTTGTCATTTTGCTGCCTAAATAGGAAATGTTATCAACTGTCCCAATTGTTTCACCATTGAGAGGGATTTTAAAATTAAAGTTAGAAAAATCTATGATCATAGGTTTTGAAAGTGTTGATTTGAAGGTCAATTTATTTTGAAAGATGACAAAATCAATTCTATATATCTTGTGCCTTAGCAGGAGTTGGACTTAATAATTCCAAGTCATTTTCTGCAAAATTAAGATAACTGAGAATTCCATCATCTGTCCATTTTTTACCAAAATTTTTTACCATTTTTTACCAAAATAGTGTGAACATTTACTTGCGGAATGGAGTCGTGCCCACTCAGATTGTCCGACAGCCTTCACAGTAATAATAACACTCAATAGAGAATGCAGGGAATTGTGTCAGACAGTGGTGGAGTCGGAGGTACTCGCTCTGATCTGTGAAAATTCCAGGGAAGATGATATGATTACAGATAGACCGGTTGAGAAAACACATCAGGAGTGCCTGGGCCTTCACGGCTCAAAGATGGGGGAAGACCATCAGAGAGGAAAGTGGTGCATTCACTCAGACGACAAGCAGCATGACCATGGAGATTTTGGCAGTAACCAAAGCTTTGCAAAGGGTGTACTCGCAGACTATCTGCAAGCATGCTTGCATACTCAGTGACTCGATGAGCATGATTGTGAAGGTCCAGATGGGGTACATTAGGGAACAGTTTTGAACAGAAGGGTTTGGTGGTAATAGTTGGTTTCGCATGTCCTGTAGTGCAGGGCATTCAATAAGTTGGTGTTTTACTTTTTCCGTCATGTCTGTTGCTGTGATTGCAGTATGGTCTGCAGTAATTCTTTGTAGATGTTTGTTAAGTTGTACATGTATTGCTCACAGCTTAAATATTGTGATTTGATCTTTGCGGTGTAGCCTATTTATGCTATCGTGTGGATTTGGTTTGGACATGTCTGCATATAGCACTCTTCCTTTTGAGTAGTGGCCCAGAGGTCTATCCATTGTTATTTACAATTGTTGCTGATGTGTTTACTAGTCTTAAATACAATAGTTTGTGTGTAAAGTATGAAATACAATTCTTGAAATAATAAAACAAAACTAATGATTATCACACAATTTTACCTTAACATGTAACTTCTGCAGTATCCTGGACAAGAGCAAAGGAAATTTGTTGATATCAAGCTCATTAATTAGAGCAACTGCTTTCTTTAAGCTGAAAAAATTGGAAATAAAAGTTCTAGAAATATACAAATATTTTTTAAAATGTGTAAATAAATAAATGAAAGTTGAACAGTTGTCATCTATGCACAAGGTTCTAGAGGTGCCACTCAATCCGTAGATAATTTAAGGGGGGGGGGAGGGTTTAATCCCCTCACCCCAGAAATAAATAAGAACATGACTTTGTGATTATTTACTAGAAATTGAACCAAAAGATTGGTAAACCCAACCCCTCTCCTCATCATAAAAATTTGTCATACAACGGTCATCAAATTATTCATGAAAAAGAGGGAATTGCATATGAATATGGATGAATTATCTTTTTTTTTTAATGGTCAAGTCTCCATGCTCAACATCATGTAGAGCAGGCCGATCATTGTAAAGGACATACGCGTGTCCAAAGTGACAGAAGATAAACAATGTACATACATGACAGAGAGAACATGTTGACTCAAGTTTCGAGACACACAGCTGCAATCTGAGCGGAGCTGGTTCAATTCTTTTTGTTCCATTATGATTTTTCTTCAATAATAAATACTCAATGCTGCATATATTACATCATTCATGTATCCATGTCATATCTGAAGTAACCTTGTTTATGTGTTATTTATTTTTACAAGTAGACATAATTGGTCCTTGTAGCACTGAGGTCTTCTGGCAAGTGCTGTTGTGGCTCGTGGGGAATGTACATACCAGTGGAGTGTGTGTTGTTGTTGTCTGTGTGTTGCTTGAACAGTCCATATTCATAGTCATGATCATGTGATATATTATTTCCATGATGCGGCCGTCCTTATGGATTCTCTGAACACTCTGTGATTCTGGACGAGTTGACCTGCAGCGACGAAAGACATATTCAGAGACATCCACTAGCTAGGAACTTCCACTAAACAATGCATAGAAAATGAATGTGTTTTCTTTGAGTGATATCCAATAAACAGATTTCCTCCAGAAAGCAATGGCAAACTACAGTAGATATGTGCATAGTAATTATATTTTGGATATTGATACTAGCTTAGGAATATACACACTGAAAGTCTAGAGTGAAATCATATCTTTTTTAGGGATCTGCTGTGGTTGAAGATGAAAAACGTATTGATAAAAGTTGAGAGGTGAGTAGGTTCTATCTGAGAGCACCTGGTTCAAGTACTGTTTGCTGCATTATTATTTTTCTTTAATGACAGAGAATCAAGACTTGATGACATGCAATGTTACTTGGTTTAAATATTATGCTTCCATAAATCCATAGTTAGCCTGTCAGGGTCGTTGAGGTAGACCTACTACATTGAATGTGTCAATACACAGTCCTCCAACAATTTCTATCTTCAAAAAATTCAGATGTATGCTAAATAATATTGACTTGTTTGGTCTTTGATGTTGTCTGCCCATGATTTCCTTTTACCATCTCTGCCTCAGTTGTTCCCTGCAAAATAGTTTTTGACATGGAGTCATATAAAGTACATGTCAAAACCATGCAAGTTGTCATCATCTTACTATTGAAAGTAGTATTCTCTTTTTACTATTGAAAGTAGTATTCTTCTTGTGAACCTTCAAGACTACTTTATTTCTTATGTACACATTTGTTTTATGCTCTCTATGCTATATGAACTGAGAAAAATTTGCCTCTAACATTAGAAACTGTAAGGAATCATGTCTCATAACCATAGCTGTCAACATATTTTTCCATAAATCTGTATTTTTAACTTTTTATTTCTGTATTTCAATAAAAACATCTGTATTTAGCAACCCCCACCCCCTAAAAGAATCCACCAAATTTTTGTGTTGCCTATCATTAAAAAAACTAATTTGACTATTATGCATTAGTAGTAATTACTGAAGATATCACACTAAATGACTTATTGTTTTTAAAAACACAACCCAAAAAACTAATTTGTGGGGGTGGCAAAATATCCGTATGAATATGAAAAATCTGTACTAGTTGACACCTATGCATAACTAGATAAAAAAAAGGTCAAACATATTGGCCTATAGGCCTAGTTACCCTATATTGATAGTCTGAAGACAGAACGATACTAAATGAATAGAAAGATACTAAATGAACAACAGATATCATTTTAATTTTGGTATAACGGTGGCACAACGTAATCACGCTCCTGGCGGATATCGCACGGATATCCATGCTGATGCTGGTTACAATGGAGCGAACGCAAAACAAACAAACAAACAAACAAACAAACAAACAATTTGGACAGAGTATTGCAAGGAGCTGTATAGGCCTATCTGTGAATGTGATCCTAACTATAACTATACACAACCAGAATGCCTAATGAGGAAACAGATGAACAGACAATAAAAAAGTGCAGTTGAATTGCTTTTAGATTTTCATTGCGCTATAAATAGCACATTGTAACATTTTTAAACTAGCTGACATCACGGATTTCAGTGGAATGAAATTAAATGGATGGATGCCATGATGTCACATCTCTGACGTAGACGAGAATTTTTGAGAATCACAACTGCTGCACATGCTAATATCCTAATTCTAAATACTACTCTGGACTCTGAACACAAAGCACTGGAAAACTACTGAAAATATTTTTATATTACCTAGGAAATCACTACAGCCAAAAAATGCTGGGTTGATAGCCACGTCTTGAATAGGATATGCTACCAATTTTTTTTTTACTTCTAACCCTAATTGTAGGCCTAATCCAACCCTAATTCTATGCGCAATCACACTGCACAGGTTAGGTAATACCTCTCACCAGAATACAACTAGGACAAAGGCGTCAAAGGTCACAGTGAAGACCCAAAACTTTTGGCAAAAGCAATTTCAGCCAGAAGTTCTAGATCTATTAGTTAATTAAATTAAAATTATTATAAGTACACTGGTTTGAAATATATTTCCTCGTGGAATCATCCCAAAATCAATTTGACATTTTGTTTCAAAATTTACATATTTCTAAGACTGATCAAATATTAGATATTACATCAATTAAAAATAAATATGCAGGTACAAAGTGTAGTACCACCCACAACAATATTGTCATTGACCATTGTCAATAATAATCCCAATATTATTTCGTTAGTTAGACAATTACATTACTTTCTGAGCTGTCCATCAGTTTTTTTTTATAACTGCGGTTGCCACTAATCACACTGTAGGTTTCTATCATCGTTTATCACGCTGCCAATATTTTATATAATAAATGGTCCCAATGCATGCACTAATCACAACTGCTGGTATGGGAAAAAAAAATGAACGATCTGGAACTGGCTGTTGATTTTTTGGATCGACTTGTTCCAATGCTTGTCCTGTGTTATGACATCTGCCCTATGTACCAAGCTTAGCACAAGAGGAAAATGATGATGAATACATGCACTAGAATTAACATTGCTTTGTGGACAATTTTAAATGTTTAATATCAAGGATATACTAATATACATGTTTTCTGCTGTCTCTGTTTACCTTGCAGACGCTGTAAACATTGCTGCCATTTTCAAACCTTGTGATCATGTGATGAAACTAAATTAACTTCATCCTAAGAAAGTTCCCAGCTCATGCAACAACACCGGTCTCATCCTTAATTCCTATGTTGTTCGTCCATCACAAGTGATGATGACCATTTGTTACATCCACTTTTGAAAATTCAATTTTAGTTATGTCCTTGATTATGAGTTCGTAGATGGCTAATGAGCCCTATTCGAGCTGTAAATGTCCTTGGACAGTTTGGACATGGAATAACGACTGTAGACGGATCTGGGTCTATCCGTGACTTTCTAGCTGCTCTCCGCTGTTGAGCTGCTGCATTTCTCTTCTTTTCACAAGATGATGCGCTCTTTTTTATTTTAGAACGCCATGTATATCTATTTTGTGCAAGTTCTTCCCATGTATCGTGGTCTATTTCAAAGGCTTTCAGTGAATCCTTTAACGAGTCCTTGTAGCGCTTCCTTTGGCCACCTTGAGATCGTATACCCTTCTCTAGCTCACCATAGAGAAGTATAATATATAATATTGATTCCTATACTATATCAATCAAATATCTACAATGTATTATAGACAGATTCTCCAAAGCCTGTACCAACTTTGGGCTTACCATTAACACAGAGAAAACAGAAGTCATGTTATAACCAGCACTTGGCAAAAGCTATCTCGAGACCTGCATAAAGGTAAATGGTGTAGCACTGAAAGTTGTGAATAGATTCACATATCTAGGCAGTACGTTATCACAAAATGCCAACGTTGATGATGAAGTGTATACAAGGATCGCCAAAGCAAGCGGTACTTTCGGCAGATTGTATGCAAATGTTTGGCGTAGAAATGGCATTAACCTTCAGACTAAGCTGAAAGTTTACAGAGCAGTGGTACTTCCAGTGCTGCTATACGCTAGTGAAACATGGACTGTGTATAGACGTCATGTGAAAAAACTCAATCATTTTCATACAAATTGTCTCAGAAAAGTTATGAACATCAGATGGCAAGACAAGATTCCAGATACCACTGTCCTTGATAGAGCTGGTATCCCAAGCATTGACACGATACTGATGCAGACACAGATTCGTTGGGCAGGTCATTTGGTGCGTATGCCAGACCATCGTCTGCCAAAGATACTTCTCTATGGTGAGATAGAGAAGGGTATACGATCTCAAGGTGGCCAAAGGACTTGTTAAAGGACTCACTGAAAGCCTTTGAAATAGACCACGATACATGGGAAGAACTTGCACAAAATAGATCTACATGGCGTTCTAAAATAAAAAAGAGCGCATCATCTTGTGAAATGAAGAGAAATGCAGCAGCTCAACAGCGGAGAGCAGCTAGAAAGTCACGGATAGACCCAGATCCGTCTACAGTCGTTATTCCATGTCCAAACTGTCCAAGGACATTTACAGCTCGAATAGGGCTCATTAGCCATCTACGAACTCATAATCAAGGACATAACAAAAATTGAATTTTCAAAAGTGGATGTAACAAATGGTCATCATCACTTGTGATGGAGGAACAACATATCAATCAAAGTGCATACTAACAAAACAAAATTGCTCCTTACATATTTTATTACGTATTTCAAGTTGCAAAATGTACCTGAATTAATGTCTGTATTCTTCGAAGAGCTCTATCATGGTGTTTTTTATGATGAATAAAAAAAGGGTTTAAAAGCAGTAGAAGATTGACTTCACTGTATTCGGTTTCCCATATGTACTCCGTCCCTCTCAACGAAGCGGCGCGCCGCCTGCCGAGAGTACCACTCATAGCACGTAACTCCGTAGCTTCAAGTGATAATCCACCGGAGATCCTTGTGGATTATGATGTATACAGCTTTATATAATCTTTTTCTTCTTTCGTTCGCTCAGAACTTGCTCATATTGGAAGTTTTGTTTCTTCTATAAACTTGCTGTTCAGTAAACTCGTACACAGGATAGTAGTTTTTCTTCCACTGTTATTTCTCTGGGCCAGTGTGCCTCAGCATTTCATATTCTTGAAGAATATGCTCTGCTGTCTGATGTGGCTGTCCACATGTACATAGCCAGCGCCGGATTTAGACTTGATAAGGCCCTAAGCTATTTGAGATATCAGGCCGTTTAACAATTAAGAAGTATATAGATAGTGAAATAAAATTAAAAAATTAGGGTTCCCCAAGTAAGTGGGGCCCTAAGCTATAGCTTGTTTAGCTTATAGGTAAATCTTGCATTGCAAATAACCGTGCTGTCATTCTTGAACATATGGCTGCGGAGTTGGTTTTATATAACCAAATTAGACAACCATCCGGGATTATACGAATCATATGCCTCATTAAGATGTAGTCTCCTCTTAATTTTAATAAATTAGTATATCCTTCCTCAGTTAATAGCGATCAACGCAGCAGTGTTTGATTGTAAACATCTAGTGAATTTTTACGCAATGTTTACGTTCGACTGGTCAACATTGGCTGCATTCTGAAGTCTTGATATCCAATTGTCCGCAGCTGAAGACAACCGATACGTATTCACTACATATTAGCCATAAGCCTACAACCAAACAGGTCCGTAGATATGATTATCTTAAGGAGGGAGTTGTACCTATCTCTATTCACTATGGAATCTCGACACAATCACTAATAATACCAATTCCCAAGAAAGGAAATTTGAAAGTGTGTACAAATTACAGAACAATTAGCCTTATAACACACCCCAGTAAAGTGATGCTCACAATACTACTTAACAGAATAAAACACAAGTCGGAAGAAATAATTGCAGAAGAACAAGCTGGCTTCAGAGCAAACAGAAGCACTGTTGAACAAATATTTAACATCCGAACACTAATCGAAAAACATATTCAGCACCAACTATACCACAACTTCATTGACTTTACAAAGGCCTTTGATCGTGTTTGGCATGATGGCACATACTGAGGCAATTTAATTTTGACACCACAATTATAGACATTATTTAAGCTCTGTACAAAAATGCAAATAGTGCTGTCTTATCACACAATACAATTGGAGAGTTCTTCAAAACAATTGTGGGAGTTCGACAGGGATGCATAATGTCCCCAGTACTTTTTAACATATACTTAGAGCACATCATACAAGAGACATTACATGACTACAACACATCTATATCGATCGGAGGTCGCCCTATTTGCAACTTGCGTTTCGCTGATATTGATATTAAAGCTGGGTCAGAACAATCATTGCAAGAATTAACATCAAAGTTGGAAAAATTTACCAGCAAGTACGGAATGGAAATCAATACAGATAAGAGCAAAATCTTGGTAAACAGCAGAGACACAGAAAACAGACTAATATAATTATGAATGGACATAAGCTTGAGGAGGTGAATACCTTCAAATACCTCGGATCCAGTATATGCAGCGATGGTAAATGCAAAGCAGAACTAAAAAATAAGGCTGGAGATGGCTTTAGCGTCCTTGTCAAGGCTAACTGTGATTTGGAAAAGCAACATCAGTGTTGGAGTGAAAATCAAACTGTTAAGTCGCTGGTGCTTTCTGTTGTATGGTTGTGAGAGTTAGACACTCACTGCGGACATGGAGAGAAGATTACAGGCTTTCGAGTATAAATGCTACAGAAGAATTCTACGAATTTCCTATAGGGAACATAAGACCAATGTGTACGTAAGAAATAAAGTAGAGATGTGTGCAGGTGTCCAGGAGCCATTGCTGTCAATAGTGAAACGACGAAAACTAGCATGGTTCGGACATGTATGCAGGCATGATTCCTTGTCAAAAACAATACTGCAGGGAACTGTCGAGGATGGAAGAAGCAAAGGAGGACAAATAAAGACATGGACAGACAACATCAAGGAATGGACAAGATATTTCCACACTCATCCGCATCGCTGAGGATAGAATTCGCTGGAGGACTCTGTGTGCTGAAGCATCCAATGTGGTACCCCTACGACCCTGAAGGGTTATGGGTTTGTTGATTGATGGAATCTCGAGAGAGAGTTATAATCTAAGAAAATGTGAGTTGCATATTTTCGTGTATCAAATGCTCTTTTTTATGACAAATTTGATATTTTTTGTTAAAAATCGCTAGGGAGATTAGTTATTTACCAACCTTTGGCCAAGTTCTCAGTACTAAAAGTAATGTTCCTAGGGAGAATGGTTATTTACCAGTCTTTTGTCAAGTTCTCGGTACTAAAAGTTGTGTTCCTATTTGCTAACTACACCCCTACCCTATAATCTACGGGCCTGAGAATTACCATCAAATAGTAAATTTGAGAAAGAGAATAAGTAAGAACTTACATTTTTTTGTTTTAACGTACGTTTAAACTGTCGCATAGCATGACCGTATATGTCTTACTTCGTCTGCTACCAACAAACATTAACTCAAACTTGAATGTTCCCTCTCAAGAACACCATTTTCAGATGCAGCCTGTATTCTGACATGTAACAAACCATTTCTGACATAGTCTCTATTCAGACCTGCAACAAGCAGATGTTGATATAACCGCTACTCATACCAGTAACAAATATTTGAGTAATAATTAAAGATTAGTTGTTTTGATTATCCTCCTCTCACGCCAGACATGTCCATAGGTGCTCAGGTCTCCGCTTCAGTAAATCTCTCAGTGTATAACGGCTGATGGTTCCAGTTATATGTTGGTTCACTGCTCTTTTTGAAATCTTTATCAGGGCAACGTTCTTCGTCGAAACGATTGTCGTTCACGTATATCTCGCACGAGGTGTTCTATAGTCAGTGAACTTGCCTCGTGTAATTAGACATGTGCCTATGCCAATCAGGTACTGAACGTTTTATCATCCTCGAGCCTGGTTCCGGAAGAACTCGACAGAAGAGTTGGGCCTGGGTCTTTCGCCTACTTAGCTGAGTTGTCGTTCACCGACATCATGAGCCCTTCATCGCAGCGAGTCCTACCACGCGTACCGGAACTACGCGTGTTCTCAAGCTGAGCCATCTTGTCTCATTTGTGTCTGAGTCCATCCGGTACTGAACCATTTCTCGCCGTGAGAATGTTTCCGGTATAAGAAGAACTCGACAGTAGAGTTGGACCCGATGTGCCTCCTTGGCCGAGTGCCCACGATTGGGCCTCTGTCCGTAAGGAGCACCGGTAATTAGAAACTTGTCACGAGCTAACAGAACTTGTAGTTCCGATTTCCTTGGATTTATTTCCTTTCTATGTGCACATGGCGCTGTGCTGCCCTCTCATTGTACTCAGTATGTTATCTTTTCTTCTCCCACCACGCATCTGCCTCTTCGTGTCAATTGCATTGGCCGCCTCTCCAATGCTCGGACCGGACTGTCTAGCGTCGCTGTGTGTCGACATTGACGCTGTATGTTGGCACAGAGGTGTCGGAGATATCACTTGTCTGTGCAGTCAAATCTCATTCCACCTGTAGCCTCCACACTCACGGGTCTAAAAGTGTTGACCAGGAATATAGCAAGAGCAGTTTTATTTCTGTTTCCAAGATGCACCATGAGTAGGTACTTTTAGGATCTTGGTTATCTGCGAATCCTGGATTCGCACGAGAGCAATGAGAGTCCCTTTCCACCCCTGTGTATGCTCTCATTTCCACTCAGCCTCCGTACATGGACGAGATAGTGTGGTGATAGTCCTCCGCTGACATCGAGGAAGGCATTCACCTTATCTTCGTATGCTTTCTTCCATGTCAAATCAGTGGATTGAAAATCAGGTATACCAAATCTTTGGATATTTCTGTTCATGCTCTGCTGAAAACGCCGGAACATGTTAAAGAGATTTGTCTGTATCTGTTAGCAGAATTCATTCCACCTTTCTTCTTTGGCTTGCTGAGTGTATGTCTAGAAGAGTAACATAGTGTTGTCTATGGTCTGCTTCAATGCCGTTATGTTATTGGACGGTGCGCAATAGAAATTGCGTCTTTCTGCCACACATTTGACGGCCTGCCGTTTGTTTCTCCATGCTTCCTATATGTCCTCATTCCACCATGGTGGCTGGTTCAGCTCACTGCGCATTTTGTGCTTGACCTGCAGCTTGTTGCATTTAATTTTGCTTATCGTGTCAAGGTTCGATTTGTTATACTGGAAGGTATGCTTTCCATGGTTGAGCTTCTTGATCAGGATAGTGATCGCTGCCGTGATGCCCTAACACATTCCACCTGCATAGAGGGACCAATGCCAGGTCTATGTTACTGTCAGTGTTTCCAGATCGGCTGGCAGTTCTAGCTATTGTGCCTTCATATTAGATAATTGTAGTGTACCAATGAGCTAAGATAGAATAGTTGGATGGTAGCAAATAGTTTGTAGTGTACAATGTGCAGAGATGTAGCACATTACAAAATTACAGAGTATTATAATCAACAAACACAATAAAGAAGGAACAATTTAAAAGCATACACCTCTTTAATCAAACACAATATATTATACATTATAAACAATAAGGAAAATATAATGCAGTCAGCATCTATGGAAGAATGAACAGACTTTCCAGGTGTGTGACCCAGCCCTTCAGAGAATTGTTGTATGGAATCTGAAATGAAAATTGTATTTTACAGAGAAAAAAATGGATTTATGGTGTGGAATGATAATTATTAGTTTACCTAGGGTATAAAATCTAAAATATATTTTCAGACTAAACAAAATGTCCCTCGAAGGCACAGAGACATTTCACAGAAGAATGTTAATATACTATTACTTAACTCTTTCATGCTGATCTACTACCTGATAAATTTCAGGAGTTTCAGTAACACTTTGCTGACCATCAATTTGAGCATACTTAATAATTTTCACTAATAAAGGACATTAGCAAATTCTCACTAACTTTTATTAGTGTATAAGGGTTTTAGCAAATTTGTAAACAAATTACATGACGTCTAAAATAATTGCGTAAAATAAAACGAGTTTTCAAATTTTGAATGTATCATAATGAATATTTACATTTTCTGAATGAATTTGAAAGCCACAGAGTTATTTCAAGAGTGAAATAATATTTGTTTAAATGGTTCATTACGGGAAGCAGTCTTCACATTTTAACAGAACAAACCATACATTATTTAACAAAACAAAATTTTGATAAAGACGTATAAAGTGCAGCATCCAGCGATCTGCGCGCTAACCACTGAGAGGCACCCCATCCTGGCGGGTGGGGTTGCAGCTCTGAGTGCAGATCGATTCATCGGCAGCAGAAGTTATGAATTTTTAATTTCCGAGTCATGAAAGATGTATGAAATTATGTAAATTATTTTAAAAGTTGGAATGTGGACACTTCTTCCCATAATGAACCATTATAACAATGGGTATTGTTTTACATATGACCCATCACACAAACTCACTTGAAACAAATTCCACATTACAGAATCACCCGAAAACCATGTTGAAAAACTATATTGTCAGTGCAGCCTTTTAGAATAATATATCACCACAATTAATGAAGTATTATAACACATTTCACTATTGTTGAAGTTGGCCACCAAGGCTGTTATACTGGACAGTTATTGTTGAATTTATCTATCTATTCGCTAAACCCATTGTTGCCTTTCAGCATCAGGGGTTAGAAGAGTTTTCTGGAGATAGCCCTCTTGTGTGCAGAGTATTGTTGAATTTGGTTATGAAAGTGTTAAATAATGAACTATTGACAGGCTATGAGTACAATATACTCCGAGACAATAATAGTTCCACACAATAATTTGTCATAAGTACACTTAAAATATCCTATTGCATGTGTGTTGTCAGAATAATGCATTTTCTTCTCAGTACTATATTCTGCTAATCTGCAGGAGCTTTTGAATGAATGCAGAAGAACAAGAAGAGAAGTAGAGCGATATTTTCTGGAAATAAACTTTTTTTATATAAAGTTTTTTAATACTGTGTCTTCTTCAATTTTAGTCCAACAATATTGTTCCTGCAGTAGAATATACTTCTAGGTCAACTGTTCATCCTTCTGCCAGATTTGTCAGCAAATCTGCAGCTACAGTGCATCTGGAATTCACCACAACCTAAGAGTCTGTCACAGAAGGATAAAGGCAAAATGTTTACTGGCTGCATCTGTTCATCACCCGAAGGCTTATTTGATAGAATACAACAAATGCAAAGACCATGTAGTATGTGAATAGTCAAACATAATCTCAGAAACAACACCAGGGAAATCTGGATGGAAAAAAAAGGCAAATGGTTTTGCTGGCCAAAATGTATTTAGTGAAATGACATAGGACAATAACAACATAAACTCTGCATGAGAAACAATCCCATATTTTTCAGTTTCGAACAGGACATGCAAGGATCAATAGCCATTTAAACTGTATCAAACCCCAGCAACTACCCACTTGTAGGCACTGCTCTCATCCCAATGAAACAGTAGAACACTTCCTTATTGACTACCCTTAGCTTTCAACTGCCAGGAAAAGACTTCTGTAGATACTCTAACAGTCACTAACTTACTGTATGGATTACTATATCTTCAGAAGACCTGTACTTTTCTAAGAATGGAATTTTGCTACTAAGAGTAGCATTACTTAGCATGTAGTTATCGACAACAACAACATAGAATACAAAATTAAGAAACTAGGACAAGACATGCACCCATGAGTGGTGTAGAACAGAACCTACAACATGAAACCAAATATGTGACAGTGTGTTGTTGGAACCCGAGAGGGGAGCAAAGAATAGCAACACTGTTTACCTTCCATGCATGTCATAAGAGGTGAAAAAAGGAGGTTATGGGATGGAGTTGGCTGGTCCATCCCATATAGGGTAAAAGTGACCAAAAGTCATGTTGAAGTCGAATGTGTCAGGCTAAAAATTGCAGCAATGCTGTAAACCACGACATACCGCATCCCCCCCCCCCCTCTGGCAGGGTTTGTCAATCTATGTCCTGAGAGACACACATGTCCTGCCTTCCCTTAATTTCACCGCCCACAAACTCTGAAAAATAAAATTGTAACTGGTGACCCTCAGTGTTTCAAATACAAATTATCCAAGTGCTTATTTTGAGCCAGACCTAGAACCACATGACTTTAGAATTGTATCAAGTTGTCAGCACTTACATATAAGCCACATATGTTAATCTCAGTAGTTAAAAACAAAATTACAATGAATATTTTGCAATGTCAATACGGCTCTGGAAACTAGATCTTGTGGTTGAAATTTGTAGTACTAGTCTTGTCCATAATGTAATCAAATTTTCAGGTTAGCTTTTTTAAATCTATCCCACGATTTGCTGTGTATTTGTGCATCCATCCCATGGACCATAAAATGTTGCAAATCTATGGATGAAACCCTTGCACATGCAATTCATGGTAGCAGGAATGAAACCCAAACTTACCTCAATGCTCTCTTGATCAATATGAGATGTGTTTCCTATAACACTATCCAGCACTATCTCACCAGAGAAAGGATATGTTGATGGGACTTTCAGAGCACAGACCACACTTTTGCTCTTCTTCGGTATTAGTAGAAGCAAACCTTTTTCCTGGATCCAGTCTACAGCATGCCTGGACATGACACATTGAAAGTGCAGTTCATAAAAAAGACTTGTTTCTATTGCATTCGATGGCTAAATGTGAAATACACTGAATAAAATCTTAGAACTTAGGAAAAACACAAGGTCGATTAGTTTTACAATGAACAAACAGACTATAGATATACACAAATAACATTATACAAGACAATATGATTTTGGCAGCTTTCTCTCCTGCCCATGTACAAACACACTAGAATCTTTTAATGGAGTTGCAGATTATTTATAGATCTGTTGTTTGAATCCCCGGGAAATTCAACGAAGGTCTTGTTTCCTAATGGAATTGGAAATTTCTCCAGAGCTTTCTTTCATATGCAGAAGACTCCACCTCTCAGCAGTGTGCAATGTTTTGAGAAGTGTTCTACTCAGCGGAGATCTATATGCATAGGACATGTTCCACCATTTTGTATGCAATCATCCAATCACATGATAGGACATGTTCCCCCAATTTGTATGCAATTATCTAATCACACGAAAGCCTGTAGTTGATGGTTTTACCACTTTTTACTACACAGTCCATATGACTGAATAGCTACAATACAGTCAAACTCATGTACCGTTAAATTCTGAATATAAACCCATCCGATTGTAGGCCGATAACCTAACTATCCCTTCCAAAAAGTGGAGAAAGTCGATAGTCCGACTATAGACCGACATCCCCAACTTAACAAAGCCGGCAATAATGAACTTCATCATCATAAGAAAGAACCGACATGCTAAATGGAAATTAACACAAACTTTTGCAACTCTAAGAAAATAGCATTCCTTTCATTTGCTTCACTCACGTAACTTGAATGAATCAAGGAATGAAACCCCGGTGGCTACTGTATTCTGGATCAATATATCCGAAAATAATGAATACCCGGTAGGCTGACTTCCCTATCCATGACTATAGATGGTTTATGAGGTGGCGAGACTTTGGGGAACAAAGTTTTTCCTGAATGAATTGTCTGTGTTGGGTGTCTGGGCGTTATGACGCGGAACAGCCCTAGTGAATAGTAATTACTACGTAACTATTATGTCACCGGCTTCTGACAGTGACGTTTAAGTGGGAAATGATGAAAGGCAAGACAGCGAGATCACGTTTGTTTTTATAAGATACAGAAGAGTTTGAACTTTGTTCCTGGTTATGTTTACCGTGTGGGGAGAATACGGTAATAAAATAAACATAACAGAGGATTGTGAAATTGATCTCGTCTTCCACTAAATGTACAGTGGTTGGGGGAGGGAATCAATTACGGCGCAATTTTACTACAAAATGCCTATGATGTGTTGTGATTTGGAACCTCGTTTCAAATCTTCTATAAAGAAAGATTGCATTTAGTCACTTATCTGAATGGCATCACATAATGTGAGGGAAACTTGGATTGGTTGAGCCGATTGAAATGGGTAGGGCCAGTAGGCCATCTGCGGCCTCAGTGGGCTGGACTAATTAATAGAATATAAGGCTGACTTAGCTAGCCAAGAATACTGCACAAGTACCGGTAGTTTAGCTTCCAGTTCATACATTATTATTGTGTAAGCGGGAAACGGGAAGATGAATGGCCAGACAAAAACATGCCAGATCACGTTTGTTTTTAGAAGATACAGAAGAGTTTGAACTTTGTCTGACCTGTATGTTTACCTTATACGGTAATCTAAACTGAGGCACAGCTCAGACAGTTTCACTATTGATTTCTCTCCCATTCCCATCCCTCCAACACTAAGCGGCAAGGTTTTGGATGTCAAAAATGTGAGTGTTTGTGCAAGACTGTAGTATGAAGAGTAAGACCTCTGTACAGAATTAATTAGGACTTCATTCTATGTTTCTGATAGTTGTCTTGGTCTCCCATGTTAAAAAATGGCAAGACCGACCAGCGACATGCACGGAAATACTCAAAATCTGCCTTTGAGGTGTTTTAAATTTTCTGTACACAGGTCTTATAGCCTAGTAGACGGTCAGTAACTGTTGTAACATTTGCTTTACCGCAACAAGAAAGTGTGTGACAGTGTTTAGATTACTGGTAGGGTTTCCCTACACAAACAAGACTAGGCCTAAGCTACCAATCAGCTTAGGCTATGGTATTTCATTTGTTTTTTCCACAAACCATTACCGTATTTTGGTCAATAAATAACATCAGATACTGGTATACTTTTCTGACCAATTTCGATGATCAATTGAAACCTTTATGATAGAAATATATGTACTATAAACGGTAAAAAAAAACCGGTAATACCCATTGCTAAAAATAGCATTTCCGGGAAATTTTGCTAAAAAATGGCGGCGTGTTGGAAATAACGATATAGACCTAGTAAGTGAGTTTTTATCAAGAAATATTGGAGATTTTGAAGGAAATATTGTATGATATATAGAAATTAATGTAATTAGAGGCCTAGCATTATGGTAAGTACGCTCTAGATTGCTGGTGAGCACTAGTCATTTTATCCTGGCTTAATATATCGGGACATGTGACTGTAATTTGTTTTAAAGTGTTTTTCTCCATTTTTACTGTGATTTGGACGTAATTTTTTTTTTAAATTTGATGTTACTCGATTATAAGACGAAGAGTATGAAGCCATCTCTGTTTATTGTCCAAAAATTCTCGGGTTATACACGGAATTTAACGGTACATATGCTTGTGTGCACACCCACTTAGAACATATACAAAGAATGTAGATTAAAAATGCTCCATACATTTCAATTCATATTACAAAACAAACAACTAATACATTTATCATCTGCCTTTTGTCTCAAACTCTTGCAAATTATTAGGATGCAGTCCAGAGGACAGAATGTGTTGTCATGGTTTTACAGCTTAGTTACAATATACATAGGTGCCAAATTCCTGTATTTTATATGGTTTTTCACAAGTTGTATGGCTGTATGGGCATACATTGGCACTTACGGGTTTTTGCGTTAATTTCTGCAGTTCTGTTCATTTTGAGATTTTTTGCTCAATTTAGTGGCGACACTGATTTTTTACACTTTTTAAATTAATTTTTAGTGGTAACACTGAATTTTATGGTATTTATATATTTTAGTGACAACAGTGATTTATGTGGTTTCTGCCAGTTTTAATATTTTTTAGTGGTAACATTGCTTTTAACACATTCATTTTCTTTTCCTTTAGCGCTGAAGGTAGCACATAGGGCAGAGCTCTCCAATTCTGTCTGTTCAAAGCTATTCTGTGCAGTTTTTGAATAGTATTGATATTGTTTGTTTTGCTTTCTCTAAGTATTGTTCATCTGAGTGTTTCTTTTGGTCTACCACTAGTTTTTAACACATTACCAGTAATTTAATTATTCTCTATGATCATGAATTTGTCATTATACAGAACAAGGAATTTTTGTCCATGTACAAAGACAGTGTATATACAGTACACATGTATCTGTGTGTAGGCCTATACATCATTTGTATTGTAAGTTTTTGTTTGCCTTCTAGGTAGTGTAGGCCTAAAGTTAAATAATAAAATAGGTAGGCCTAACTCCGATCTTTAGATTTATCTTTGCATAATACTTTTATAATAATTTGTATAGCATAGATAAAGTTGATAGAGGTACAG
This sequence comes from Meghimatium bilineatum, assembly GCA_034231615.1. NCBI lineage: Eukaryota > Metazoa > Mollusca > Gastropoda > Stylommatophora > Philomycidae > Meghimatium > Meghimatium bilineatum. The sequence continues at coordinate 128,519,994 of CM067298.1, forward strand.
AAAAACAACCGCTGGAAAATACAGAACAAATATATCATTGTGTTTGTTCTACCATTGTGTTTGTTCTACCATTGTGTTTGTTCTATCATATGATGCTGGTAATAAATCATCTCTATTTACATCATACAGAAATATTATATTTATATATTAGATCTGTAATGAAATATATATTATCCTATATTAAATAATAATATTAGTACAGACCGTGGCTGTGACGGCTAAGGTACAGAGTTCGATCCCAGTGACTCTTGTTCCATGACTAGAATAAGGGAGTTTGGTTTGAAATGTGGTGTCGCTAGAAAGGAGCAGTTTCGTGGGCGGGAAACAATGATGGTCAATCAACGGCGTACTGGAACCGTCAGTCAACGTTAAATGGCGGCTACATTCAAGGAGAGATCTGAGCACCTATGGACTTGTCCGGAGTGCAGTGATGATGATCCAACGACTAATTAAGAAACATCACTGCATCAGTGTGCATATAAACCCACTTTTAGGTATATATTCCGCTGAGCGCTGTGGTAGCAGATTTACAACCGTCGCTAAGGAATTGTGTAACTGATAAAAAGTTTTTATTTGGATTTCTTATTTTTGGGACCTGTTGGAACACTGCTATAGTGCGTTTATAAATAGTTAATCACCGATATTGTCTATTATCTCCCTAAATACTGAGCACATGGACTTCATATTTTGAATGAGTGTATTATTTCATAATCATGCTAAAGACAAACATAAACTTGTGACAGCTAAAATGGCATGCTTACGCAGAATCCTAGGAATATCGCTAAGAGACAGAGTGAGAAATGAGGACATTAGACAAAGAACCGGTACCACTCCAATCTTGGAATATATTAAGAGACAACAGATAAATTGGTTTGCACACATCAGACAGCTTACCACAGGAAGCTATGTTACACAGATACAGTGACGGAAGACCTAGAGGACAACCATGAAAATGATGGACCATCGAAATAAAAGAGGCAATAAACTCCGCAATATACTCAGCACACACGAGGGCCATCTCCAGAAAACTCTTCAACCCCTGATGCAGAAAGGCAACAACGGGTTTCAGCGAATAGATAGATAGATAAAGATTTATTTGCAGCTTTCATTTAAACATTTATCAGCAAACAAATTGACACAAGGAAGTGAAGCCGACATGAAACTGGTGCTCATTATTTTTCCCTCTCGCATATTACATGGCAAGTAAACTTATCTTACATGACATTCACAAAGATATGTTCACAGATCAGTACCTCTTCCATTTATCTGTTAATCGGACTTTGAATCATAAAAATTGATTGCAAATTGTATTTTATATTAATTTTCTTGTACAATCACTTCTGATTTGTGCTGAGATATTCCCCTTGCTCTGGGGATTAAGTCGTAGTTTTTCCTGAATGGTAGGAATTGAAATGGTTAAAGCATACACTGGCCGGACAAAATCATGTGAGCCAGTCAGTTAAATATTATTTTTTTTAAACAATACGCAATTTGGAAGAAAAAAACAGTCCGGTGTGCAGACGGCAAGTTACGTAATTTGTATTGAGTGTAGTAAAGATTAATATATTTCATGTTTGACGTATATTTTCTTTAATACTTTTTTTTTGTCATATGCAGTTTGTGGTGCATTCTTGATGTCACTGTTAAGGAAATAATGTTAATCTTAACATTAATCTGCAAAACCAGAACCTTTCGATGATCTACCTAGATGCCCAAAATTCACAAATATCTAAAGTAATTTGCACTCTACATAATATGAAGGAAACCCCATACCTGCATTTAATGTATAAGATTTCTGTAATAAGAGATGCATGGCGCAGCCAAATCTTTTTAAGTTGAGTTAAAAGCTTGGGCAAATCCTTATCTTGTTTGGCATCTCGAATTATAGTCTCTGCTCCCTCAATTATCTGGCTAACCTTTCAAAGAGAACAAATTATATCACAAATAAAAATAGAAAATTGACAGGCATAGTACATCAATCATTAATTATGAAAAACCACTCAGTGTCACAGTATTAAAAAAATACAGACAATGAAAGACAGGCCTAGTCAAAAGCAGGGTAATCTGAATGAGGCACTTGCAGCACCCCACTACTCGTGAAATTGATCAATAATGACAAAGATCAGCTGTGTTGACTATTCTCAATCATTACTAGGTCTATGGGATGGGGTACCCCCACATCACCCATTAGTCCTACACTACAGATTGACGATAGTTGTTACTTTCACTACTAATTAACCTTTAGAACCCTGGCTTAAAATTACAAAACTTCCCCCAGGGCCTGACTTATTTTTTGGAATATTTGCGTTATTGATGGTGGGTGTTTTGAAAACGACATAACTTTTTTGTTTTAAAAGATATCAAAATAATTTTTGCACATCTAAATAAAGGAGTGAATAGTGAATATTATCGTGTTTTTGTTGTTGTTGTATGTGTGATATGACAGTTGTGAGCAAGTTTTGAAGTTGAAAATTCTGGCGCAAAAAAGCGAAACGTCATTTTCAAAATCGCAAATATATCTTCGTGACGACCCTAATACATGAGAAATGTGTGACAACATTGATAAAATCCTCATAAATACCTATACTTATTGTATATATATTGTTTTATATCAAAACTAATATAATATGAACTAAAAAACTAATAAAACGTGAAGAAATTGCATATAACATCCATCTGGTCAATACTAGGTCTATGCCGACACGCAGCGTAATTATTGTCCATGCACACACGTGTCACCCCTGATAATATTATTTTTGTGCTTTTTAATGAATACACACACATTCTTATCAAATAACAACACATTAAACACAAAAAACAACAATTAGAACATGTAGTCACGATCACTTACCCATGCCACGCGGTACTCAATTTGATAGTAAAATACGGCCGAAAATGGCTAAAGTCGCTCTAGAAATGCGTTGACAAATTCAACCGGCTTTCTCTCTCTTACAATCGTAATGAGTAAAGGAATTTGACCTTTAAACTGTGACGTATTCCTAGCTTCGTGTTGCGGGAATTCTACGTCATATAAGCTTTAACTTCGTGAAGTTCCGTACTCGGGAATGGAGCGATATCGTATGGCGTGTGATTGCGACCACAGGCAATACGGGATGCACACGCAAGGTGCATTGTTGCGACCATAGGGGCCTAAAGGTTAAAGAATTAATTTTCCTTCAACGTCTGATTAACTCACTTTCTCTAAAATTACATTCAAAATATTGCCTATCGACATCAGCTGAATCATAAGTAGGTAGATTCTTACAAAATTTTGATGAAATGTAAACATCATATTCGATAACCCACAGCTTCTATATGACAGCCGTTAATAACGCACAGAAAAATACACTGGAAGCTGCCATTACCGGTAATCAATCAAGCGCCAAATTTAGCATGTCTATTCACGAGGAAACCATGGTGGGCGGCAATCTAGCACCCCATATATATATATATTATGAGATAGTCATAATTTTATGTGCAACAACAGCCTAACACATCAAATTTCAGCAGCAAAAAACAATACAATATTTAGTGACATACTAGAGGATTAAAGGGCATGTGTCAGGGATTTCCCTCCAAAACATGGATTTAAAGCTAGACACCGTAAAAACATCCCGGTTGCTGATGCCAATTTGAAAACTGACGTAACAGTTGAACTTTCATTCTTGTGCTTTGACACTGTTGCTCACATACCAAACACACATAATTACAAGAACATTCCACCAGCAAACTCTCACACACTAACCTGAATATCCTCTAATTCCAGAAATGTTTGTTCATTTTTATGAAATGTGAGAGTGAGAATAAAGTGTACATCTGGTATGTCATTACTTTCCATATCAGAACTCTCCTGTGAAAGGTTAGGTGATAGAAATTCAATCTCCATAGTAGTGTTGTCTTTCAAATGACACTTTATTCCAGAGAACTTTTCTAACTCCTTCAACATGTCTTCTATTCTAATCCACAGGAATAAATAAAATAAAAAGAGAAAATTCAGAACACACCTACAACTAAAAAAATGTCATGTGACAAATGAGCTAATATAATGATGTTACTTCTATCAACTATCAATATACCCATAACCCTTCAGGGTCGTAGGGGTACCACATTGGATACCTCAGCACACAGAGTCCTCCAGCGAATTCTATCCTCAGCGATGCAGATGAGTGTGGAAATATCTTGCCCTGTCCATTCCTTGATGTTGTCTGTCCATGACTTTATTTGTCCTCCTCTGCTTCTTCCAACCTCGACAGTTCCCTGCAGTATTGTTTTTGACAAGGAATCGTGCCTGCATACATGTCCGAACCATGCTAGTTTCCGTCGTTTCACTATTGAAAGTAATGGTTCCTGAACACCTGCACACATCTCTACTTTATTTCTTACGTACACATTGGTCTTATGTTCCCTATAGGAAATTCGTAGAATTCTTCTGTAGCATTTATACTCGAAAGCCTGTAATCTTCTCATCAGTCATATCATTCTGTAACTGTTAACTACTCCAGTTCACCAGTAGACCACATCATTCTGTAACTGTTATCTACTCCAGTTCACCAGTAGACCACATCATTCTGTAACTGTTATCTACTCCAGTTCACCAGTAGACCACATCATTCTGTAACTGTTATCTACTCCAGTTCACCAGTAGACCACATCATTCTGTAACTGTTAACTACTCCAAACATGTAGGCCTAGTTCACATAAAGATAGCCCAAAATATTATTTGGTGAAACAGGTATCCAAAAAATATTCAATTTTTCTGAAAATTGTGATACCATCATACACACTGTTTTATTCTATGGATACCCCAAAGATTGGCTCACATAGAAAAAGTGATAGACTTAATCAAAAGCTGAGTAATCTTGATCAGCTGTTTGCAGAACCAGATTTTTTAGTGAAATTGATCAATATTGATATAGATCTGCTTCGTTGACTATTTTCAATCATTACTAGTTTAGGTAAATGCAGCATGTCATAAATTAGGCCCACATTACAGATCCTCGTTACTTTCAACTACTAAAATACTGAACTAATTCCGTATCAACATCTGATTCGTTACCATTTTCTAAAATTCCAGTTTAAAAAAAATTGCCTATCAACATCGTCTAATTATAAGTTTTGAAGAAAATGTAAGGTCATAAAAATTCACAGGTTGTATAGGACGTTATCAACGATCAGTAAACTACACTGGAAGCTGCCATTACCGGACGTCATGTTAGTGCTATATTTACCTTGTCTATTCACATGGAAACAGTGAGGAAATACAAGACCATGTTGAAATTGGACAAATTGCGAATCAATCGATAGCGGGGGGATTGGGTAGTTTAATCTACCACTAATCACTGCGGCTACTTCTGTCTACTCTTTCATTTCTCCTAACACCAGCATGTCCAGGAATGAAAATGAAGGTAAATCTCTTCATCAACAACTCCAACCACTGACTGTAAACAGGCGGACTGAATATTTCAAAGACATAAAAAAAAACCCCATATACATCCACTTTTGTAGGCTAGACATTAAAGCTCAGATACACTAAAATCCCATTATAACAACTGAGTCCAGACTAACGAAATATGTAAGAATTTAATAGGAATTTGTAATATATGGTATAAAGAATAAATATAATTGTCTATTATGAAATGTATGTATGTTATTTTATATTATATAATTATTATAGTATTATAGAGTGATTCCACGGTATAAGGAAAAATAAAGATGAAAACTGAAAATTATTTCACAATATTTAAAATTAGAAGAATCTAAACTACCGTGTCAGCTGTCTTATGCTGGCAGCTACATTCTCTGACCACGAGGTTGCAAGTTCTTCAAAGTTGCAGAGTGTGGCTTCCATTCTCTTTACTCTGCCCCTCACAGCGTCCCTCTCGGATTGTGTTGATTTAAGTACCTCTGATATTTTCATCAAACAGCTCTTTATATCAGCCTACAAATATAAAAAAAAACCATGAAAGCAATTATGACAACAGATATCGAACATGTGGCTTCTATTTAGAAAAACTGTGCATTCTAGGGGAGACAATAAGTGACTTCATAAAGATAACATGAACAGTACATGACACTTATCGTGTGAGTTATTTAATGATAACGTACAGTACATGTCACTTATATGCTGAGTTGTTTAATCATTTAAAGATTATATGAGCATCTAAGTATTCACATATATATATGTGTCTATATAAAATCATTGGTCTGCAGTGACCTGGAAAATGACAAACATAATGTAAGCTTATGGAAAATGACAAACTGAGAAAGAGCATAAAATCCTTAGAAGGAAATAGTGATAGATGGACAGCACAATATACAAGTAGTGACCAGTATAATCAAGCCAAATACTGTCAAGGAATTGATATGAAATGAAGAAATGGCAGGTTAGGAAACATGAGGGGATATAAATGAGAACATGGGAAGAAACAGCTCTGACAAACTAGAGAGAATTACATACCGGTATTATAAAGCGTGTTTGAGGAGCATGTGGTTGATCACAAATTCAGCTTTCAGTGATAATCACAGAATAACAGAAGACAAAACGTATCATTACTTGATGAACTAATATTGGCTTTTAATAAAACCTTCTCAACGATAATAATAATTAAATAAAACTCTTAAAATAATTAAATAAAACTTGTGTTAAGAAAAAGAATGAGAAGAAGTGAAAGACAATGACAAATTCTGCTGCAGTTTCTCTGGTCTCAACTTCCCAGATTTCACTTCAAGTATACACAAAATCTAGACAAATAGACAACAACAAAAAAAGAACAGACAAGAAGCATACTTACAGTTGTGACTTTTGTTATTGATAACAGACTCAGTCCGATATACTGAAAAATAAAATAATAAAAAATATTATGAATGTTCAAGAAAATACGGAGACAGTCAGTTCCACAGTATGCTATGCCACAAAATATTTAAGACAGTTACTTTCACAGATTTTCAGAGTGCTTGTTATTCATATATTGCAGTATCTCCAGCGCACCGCTAAAATAGCCAGTTAAGCAGACCACTTTTGCCTGTGAGCTGCTAATACCTCCACGTTTATAATTTCTTCTAAATACAATATTGCAGGATAGGAAAACCTTTATGGAGAAAGAATTACATTGCTGGTAATGGTGTTCAATCAGGTTATGGTGTCGAGTCAGGCTATGGTGCTGAGTTAGTTTATGGTGTTGAGTCATGATATGGTTTGAGTGAGTTTAAGAAATCGAGTCATGATATGGTTTGAGTGAGTTTAAGAAATCGAGTCATGATATGGTTTGAGTGAGTTTAAGATATCAAGTCATGATATAGCGTTGGTTAGGTTATTGAAAATACTATGTTAAGTATGACATGATCCAAATTGGACAATTGCTTTGACTTTCCCAGATTTGTTCCTGAGACTGGATTAATCTGGAAAATGTTTATGGTGACAAAAATTCCAGCTTAACTGGAAATCAAGACTCCAACCACAGAAATAGGAAGCCAGTGAACAAATAACTGCTTTTCTTAATGTATCATTGCCCATGTGGCAACCTGGCCTGGAATTCTAGTTAAGTGAGCGAAGAATAGGGCCACTGTCTACTTTTCAGGCATATATTAGGAGATGACTAAGGAAAGTTGGGGATAGGCTGACAACCTGGGAGTAGATAGATCATCATTGTCAAATCTTGTCTAAGAAAGTTGGGGATAGGCTGACAACCTGGGAGTAGATAGACCTTCATTGTCAAATCTTGTCTAAGAAAGTTGGGGATAGGCTGACAACCTGGGAGTAGATAGATCATCATTGTCAAATCTTGTCTCAATTTCTGATTTTTCTATCAAAGAATCCCCATTGATGACGAAGAGATGGGTCAACAATTCTGTCAGAAGAATGATGAGTTAGTTGATCCAGAAGTCTGTGCTGTGCTCCTGGTAATCCTTGCGCACTAGAATGCCTCCCTTCAGGACAAAATATGCATCCATAAACCTGCTTACATCCATGCCTCTGAGACCTTATATGAATTTGGGTGTCGCACCAGTTATACATCTGAAAAGAACCTGTATTTTTGTAGAATGAGCTATGGGCTGCCAATAGCTACCTGCTCGAAGCTAACAGGATTATTTCATTACCATCATCTTAATATACCATCACCATAAAAAAACTACAAGTCAGATGTATTGGGCCATTGGCACAAATAAAATGGCGACATAATGCATCTCTGATCTCTAGAGCACATTCTTTTGGAAATCTAGTAGGACCATTGTCCTACTACAAGATGGAACCAGTGGGAGTTTGAGAATGTCCTACAACAAGAGAGATTCACCAGTACTTTGAGAATGAATGTATAAAACAAAACTATAATCCTTTTATGTTGCAGCATTACCAGGGAGAGGCTACAGCAATTTCCAGGGGTAGTCATGGGAAACAAATTTGAAGCCACATACTTTTCCCATGGGCACACAGGAAGGTGACATTTTGAAAGATATTTAATTTTATATATACATACATAGTAACAAGTCATGAAGCAAGCCAACAAGATTTTTTTTTTAAGTTCCAGGAAGACCAAGAAAAATATATTCCCAAAATAAATGGCCCAAATATATCAAAAAAAGTCAAAACCACTATCTTTATTCAGTCTGATTAGTCACAACTAGCTACACCTTAGTGTGAGATGAGTGATAACAATATCAAGAAAAGTTATGAACATCAGATGGCAAGACAAGATTCCAGATACCACTGTCCTTGATAGAGCTGGTATCCCAAGCATTGACACGATCCTGATGCAGACACAGATTCGTTGGGCATGTCATTTGGTGCGTATGCCAGACCATCGTCTGCCAAAGATACTTCTTTATGGTGAGCTAGAGAAGGGTATACGATCTCAAGGTGGCCAAAGGAAGCGCTACAAGGACTCGTTAAAGAACTCACTGAAAGCCTTTGAAATAGACCACGATACATGGGAATTACTTGCACAAAATAGATCTACATGGCGTTCTAAAATAAAAAAGAGCGCATCATCTTGTGAAAAGAAGAGAAATGCAGCAGCTCAACAGCGGAGAGCAGCTAGAAAGTCACGGATAGACCAAGATCCGTCTACAGTCATCATTCCATGTCCGAACTGTCCAAGGACATTTACAGCTCGAATAGGGCTCATTAGCCATCTACGAACTCATAATCAAGGACATAACTAAAATTGAATTTTCAAAAGTGGATATAACAAATAGTCATCATCACTTGTGATGGACGAACAACATCAAGATTTGTGAAAATAGCTGTATTTATAATGGTATCAAATATTTTAAACCTTTTTTTCAAGCTCCTGAGTTTTGCCTTCCAAAACATCCAGTTTTTCTTTCCACATCTCCAAAGCTGTGGACGATGATACATGATACAGAATTAATATTTATATACTACAGACCAACTGTATATAACATACTATTCATTTCAGATTAGTCATTCAAAACTGGCAAAATCTGTCATGAATACACAGAAATCATGAGTTATAACTGCAGATTACCAGCATCATATACTGGGCAAATCCATAGATACTCCGATCCCTGTCTGAATAAATTCATCAGATTGTGGTGGATGATAGTTCCAGTCGATACTCTGATCATTACTTCTGCTGCGAGTATTGATGGACCCTCGCCGTTATCTTGCATGTTTATCTCAGGTCTATTGTCATCCCAAAGTTATTTGATATATTCTGACCAACTCTGTACTATGTGATCATCTCCCATTTAATACCTGCCCTGTCTTAGATTTTTAGACATCCTGTAACTGTTTGCATTCTTTTCTCTGTTATCACATCAATTTGCTTATTTATTAATGGTGTGTCTTGGTTGCGATGTTATTCTATTTCCGTGAATTTCTTGTTCAGCCAGCTTTCTTTTGCTACTTTGCATTTCTCTCGTATCTCCTTATGTATTTTCTGATATTCATCTATCTTGTGTTTATTTTTTCATCTGGTGCTCATCAATTCTAATATATCTTCTGCCATCCATTTCTGTTTTCATGTGTGTTTTATTTTTGGCATTATCTCTTTAGATGTTTGCTTTATGAAATGTTTTAGCATGTCCATTGATCGTCAACGCTCTGAATATTTGCAATGGCATTGTATCTATTTTTTACAATTATGTTGTATCTTTCTTTAATGTCAGCATCTGATTTCAATCATGCTAAATCTAATTTCATATTCCTTGGTGCTCTCTTGATCTTCTTTAATCTTATACAAAATTTCCCCACCAGTAGTATATGATCACTGTTGCATTCAGCACCTGGCCTTGTTTTCATAGATCTAATGCTGTTTCTATGTCTATTAGAGACTAAAATGTAATCAATTTAGTTTTGTGTATTATCTTCTAATCTAATCCATGTACACAGCTTTCTTGGATGTTGCTTGAACCATGTATTCCCTATTAATAAATTATGGGATCGTGCGTGCCCACTCTATCAATAAGTCACCTCTTTCGTTCTTAACCACTGAACCAAATCTTCCAGTAACATCTTTTATCTCTGTATCATCTACTTCTGCATTAAAGTCCCCCATTACTATAGTTACTTCATGATTTTTACACAGTTTCATGCTATTTCTAGTTCTCCATAGAAATTTTAAATGTCCTCTCTTAACCTTTAGGCCCCTATGGTCGCAACAATGCACCTTGCGTGTGCATCCCGTATTGCCTGTGGTCGCAATCACACGCCATACGATATCGCTCCATTCCCGAGTACGGAACTTCACGAAGTTAAAGCTTATATGACGCACAATTCCCGCAACACGAAGCTAGGAATACGTCACAGTTTAAAGGTCAAATTCCTTTACTCATTACGATTGTAAGAGAGAGAAAGCCGGTTGAATTTGTCAACGCATTTCTAGAGCGACTTTAGCCATTTTCGGCCGTATTTTACTATCAAATTGAGTACCGCGTGGCATGGGTAAGTGATCGTGACTACATGTTCTAATTGTTGTTTTTTGTGTTTAATATTTTGTTATTTGATAAGAATGTTTGTGTATTCATTAAAAAGCACAAAAATAATATGTATCAGGGGTGACACGTGTGTGCATGGACAATAATTACGCTGCGTGTCGGCATAGACCTAGTGTTGACCGGACGGACGTTATATGCAATTTCTTCACGTTTTATTAGTTTTTTTTAGTTCATATTATATTAGTTTTGATATAAAACAATATATATATATATATACAATAAGTATAGGTATTTATGAGGATTTTATCAATGTTGTCACACATTTCTCATGTATTAGGGTCGTCACGAAGATATATTTGCGATTTTGAAAATGACGTTTTGCGTTTTTCGCCAGTATTTTCAACTTCAAAACTTGCTCACAACTGTCATATCACACATACAACAACAAAAACACGATAATATTCACTATTCACTCCTTTATTTAGAGCAAAAAAGTTATGACGTTTTCAAAACACCCACCATCAATAACGCAAAGTCAGGCCCTGGGGGAAGTTTTGTAATTTTAAGCCAGGGCTCTAAAGGTTAACTGCTTCATGTTGGTGTAAAACTTGTACAATGTTAATAAATAATGTTAATTAACATTAACTTTGAATCGCATACCTAAATTAACAACAGACAATATTACCATCTGCTAAAATTGCAGCCATTTCTTCAGCATCATCTGTCTTTCCGCACACATCCGATACTTTAGCCAAAGCATCTTTGCATTGCAACAACTCAGCCTCTGTATTAAGCATTGGAATGAAAATCATAAACAATAACAGCCAAGACACTTCAACACAAATGTCTTTATATATCTGTATGTGCAAGCTGTTGCTTAGCTATCACAAGTGATGATGACCATTTGTTATAACCATTTTAGAAATTCAGGTAGAGGTTGGTCCATGTCTACTTAGTTTGTAGATCAAGGTTGTCTAACTTTTACAAGACCTGTTCTCTTTATACAGTGATAACATAATGCTTGCAATAGTTGATATCCCAGGAATATCAGTGGGAGGTCATAAAATCTACTTAGTCATCATAAGTCTATTGTCTACCAAAGGAAGACACTATTCTTTATATTTTCTAAGCAAATTGATGTGATAACAGGGAAAAGAACGCAAACAGTTGCAGGGTGTCTAAAATCTAAGACATGGTAGGTGTTAAAGGGAAAAGATCACATAGCACAGAGATGATTGGAATATATCAAATAACTTTATGATGACAATAGACCCGAGATACATATACAAGATAATGGCGAGGGTACATCAACACTCACAGAAGTAAGGGATGTCCTGAGGCACATGAAATATGGCAAAGCCACAGGACCAGACAATATCACATTAGAGGAATTAGCAGCTTTAGGTGACGGAGTCGAAATAATTACAAAATATCTGAATGACATATATAATAGCGGACACCTGTGATTTGATTGCCAGCGATATGTACTGTGTATACATTGAAAAGTACAGGAGATAGAGGCGATCCCTGTGGCAGGCCAGGGCTAATAACCGTTGGTGTAGATATCCAGTTACCACACTTAAGAACTACAACCCTGTGCATCAGGGCGGCGCCAACCCAACGCACGACAAAAGGATTAACTGCAAGATTTAACAGCTGGTGCATCAAGATATCCAAGGACACCCTATTGTACGCATCCTCAAGGTCTATTGCGACCGCACATGTCTCCATGCGCGAATCGAACCCCTCAAAAACATCCTGCGCAAATATGGCTGCATTTTGCCATGTCTTCTTTCCTGGACGATATCCTCCTAACAATGTTGGTAAACACTTAGACATAGTTAGACATAGTGAAGTTGTACACATGCTAGAGAACTTGAACATTGACAATAAGGATTTAAGAATCATCAAGAACATGTACTGGCAAAAAACAGCAGCAATAAGAGTAGGATACGAATTTGGCCATTTTCAATAAATAAAACAAGGAGTTAGACAGGGGTGTGTACTTTCACCAGACCTGTTCTCTTTATACAATGAAAACATAATGTGTGCAATAGTTGATATCCCAGGAATATCAGTGGGAGGACATAACATAAATAATTTGAGATATGTGGATGACAATTTTCTGATTGCAAAAAGTAAGGAAAACCTTCAAGAATTAATTAATGTAGTAGAGATAGAAAGTAAAGAGAAAGGCCTCTTCCTAAATATCAAATAAACAGAAGTAATGGTTATTTCAAAGAAACAAAATACCACACCTTGTAAAATGACAGTGAATGATATAGTAAAACAGGTCCAACAATTCAAATAATTAGGTACAACGATTACAGCAGATGGAAGAAGTTCAACAGAAATAAGAAGCAGAATAGGGCAGGCAAAAACAACATTCACAAAAATGAAAATATACTGTGTAATATGATCTTGTCATTGAGAAAGAGGAGTTTTGCAGTGCTATATAACTATACTAACATATGGATGTGAGTCATGGACAATAAACAAACAGGAAAGTAGGAAATTAGAGGCAATAGAGATGCGGTTCTACAGAAAAATACTGAGAATACAGTGGACTGCCAGAAAAACTAATGTGGAGATGTTGAAAGAGTCAAATGTGAAACAGACCTTAATCAATAACAAGAAAAATGCAATCCTTTTTTTTTTAGCCCCTTCATGTTTGGAGAACAGTCACAACAGGCAAGATTGAAGGCGGCAACATGAGAAAATATTAGACAATTTAACAACCTGGCATGGAAGAGAAAAAACAATGATCTTGAAACACAATACTGGAGATGGAGAGCTGTGGAGAGCCATGATCATCTACACCAGCCCGCATGGTACCTAATGAATGAATGAATATGCTTCATGTTCATTATTTTGATGTCAATTAAAAAAAAATTTCACATTTTTCAGGATTGACATACAGACTGGACTCAGGTATCGCCGAATTGCAATTTTCAAGGGCTATCTAACTGTGGTATTTGTAATGTAGCACTATTTTGGAAAATTTGTCCAAGTACTTTATATAAATATATGACCAGCCCAAATCCAAAAGACAATATCAACCTCCTGGGAAGGAAAGACCAGAGTATCATTTCCCAATTTTGCACAAAACATGTACAACTTAACAATCACCTGAACAGAATATAACCACGACATACTTCAGGGAGCCAACATGATAGAAAGCTTACTATGTGTGAAATGAGATGTATAAGAAAAGCAGCAAACAGAACAAGAAAAGATCATGTGAGGAATGATTACAAGAACTGTCGGAACAACATTTGTGGTCAAATATATTGAAAAACAGAAGCTGAAATGGTTCTGCCATTTAATAAAGCATGAACCTCTTTATTGGTTAGCGGCAAGAGCATACACGAGAATGGAAACGGCAAGATACAGAGGAAGATCTAGAATGTGGCTTGAAGGAGCTACCAACATTCTGAGATGTCAAAATGTTATTACATATCAAGTGACCACATGTGCCATAGTCTGAAAAATGATCGTCATCCAATCTTGCGACGCTTTTCAGCAAAAGCAGAGAAAAGACAATAGACAACAAAATATTGTCCCTTAAAACCAAGCAATCTACTCACAAATTAATGTTAAAAAATATATACTCATATATAAATATGTATAGATTTACCAGCTGTTTCCATGGTTGCCCACTGCACTGGTGGCTTCTCAAGTTCACAAAGGACCAACCTTTCTTCAACAGCTCTAAGAAATTCAACTTTCAGATTCTGTCTCTTCTGTAATAAAATTGATACAACATTTGTTGCACATCATTTTCTCATGGAAATCTAGTTAAACACAGAAAGAACTAGTTACAGAAAATTAAAAAAAAAACAATATAAATACAGACACGGGTTCACAAATATTATGTCTCCACACAACACTTCTGAAACAAGTCCTAATGTGCTGATGATAGAACCCCATGGGAGTAGGAGTTTGTCTCCTTTGTTCCATATACCACATGGTAAGTTTTACTGTCAGCTTCAGGTTAGTATTTGACTATCTTTTTTACAATGAGATTTAAAAATTAAAGATATACACTTCTGATGCAGCAACTATCACAAAATATAAAGTGAATGCAGAATATGCTACAGAATAAATTCCTGGTATCAAGAATACAGAAAAATTATGAGTCTGTTACTGATACAAATCTGGGATAGCTCTTTTGAGAAGCTAACAGCTATTAAAAACTGAAGTTAACATTTGATAGTTTGAGAATGTTGAAGTTAAAATTTGAGAGTTCAAACATGTTCAAGTTACATTTCATCATGTTCTAGTTAATATTGGAAAAGGTGAGCATGTTATAATGAACAGAGTATGAGAGTGCCCATGTGTTTCCAGGACCAAAAGGGAGAAAAAAAATAGTGACCATTGCCTTCACCCCATAAATGGTCAAACTGACTCAAATGTTGGAAGAGTCAGGACAAAAAGCGCAGCCAAGCTGTAAATCACAACACATTCCGTTCTCCAATTTACATCCTGCAAATCTGCAGGAATTTCAGAAGAAACACAAGAAGAATGTTAGCATGTTCAAGTAAATAAGAGTGTATATAGAAGACAAACTGATGAATATTCATTCATTTTCCTTTTGCTCTGAAGTTAACGCATAGGGCAGAGGTCAGATCTCTCCAATTCTGTCTGTTCAAAGCTATTCTGTGCAGTTCTTGAATAGTATGAATATTGGTTGTTTTACTTTCTCTAAGAATTGTTCTTCTGTTTCTTTTGGTCTACCCCTTGCTCTTTTGCCTGTAGGTATCCAATCAAGAGATTGGTGGTGTATGCGAGTAGGACATGACAGATGTAGGACCAACAGCATTTTCTGATAATATCTGTGATGAAATTTTGATGTGTAGCAGTAAACTAGTTCATACTTATGACGTATGGTAGTAGTAAACTAGTCCATACTTATGACGTATGGTAGTAGTAAACTAGTCCATACTTATGACGTATGGTAGTAGTAAACTAGTCCATACTTATGACGTATGGTAGTAGTAAACTAGTTCAAACTTATGACGTATGGTAGTAGTAAACTAGTCCATACTTATGGCGTATGGTAGTAGTAAACTAGTATATACTTATGACGTATGGTAGTAGTAAACTAGTCCATACTTATGACGTATGGTAGTAGTAAACTAGTCCATACTTATGACGTATGGTAGTAGTAAACTAGTCCATACTTATGACGTATGGTAGTAGTAAACTAGTTCAAACTTATGACGTATGGTAGTAGTAAACTAGTCCATACTTATGGCGTATGGTAGTAGTAAACTAGTATATACTTATGACGTATGGTAGTAGTAAACTAGTCCATACTTATGACGTATGGTAGTAGTAAACTAGTCCATACTTATGACGTATGGTAGTAGTAAACTAGTCCATACTTATGACGTATGGTAGTAGTAAACTAGTTCAAACTTATGACGTATGGTAGTAGTAAACTAGTCCATACTTATGGCGTATGGTAGTAGTAAACTAGTATATACTTATGACGTATGGTAGTAGTAAACTAGTCCATACTTATGGCGTATGGTAGTAGTAAATTAGTATATACTTATGGCGTATGGTAGTAGTAAACTAGTCCATACTTATGACGTATGGTAGTAGTAAACTAGTCCATACTTATGACGTATGGTAGTAGTAAACTAGTTCCCTTTTAAACCATTAGTTTGAATACTTCTTGACAGATAGTTTTTGTCAATGAATGGCATACCTAGGATAACGTGATGATTATCACACCTTTACCGTTACTTCCCTAGAACATATGGTACCCATTTCTTTCACTAGACCAGTAAAAACTAGGAGCTCTTGGTGTACTAAAATTTTCCAGATGAACTTGAAAAGTTAGCCTGGACCACTGAACTAGGAAGCCACTAGCTTATCATGGGTGTGGTGTATAGTAACAAAGTTCAAAATATATACAGGTACTACAAGAACACAATAAACAGAAAAATAGAATGTGTTTACCTGGATTATTCATCTACATTTAATAATAACCCACTGACCTGCAATGCATCTTGAATGTGATCTCCCACACATGCCAGTTCATCAGATGACCCATAGTGTTGTGAGAAAGATTCTCTAAATTCTTCCAACAACCTAAAATATTTTTTTTTTAAAGTATTATAATAAATCACATATTTATAAGGATGAAATTCCACCGAATCTGCTACAAGAGAGATTCAATGGGATCTTGAGAGTAAATGCCAAAGAAGTTTGAAATATGGAAATAGTTTTTTAAATAGCTTAGTCTAAAGTAAGCTTTTAAAGGTACCAACTTGAAAAGATGGCCATATCCCTTCAATAAAAACGTCCATATTTAGCACACACAAAAAACACCCCCTCCCAAAAACCCCCACAATTTTATACTTTTTTTTGCCCATCAATGTTCAATATGTGTGAAATGTCCACATTAGTAGTACCGGTAATTACTGAAGATGTAACACCAAATGACCTTTAAAAAAAGGGGTATGGGGTGTATTTGAGGAGCCGAAATTCGTATCAATACAGAAAATCTGTACTAGTTTACACCTATGATATACAACTAACAAGTTACAGGAACTATCAGTGTGTACATACAGCTAACAAGTTACGGGAACTACCAGTGTGATTATATAAATAAGTTGAGGGAAGGACTAAAAGTGTGCATATACAACTAACAAGTTAAGGGAAGGAACTAAAAGTGTGCATATTCAAACCAACAAGTTACAGGAACTATCAGTTTGATTATATAAACAAGTTAAGGGAAGGAACTAAAAGTGTGCATATACAACTAACAAGTTACGGGAAGGAACTAAAAGTGTGCATAAACAAGTAACAAGTTACAGGAACTATCAGTGTGTACATACAGCTAACAAGTTATGGGAACTACCAGTGTGATTATATAAATAAGTTAAGGGAAGGAACTAAAAGTGTGCATATACAACTAACAAGTTAAGGGAAGGAACTAAAAGTGTGCATATACAACTAACAAGTTAAGGGAAGGAACTAAAAGTGTGCATAAACAACTAACAAGTTAAGGGAAGGAACTAAAAGTGTGCATAAACAAACCAACAAGTTAGGGGAACTATCTACACAAACTATCTACTGAAAGAGACTGAGCATCAGTGGACGTGTCTCAAGGATATTGTGATAGTTTCAAAAAATCACTAATCTCTCATAGATGTTGTTGTCCATCACAAATGATAATGACCATTTATTACATCCACTTTTGAAATTAATTTAAGAGTTATGCGCATGTCTATGAGTTCATAGATGGCTAATAAGCCCTATTCGCCGCAAATGTCCTTGGATAGTTTGGACATGGAATGACTACTGTAGACAGTTTTTGGTCTATCCATGACTTTCTAGCTACTCTCCACTGTTGATATGCTGCATTCCTCCTCTTTTCACAAGATGATGCACCCTTTTTGACAGTATAGCGCCATGCAGATATATTTTGTGCAAGTTCTTTATCTTGGTCTATTTCAACGGCTTTCAGTGAGGTCTTTAACAAGACAATGCAGCGCTTCTTTTGGCCACCTTAAAATCATGTACCCTTCTTCAGCTCACCATAGAGAAGTTTCTTTGGCAGGTAATGATCTGGCATACGTATCAGATGACCTGCTCAAGAAATCTGTGTATGCATAAGAATACTGTCAATGTTAGGGATATCAGATATGTCAAGGACTATTAATCCAGAATTGTCTTGCCATCTGATGCTTATAACTTTTCTGAGACAAGTTGTGTGAAAATGATTAAGTGTCCTCACATAACGTCTATAATACACAGTCCATGTTTCACTAGCGTATAACAGCACTGTTCTGAAAGTTCTGTAAACTTTCAGTTTAGTTTGTATGGTAATGTCATTTCTATGTCAAACATTTGCGTAGAATCTGCAGAAAGTGTTGCTTTCCTTGGCAATTATTGTATACAGGTCATCATCAACATTATCATTTTGTGATAAAATACTACCTAGGTATTTGAATATTCACAACTTTCAGTGCTATGCCATTTCCTTTTATGCAGGGCCCAAGACAGCTTTTGCTAGTCACTGGTTGTAACATCCCATTCGCGACGTTTATGATTATTGTTGGGCTCTCGATTGGGTAGTAGTCATATACGTGAAGTCGCATGTCAAAAATAGCACCAGCCGATCAATAGATTGCTGTTGCAGGAAATCGGTTTCCTAGGTCATGTTTACGTTTTACTTGAGGATCCTTATAATTATAGATAATAAAAATATGCCTAATCTTTTTATAACTGACCCACCACACAACTTGAGTCAACACAATTACTAAAGTATGTGATATAAATATGTAATTGCTAAATACTGACAAAATGTAATGCATAGTTAAGTATTGCATACTTATAAGTGTCATGCACATATACTGGAATGTCCATTTTCATGAAGGTTAGAAAACCAATCCTCTGTCGCTACAAAAAACAAACTCTTCGAAATTTGAAAAATGTCACCATTTGTTGGCCAGATTTTTAAAAATTGTTAACTAAATATAATTTATAATGTATTATTTGTGCTGATACAGTTTTGCCAAAACGCCTATCCATGTGCGTCTTCCTTAGTATGTCGTTATTATTCTTGGTAAATAAAGATCAGACAAATAAAATATTTTGGACAAATTAAAAGACATGACACCTTGTTGAAGACCTAACTTGAGGGTAAAATCGAAGGGAATCGAGCAAGAAATAGGCAGAGATTCACGTGGGAGAGTAACATCACAAGATGGACAGGCTAAAGTCTAGCAGAGTGCACCACCAAAACAAGAGACAGGGGATGTTGGATGTATGTTGCAGCCAACCTTCTTTGAGGAGACGGAACGATGGTGATGATTATTATTCTTGGTAAACTCTCATCATTAGGTGCCGTGTCGACTGATGAAGGCGATAACGTACAGCCAAAACTCTAAATTTCCAGTATTTGTTTTCACGATCATTGCTATTCCATGGTGTAAG
Organism: Meghimatium bilineatum; assembly: GCA_034231615.1. Lineage (NCBI taxonomy): Eukaryota > Metazoa > Mollusca > Gastropoda > Stylommatophora > Philomycidae > Meghimatium > Meghimatium bilineatum. The sequence continues at coordinate 128,539,845 of CM067298.1, forward strand.
ATTGTATTTCATTGCGGAAACGGTATTCATGCTGATGTCAGATTCTGCAGACAATCTAATATTTTCTCCCGCTGTACTCCTCAATTTATCTTGCTCGTTGTAAGCTTACTGGACATCTATGTATGTGTGGTGCATGGCCGAGAGGTTAGCGCGTTAGTCTCACACTGGTGGGGTCTAGAGTTAGATCCCCGGTAAGGACTGAATTTTTCTATCGGAGGGTAAATTTTTAAAAACTCATCCTGCGACAGTAAGAACATGCGGCTTTATCGCAAGTCTACAAATTCCCTCTCTTCAACTCCTTAACGGGTAAAATACGGTAATTGACTTTCTAAAATTTATGTCTCATAACAACAGATGGATGTGTTTGTGGAAAAAAACCCATCAAATTTATATTATTTCAGACTATCTTTATGCAATCTTTATAAGTGCACGTTGTTAATGCAATTCGTTAACGTGAATATTAACTGCTATATTTTGGAGAGAAAAAATCTGTCTCCTAATATTTTAACACTATAGGCCCTATTACATGTTACAGTTTTTGTTATAATAAACCATTTTAATTTGATAAACAAATTCGACTCATATGGCTTTCCATTTTGGTCATTTTTTGTGTTCACAATTTTAACGCTTGTTTCCCTAGCCAGATTATTTTTTGCTGGATCCTTGAAACTTTGTATGGCTTGAATGAAATTCTGCATTTATTAAAATTTGTAAAAAAAAAAAAAAAAAAAAAAATTTTAGATTAAAAAAAAAATTGTGTACAGGAAAAAATTGTGTACATAAAAAAATTGTCTGCATTTTTATAAGGAATATCCTTATTAGTTTCGCTTTAGTTACTTTTAAAAAAATATAAAATAGTCAGTATGATCAATTCTCAACCATAAAATGCCTGTAAGATGGTTATGTTTATAAATTTAATATTGTTATGTACAAGTAGACACACATATTGATGCAAAAAAAATTATTATTTTTAAACAAATATAATAGAACTCTATGTGAAACATATAGTTACATATAACAGAATTACATTAAAATACTGAATCATTTCTTTCGTGTCTGCATTGAGTGTCCATCTTTCCCATCCTTATACAAGAATCACGGGCACTTAGAAATGATTAAAGGGAGATATCGAATCTATTTTTGATTAAAGGGAGATATCGAATCTATTTTTGATGAGATAATGAGAAGACAGGATGAGTTAAAAATAAAATGTTGCCACGTCGCAGTCGGATGTGTCAGACCGAAAGGTGCTGATATCTCAGAAAAACTGTAATCCATAACACAGTATTCTCTTCTCTGGAATACATCCGGTTAGTCTGTAAGAGTTTGAGAATGAACGAGAAAAAGACGAATGCTGTATATAGCTAATTTCTGTTATAACATACATATTTCTATAGCTAATTTCTGATATAACATACGTAGTACATAGTTATGTAGATAATTTCTGTTATAACATACATATTTCTATAGCTAGTTTATGTTATAACCATATATATTTTTATAACTAGTTTCTGTTACAGCATACATATTTCTATAACTAATTTCTGTTATAACATACATATTTTGATTGCCCGGACAATGTTGGTATAATGAAATTTGACAGAAATAGTTATTAAAGAAAATATCTTACAGGCTACATGGATAATTTTTCTGTTTAATTATCTGATAATACTTATGTCACTCACTTAAAAAAAAATTGAAGTAAAATATACCATGCAAATTCTATAAAATCAAGTGGGTAGAAAATATAATTCGACTTATTGAAAATCTCTACCACACATCCAAGAAATGAAATACCTAAATAATATAATAGTATACCGTTAGAATATTACTATCAAATAGATTTATAGATGTGACCTAGATCTAAGAACAACCTTCTGACAATACTACACAATACCTTACATGGAAACTACAGATGAGAACAAATACTACACAATACCTTTTATGGAAACAATACTGCGTAATAACTTTTATTAAAACAACTTTGAGAAAAACAAGCACAGATGCAGATTTAACACAACAGCTGCGAGTAGTCCCTACATGAAACTTGAACGTTTTCGTACCTCCCACACCACCACTACCTTTTAGTAGACATTCATTGGTCAGTCCTGTAATCTGGTCCAGACAATTATTGTTTTCTTGCTTGGCTAACTTTATCCTTTCCCATTGGGGCCAGATCGCTGGGTGTTGATATGGACTGATGCCGTAAAGATAACACCTATTTACCTGAGATCATTGTCCGCGCCCCTAGGTTCGACACTGGAAACAAAATTACCGTCACGCCATTCGGCAGAAAGCTTTGATATTTTCAAACGTGATCCTCTCCTGCAACGTAACGTAACAACAGACAACATCAGACTATACGCATCGTCGATCACGACGGACGGACATCATCATACGGCATAACATTCCCATCAAACCTACTTATCATACACAAGACAACATGATGTAACCTTGTTACATTATATTAAAACTATATATAGTTTTTATATAAACTATATATAAAAACTACAGTAAATTTACAGAAACGTGTAGATAAGTAAATGTTCAAATCACAACACTATCAAATTCACCAAAAACACCATGTATAGACTCACTTGTTTGCAAGTGTCGACCCACCAAGCCAAAAATTACACAAAATCAGGATACCCAACCCAAAGAATACATCCTTGTGCTTGACCAGAGTTTCAACCCACTAAAACACATATCACACTTACACATACTATACAACTCCCCAAAAACTGCCCTGTAATAGTCTAGAGTTGCAGACCACCAAACAAAATCGCACATATACATGCTATTCAACCCAAGAAATCAACCATGTGCTGGCCCAGAGTTTCAAACAACCAAAACAATAACATCACACTCATACATGCCCCACACCCCATAAAGACGACCATGTGCTACGCCAGAGTTTCAACCCATTAAAACACAATCACACTCATACAGACCCCACATCCCATAAAGACAACCGAGTGCTACGCCAGAGTTTCAACCCATTAAAACAATATCACACTCATACATGCCCCACACCCCATAAAGACAACCATGTGCTATGCCAGAGTTTCAACCCATTAAAACTAACAGGTCACACACAAACAAGATATACCACATGAAGACACCCTGCTGCTAGTCCAGAGTTTCATCAACCCACTAAAACAAGAACACACACAGACAAGCTTCACCAAATTCTCATAAATTAGCACACACAACAAGCAACATCCCCCATTAAGACAACCTTGTGCTGATCCAGAGTTTCAACCTCTAAAAACAACAATATCACACCAAACACACTCTATACCCCCCGGAAGACATCCTTGTGCTTGACCAGAGTTTCACACCAACTAAAGCAAAATAGCACATACGCAACCCAATAGAACAACAACCCACAAAACAAAATAAGCACATACATCAGCACTAGACCACAATCATATATGAATTGCATGAGAAAGATTCTATCAACAATTGAATAAGTGAAGATAGAATACCTTGTGAAAGAAAGTACAATTAGGTGAATCATTGGATATACTATAACCAGTAATGAATATTAAATGAAACTTGTAGGAAATATTTTAGCAAATGATATATAACAATGTATAAATATATGACTATTAGTGATATTGTAAGAAGTTGGAAATCTGAGGTGAATTTTTGCAATGACTATGACTAGCAATATACAATTATTTGAATATGTGATATTGAATGACATGTATAGAAAGAGTTCAAACCACAAAGTATAAGAAAAAAAATAGAAGAACCATTGAGACATCCATATAAAAGATTTGAATATGGCAAAGAACAAATAGAAATAAATATGAGAGAGTATGTGAGTATAAATGAAAAGTTGAAAAGGGACACATAAAAAAGTACAAGGTCGAGACTGAATGATGCAACCATAGCGACTGAACATGTAATAGAACAGACAAGAATAATAAGAATGTGTGGGTGAGTACGGGTATGTAAGAAGGGGAGAATGCAGGAGAAAGAATGAATAATAGGAATCTAAACACAAGTGACAGAAGCTTGTACTCTATGTAACAGGAAGACTTTAAAGGATTGTAACATATACCATATATTGTCATATCTAGACTAGTATAATCACAACATGTATCGAATGAAGATTAGAGATGTAGATAATACTATTGTATGTATAGATTTTCTCTTGTAATTCTAATTTTTTTTAAATCACAATAATGTGTTCTTAGATATATATACGTGAGTGTGTGTATATATGTATATATATATATATATATATATATATATATATATATATATATATATATATATATATATATATATATATATATATATATATATATATATATTATATATATATGCTGTGTGCGGTGTGCGCGTGTATGTGTATGAGACACATGTATATATATATATGTATATATATGTATATATATATATATATATATATATATATATATATATATATATATATATATATATATATATATATATATATATATATATATATATATATATATATATATATATATATATATGTGTGTGTGTGTGTGTGGGTGTGTATACATATATACATACATAGGTGTATGTATGTATGGGTATGTGTACAGGGGTAATACTATGTATGTATATTTGGATATGGGAGGTATGTGCATATATATGATTATGTAGACCCAATTGTGTGTGTACATGTATATGGTATGCATATAGGCATAGAACTATAGGAAAATTCAAAACCTTATATATGTATGAATATATATGCTTGGGGGGGGGGGGATTTTATTTAAAAAAAATAAAATTAAAAAAAATAAAAATAATATTTAACAAATTTTAAAAAAATCCACATGTAACACCAGCAGGCAAGAAACATAGCATATAATCAACAGCCAACCACGACAGGAACAACACAGAGATGACACAACACAACAAAGAGCACCGACCAGACAGAATAAAGTCCTTATAAGGGCTATAAACTTCATTTCATATTTTTAAAAAATAATTTTAAAAAAAATCTTTCTCCACAGGTACAATCAGCAGCCGATACTGCACAACCATTGTCAGCATAGACAACTACAGACAACATGTGTTCCAGACCCACTAAGCGAATGAACAGCACATGAAAGAAGCAGAAGAAAGCGCTCCAACCAATCCTACACAAAGTCCTTTTAAGGACACCACCTTAGAATCCAGACCGACACAGCGAAGGAACAACACAGCAAATAGCTCCGAATAGAAGAAAGAGCTCCAACCAATCCACCACAAAGTCCTTTTAAGGACTACCACCTTATAGTCTCATCAATACCGGAGACAGGTAGAGCCACAACATAGTCCATACAAGGACTGCAGCTAGGAGGCCCAACAGCGAACCCGGCTAACAGAGCCACATCCTAGCAACAACCAGGCAAACAAGCCACAAAAACCACAGGTCCCCAACCGCCTCGATATAACCAATATGGACACCAGTCCTAGGTTGAAAGAGGCGGGCCTCGACCATATGAGGCATAAACCCCTACTTAACAAACAAACAAAAAATTTCCGCGAGGAGACACAATATAAAACCAAATGTTTCAAATGAACTATTTTTTCCAAACACACTTTGTAGTTTTATTTATCTCCAAATGTTAGAAACTTTTGCTACTGTACGTACGTATTATATTACGACTTTCTGCGTAGCTTTACTCTTAATATGAACATGTATGGATATATGTAAACAATTACGCCATTGTTGGTTTTTCATCAATTAATTTTGTTGTCATTCATTTATCACCCATTTCACAAAATTATAAAAGCCCATCATTCCACAATTCAAATCGCGGGCAAAATTTCATCACATTACATATGTCTATTGGTGTTACTTTCATATTCTATACTGTAAACGCCTGCATGGACAAACGTATGAATTAGGTGACCCTAGCATCACAGTACGTATAGAGCACGTGGCGAAGGAAAGAACAAGGGCAACAATACATTGGATGCCACCCACGCTGAAAATGGAGTCGGCCCAAAAAATTGCTGCACAGCTATCTGGGGATCCAGAAGCTAGTATCAGCCAAATCGAAACAGCGCCAGACAAATGGGTCATGGTCTGCCGGCCAAAAACCCCCCTGCCTCACTATGCTGAACTGCGAATTAAAGGAAACAGACACCACTATGAAAGTGATGATTACTTTCATAGTGGTGTCTATGAAAGTAGACGAGCAGGTCGGCGAACAGAATGCCACCACTGCGGTAGCTCAGAGCACTGGATAAACAAATGTCCTTCAAAAAAACAAACAAACAAACAGAAACCTACACCACCGGCATTTATACCACAGTTTGAAACTACAACAGAGACAAATGGCTTCACTGTGGTTCAGAGGAAGAGACGAAGACACTCTTCCGACCCTACAAGTCCAACGACAGTAACACTACCCCAACAAGACGACACAGAGTATCCAACGGCCCTCACAGGCATACCAAAAAGATAAATAAAACAGAAATATCACTCCAACAAAACAAGACAGAGTCACCAAAACCTTCAGCCCAGCTGATAAAACCAAGACACAACGTCAAAAATCTAAGTCAACATCGGATGCTTCACCAAATCTCATAATTGTCTTAGACAATACCGTGGATGACCACAACACAAACTGAACATTTTCAAATATTATATAAGTATTATATTATATACATTTTCCAAACATATAAAATTATAAGTATATCACTTGCTATTTGTGTTTTTATAAGAAACCAAAAATGGATGAAGAGATAAGAATAGTTAGTATCAATACACGTGGCATGCGCACAAAAATATACCAAATAATATCCCTCATACAAGCCAGATTTCATCCTAGTACAGGAGACAAATATACGCACGCACAACTAACAACCACGCTTTTAGGCTTGAAACATTCATGTTTTAGTCTTCGTGTCCAGAATGTTGGTTCAGGAGTAGCCATCTTACAGACATCGGACAGATGGGAAATAGTCCACGAAAACAGAGATAGTGAGGGTAAGATGGCAATAGTTCAAGTTAAGAACAATACGCATGCTTACACAATAGTTAACATACACGCACCAGCCACCTACAGGTGTAACAGTCACATGAAAATTATATTAAGTAAAGACAGATAATCCATTGTAAAATGATAAGGGGGGAACATGAATTTAGGCCCATGGATAAAAACATAAAAGTTAATGCCCTTTCTAGATGTTATAACGGATAATCTCCTCTTCGTTACCAAAAATATTACGGCTGAGTGAACACAGATCAGAAAGGAAAGAGCGTGCTTGTTTAAATTGGAGTATTGAGTAGGAACAAATTTAATACTCCAATTTAAACAAGCACGCTTTTTCTAAGTCAACATCGGATAAAACATCGTTTCCTCCTCCTCCTCCTCAGCGTTCATTCTCAAACTCCTGTTGGATCTCTCCTGTAGCAGTACTACTAGATCTCCAGCAGGATGCAGTCCCGAGAATGGAAATGCGTTGTGTCGCCGTTTTATTTGCGCCAATGGCCCGACACATCCGTCTTCGGCGGGAAACATCGTTTTAAATTGGAGTATTGAGTAGGAACAAATTTAAAATCACAACATGTATCGAATGAAGAATAGAGATGTATACCATTGTATGTATATAATTTGTCTTGTAATTTTAATTAAGTATATTATGTTCTTAGATATATATATATATATAGGTGTGTGTGTGGATGTGTATAAGGGAGGTATTTGCGTATATATGACTATGGAGACCCAAGTGTGTGTGTACATGTATATGGTATGCATATAGTCATAGAACTATAGTAAAATTCATAACCTTATATATGTATGAATATATATGCTTTTGGGAGGGGGGAATCTAAATTTAAAAAAAAAAAAAATTAAAAAAAAAAAAAAATTATAAAAAAAAAACAACAAAAATATCCACAGGTAACACCAACAGACACGCAACTTAACATATAATAAACAGCCAACCCAGGCAGGAACAACACAGAGATGACACAACAAAAGCACCAACCAGACAGAATAAAGTCCTTATAAGGGCTATAAACTTCATTTCATAATTTAAAAAAAAAAATAAAAAAAAATAAAAAAATCTTTCTCCACAGGTACAATCAGCAGCCAATACTGCACAACAATGTCAGCATAGACAACTAAAGACAACATGTGGTCCAGACCCACTAAGCGAATGAACAGCACAGGAAAGAAGCAGAAGAAAGAAGCAGAAGAAAGCGCTCCAACCAATCCTACACACAGTCCTTTTAAGGACTACCACCTTATAATCCAGATCGACACAGCGAAGGAACAACACAGCAAATAGCTCCGAATAGAAGAAAGAGCTCCAACCAATCACCACAAAGTCCTTCTTAGGACTATCACCTTATAATCTCATCATACCAGAGACAGGCAGAGCCACAACATAGTCCAAACAAGGACTGAAGCTAGGAGGCCCTACAGCGAACCCGGCTAACAGAGCCAAATCCTAGCAACAACCAGGCAAACAAGCCACAAAAACCACAGGTCCCCAACCGCCTCGATATAACCACTATGGACACCAGTCCTAGGTTGAAAGAGACGGGCCTCGACCATATGAGGCATAAACCCCTACTAAACAAACAAACAAACAAACAAGAACAAATTTAAGTTAAAAGATTTTAGGAGGGTACTAGATGTACGGAAAATAGTAAATACTGTTCAGTTGAATACGAGTTAGATTCATGTAAGAAAGATGCATACTCACGATCAGGAGATTTTCCCGTGAATTGCCTGACATGAGTTGAATTCTGAAAGTAACATAGGACAGTTGGAAAGGATAATAAAGATCATTCTTTTTTTTTTACACCGGGACGGACAGAATGGATAGTTTGCTAATACGAAGATAGAGATAGTTACCAATGGCTTCTTTTTTAGCACAACTAAAAAAAGAACAGCCGGCACGATTTTAAGCACAGAGGCAAATTAGACGACATCAAGAGATGACTACAGAATTGTTTTAAGACTGACGGATCTAGCAACCGATAACAAAGAAAGACCTATTAAAACAGAAGAGGAGTGTAACTTCGTCTTAAGACAGACATCGGTGGACTTCGATTTAACACAAAGAAGGAAGGGTCATAGCCACAGAGTTGACCAAGCAGTAAATGGATGTTGGGTGATGGAAAACTTCTGATATCATGAGTAGTTAGTAAACTAGTATACGGTTAACAACTTGTTTTAGATGGTGATAGATAGAGAAAGTGTTGGATAGTCTGTGAGACTAAAATAGGTCAGAACCTAATGTTTTTGAAGTGAATGGTGTTAGTTACATTCCACAACTATTTTGGCACAAGGTTGCCATAGTGCTAGTGAAGAAATGTTGAAGAATTATATAATCCTAGAACATGGAAATAGATCGAACAGTTATTTATAGTGATTAGCAAACCAAATTTGTGTATAACTCGTAACGTTATCACTCCTTTGAGTGAGCAATAGGTCAGGACCTAGTGTATATGAAGGGACAAGTCTAATGATGCTTGATGATTCGTAACTACACATTCTCCGAATGTCTGGAGTGATTACTGTCCATATTTGATTTATGAAGAAAGGAAAGTTTGTATTATATTAGGAATTGTTCGAAAGTAAATTGACCTATATATTCAACCAACCCTTGGATTCTGGTATTAGGATACAGCGTGTCTTCGACTGTAACATTTAACCAACTTTTACCCTAGGAAGGTTACCTTTACAGACTTGTGTTAGAACTAGGCGTGTCTACATTTTAACAATCGTTCCGGAGGAACAATATGATCACCTTCGACAGTTATAGCAGTGCGGTACCTACCACTCTTACCAACGAAGCCTCCTTATATACTTGTGAGACCACCCACAACTGACGGAACCGTATTCAATATTCCAAACGGAAGACTTAGAACTTAACCGGACTTCATCCTCAACTCTTCAAGAGAATTGACGTATAGAAATCAGACATAACAGATATCCATTTGTTTTTTTCTTAACATGAATGTATGGGAGTCGAATCTTTAGACCAAATACCAACGTATACAAGAGTGTGAACACATGTAGATATTCAAGAGATAAACAAAGGTAATTGTTGTTTGTATGGGTTAGTAACCTATGTATATCTTACCATGGTTGACAAGATTATTATTATGTTTACGTAATGGACTAAATGTCAATGTCTATATTCACACTCTGTGGTTGTGAGTTCTGGATAATAAATAACGAATTGCCTGAAAAGTCAGGAGGAAGACTCTGTCCTCTATATAACTATTGTGTATTGTTGTTATTTTCATTAGTGTGTCTAATAACACAACGTTTAGTACGAAGTACTGAAGTTACACTTTTCTTATATACGATCACGAGCCACTGGCCATCTATTGACTTGATTTAACTCATACAATTGAGGAGTCTGCAAGAGCTAGTCTTCTTTCTCTTACGTATTTACACTGAAGCTTCTGTGGGAACTCCAAGCTGTACCATTCATGATCTTTGCAATCTTGTTATGATTACTCAAGTTGTGACATTCATGACCTTTATCATAGTTGATCTTGGTTATCAAGTATTCAGGTTTCTCAAACAACTATCTATTGATACTTACATTCGAGACTTACATTCGAGACTTACATTCGAGACTTACATTCGAGACTTACATTCGAGACTTACATCGAGACCATACATCATTTGATGACATTCGTTACATTTGGTTATCCATTTTATAAAGGTTTACTATTCTCTTATCTCCGACCTTACCCCCTCGGTTACACAGGTACCAACCACTTTTTTACGAGCAGTTGGAAACCACACTCATACATTTTTATAGAGGGCACAATATAATATTGGCTGGAGATTTTAATTGTGTTCTAGATGAGATAGATGTAGTAGGCAGTAATGTCAAGGTACAGTTGAAAGGTACACATAGAGAGCACTCAAATCAGCTAGACACCCTACAAACAATAATTGACACACATAATTTAATTGATGTCTACAGACATATACACCCACTGGGCACAGAAACAACACACTCAAAAAGAGCATGCCACAGAGCATCACGTCTTGACAGAATTTACGCAAATTCAAGTCATCACACACTACAAATCAAGCACTTAACAGAAACACTCAAATTCACCGATCACAAAGCAGTGATGGCAACACTCAACACTACACACACAAATATATCAATCAAACGATCTCCTCATTGGAAATTTAACAACACACTGTTACAAAACAGTGTATGTAGACCATATGACAGAGATTATCTCATCATACACAGAAAACATACCAACTGAAAACATACACAGCCACTGGGAACTTCTAAAGAGCACAATACAAGAAAGAACCCAAACACTGGCAACCAGGATATACAGACAACGAGTAAAGGAAGAAAGGATTTTAGAGGAAGCAATACGACTAACAAAACAAATAAACAACAACGCACCTCAAATTCATACGCTACAGGAAGAGTTGGAAAAGTATAGAAACCACCGGTTCCAAGGTGCTCTTCTCAGAACAAGACTGAACACAATCACACAAACACCAAGCAAGCAGTACATGGCGATGGAACAAAATATTCAACGCAGCAGACAAATAAGAGAAATAGTAGACTTGCAAGGAAATATGCAGACAGAACCAAAAGAAGTAACACAAGCCTTTGAGGATTACTACAGACAGCTCTACACACAAGAACCGGCTGATACAAATATACAAGACAAATTCCTGAAATACACAAAGAAACTCACAAACGAGGACACACAGAAACTGGACACCGAACTGACATTGGAAGACATAACTGCAGCATTAAAGACCATGCAGAAAGACAAAGCACCAGGACCTGACGGACTCACATCAGAATTTTATCAGCACTTCTTTTTCATCCTAGGTCCATTGCTATTAAAAGTATATCTAGAATCATTTCAAAGAAATGAGCTTCTACCAAGTTTCAACATGTCATACATCACACTCATCCCTAAAGATAAATCAGACAAAACGCTACTGAAAAACTACAGGCCCATATCTCTTCTAAACACAGACTACAAAATTTTAACCAAATCCCTAACAAACAAACTAAAACCAGTCATGAATACACTCATTCATGAAGACCAACATTGCAGTGTCCAACACAGAAACATACACCAACATGCACATTTCATAAGAGATTTAGTCAATTACACACACGACACAGATAGTACATCGTCAATATTGTCTCTCGACCAAGAGAAGGCATTTGACAGACTATCACACACATACCTACACAAAACACTACAAAACTGCAATATAGGAGAACTTTTCAGGAGGTGGATTCAAATCATTTACTCTAAACCAGAGAGCAGAGTCTTAGTCAACCACTCGTTTACTGAAAATTTCAGACTAACGAGATCGGTTAGACAGGGCTGCTCACTCTCTCCACTGTTGTATGTTCTCGCTTTGGAACCGCTTCTTGAAAAGATTCGACAAGACACCACAATCTCAGGCACTTTCATTCCAGGGAAAGGAAATCAGAAGTTGTGCGCCTATGCGGACGATACTGCTTTCTTCCCGCCCAATGAAAGGTCTATTCGAAATATTTTGGACACATTCACAGAATTTGGAACCGGCAGTGGTTCCAAATTTAATGTTCAAAAATCAATTATCATGGGCCTGGGTAGGTGGAAAAATAAAACGGATTTCCCCTACAACATAATAACAACAACAGACAACATCAGACTATACGGCATAACATTCCCATCAAACCCACTGATCATACACAAGACAACATGGTGTAACCTTGTTACACAGATCACAGACATGCTGTACAGATATCAATTTAAAACTACAACAATTTTTGGCAGAAGCAGAGTCGTGAACACATACATCATTCCAAAACTGATATACATTGCCACAATTTTTGACCCCCCAGACGACACTGTCACAGAAATTTACAAACAGATGAGTTTTATTTTTGCTCACACCATACAAAGCATACATCATAAAACACTCATACAAGACAAACAACACGGAGGCATTGCATTACAAGACATTCGCACAAAAATCAGAGCCATTAGAATCAGCCATGTAGGACATATCATTAAACACCCACAACGACATACCTTGGCCCACTATTACATGGGAACGAGGCTGACAAGACTGGCGACATCCAACAACACAATCCCCCACCACGACGGTAAACCACCAACATTTTATAAAACATGCCTTAAAGCCATACACGGGCATGAGCATCTCATTCATAAGAAAACAAACTTCATCTACAAACATCTGGTCAAGCTCCAGGCACCCCCCTTACATATCAGAATTAAGAAAGGGTACACTTATTTTATGACCGACTATACGGAGACTTTCAACAACCTTCACATTCCAGGTGTCACGCCAAAAGCCAGGGAAATAGCCTTCAGGCTTTTATTCAACATGACGCCGATTATAGGGAAACAAGCACGTAGACTAGACCAGATGCCAAAATGTAAACTGTGCAGAAGAAATATCACAGAAACAGAAGACCACATCTTTTACACATGCAATACAATCACTCCTACCAGAAACAGATTACGAGAGATAATAAAAACACACATACACAACACGGACATTTACAAAGCTATAATGTTGAACGTACTGCCTCAGACAACAGATGTACACAACAAACTGATCAGATTGTTATCCCAATACAGATATTTGATCTGGTCTTGTCGGATACGGGCAGTGTTTCACAATACAATATTTCAACCACATACAGTTCTACACATATTCAATCAGATGGCACAGCACATAATATAAACATGTACAGAAATACACAAATCATTACTGTTTTTTTTTTCATCAATAAATTTTGTTAGTCATCCATGTATCACTCATTTCACAAAATTGTAAAATCCCACCATTCCACATTTCAATTCACGGGCAAAATTTCATCACATTACATATGTCTATTGTCGTTACTTTGATAAAAAAATTTCACGTAAATTGTGTATATAAAATGTTTTACTAAGTATTTCCGAGAGGGGAGACAATATAAAACCAAATGTTTCAAATGAACTATTTTTTCCAAACACACTTTGTAGTTTTATTTATCTCCAAATGTTAGAAAACTTTTGCTACTGTACGTACGTATTATATTACGACTTTCTGCGTAGCTTTACTCATAATATGAACATGTATGGAAATATGTAAACAATTACTACTTTGTTGGTTTTTCCCCATCAATTATTTTTGTTGTCATCCATGTATCACCCATTTCACAAAATTGTAAAAGCCCATCATTCCACATTTCAACTCGCGGGTAAAATTTCATCACATTACATATGTCTATTGGTGTTACTTTGTATAATATGTATTGTTACAAATGGGTTGTAGGGCCCATATACATATATATGAATAAATATGTATAGGTACATACAATGTTATTTGGAAAATAAAAACATGAAAAAAGGGCACAAAAAAAACAAATAACCCCTAAAAGAAAAAAAAAAATTTACTAAATGTGTCGATGTTTTACAGTGCATAATTAGTATTTACCCTTGTAACTTTAAATAATTATTGTGTGCAGTAGTATTTCAAAGTGCTTTTAATTTTTAATTGTAGACGTGTGCTTTTCACAGTGTGGACATCAGGCAAGTTTTTCAAATTACCAATTCGAAATTTATCTCTTTGTATTTCAAATCACACCACGTGTCAGATCTACGTTGGAGAACAATCATCTCTTTGTGAATACCACGTGTTTGTACTTCGAATATCTACTATGTCAGCAACATCTAGAATGCCAGCTTTGTACCTAGATACCACCGAGGATTTTGAGGGGAACTCCCTTCATGATCCCCGAGCCCTGGTTCTGGCTTTGTCGGGAAAACTAGCTGCCCGAACATCATCCAATACTATCGTCAGTATCCTTTCCGGTCCTGGCGGAGTGGCAAGGCAAGGGATAAAATCCATATATAGGCACGAAACGCCTTTCAAATGGTATGTCCTCCTAAAAGAGGAAGCCCACGCTGACCACTATGAACGTCTGCATGGACAGGCGTATGAATTAGCTGACCCTAGCATCACAGTACGTATAGAGCACGTGGCAAAGGAAAGAACAAGGGCAACATTACATTGGATGCCACCCACGCTGAAAATGGAGTCGGCCCAAAAAATTGCTGCACAGCTATCTGGGGATCCAGAAGCTAGTATCAGCCAAATCGAAACAGCGCCAGACAAATGGGTCATGGTCTGCCGGCCAAAAACCCCCCTGCCTCACTATGCTGAACTGCGAATTAAAGGAAACAAAGACACCACTATGAAAGTGATGATTACTATAGCAGGTCGGCGAACAGAATACCACCACTGCGGTAGCTCAGAGCACTGGATAAACAAATGTCCTTCAAAAAAACAAACAAACAAACAGAAACCTACACCACCGGCATTTATACCACAGTTTGAAACTAGAACAGAGACAAATGGCTTCACTGTGGTTCAGAGGAAGAGACGAAGACACTCTTCCGACCCTACAAGTCCAACGACAGAAACACTACCCCAACAAGACGACACAGAGTATCCAACGCCCTCACAGGCATACCAAAAAGATAAATAAAACAGAAATATCACTCCAACAAAACAAGACAGAGTCACCAAAACCTTCAGCCCAGCTGATAAAACAAAGACACCACGTAAAAAATCTAAGTCAACATCGGATGCTTCACCAAATCTCAAAATTGTCTTAGACAATACCGTGGATGACCACAACACAAACTGAACATTTTCAAATATTATATAAATATTATATTATATACATTTTCCAAACATATAAAATTATATGTATATCAATTGCTTTTTTTTGTTTTTATAAGAAACCAAAAATGGATGAAGAGATAAGAATAGTTAGTATCAATACACGTGGCATGCGCACAAAAATATACCAAATAATATCCCTCATACACAAATACAAGCCAGATTTCATCTTAGTACAGGAGACAAATATACGCACGCAAACACACGCACAACAGACAACCACGCTTTTAGGCTTGAAACATTCATGTTTTAGTCTTAGTGTCCAGAATGTTGGTTCAGGAGTAGCCATCTTACAGACATCGGACAGATGGGAAATAGTCCAAGAAAACAAAGACAGTGAGGGTAAGATGGCAATAGTTCAAGTTAAGAACAATATACATGCTTACACAATAGTCAACATACACGCACCAGCCACCTACAGGTACCAACCACTTTTTTACGAGCAGTTGGAAACCACACTCATACATTTTTATAGAGGGCACAATATAATATTGGCTGGAGATTTTAATTGTGTTCTAGATGAGATAGATGTAGTAGGCAGTAATGTCAAGGTACAGTTGAAAGGTACACATAGAGAGCACTCAAATCAGCTAGACACCCTACAAACAATAATTGACACACATAATTTAATTGATGTCTACAGACATACACACCCACAGGGCACAGAAACAACACACTCAAACAGAGCATGCCACAGAGCATCACGTCTTGACAGAATTTACGCAAATTCAAGTCATCACACACTACAAATCAAGCACTTAACAGAAACACTCAAATTCACCGATCACAAAGCAGTGATGGCAACACTCAACACTACACACACAAATATATCAATCAAACGATCTCCTCATTGGAAATTTAACAACACACTGTTACAAAACAAAGTGTATGTAGACCATATGACAGAGATTATCTCATCATACACAGAAAACATATCAACTGAAAACATACACAGCCACTGGGAACTTCTAAAGAGCACAATACAAGAAAGAACCCAAACACTGGCAACCAGGATACACAGACAACGAGTAAAGGAAGAAAGGATTTTAGAGGAAGCAATACGACTAACAAAACAAATAAACAACAACGCACCTCAAATTCATACGCTACAGGAAGAGTTGGAACAGTATAGAAACCACCGGTTCCAAGGTGCTCTTCTCAGAACAAGACTGAACACAATCACACAAGAAACACCAAGCAAGCAGTACATGGCGATGGAACAAAATATTCAACGCAGCAGACAAATAAGAGAAATAGTAGACTTGCAAGGAAATATGCAGACAGAACCAAAAGAAGTAACACAAGCCTTTGAGGATTACTACAGACAGCTCTACACACAAGAACCGGCTGATACAAATATACAAGACAAATTCCTGAAATACACAAAGAAACTCACAAACGAGGACACACAGAAACTGGACACCGAACTGACATTGGAAGACATAACTGCAGCATTAAAGACCATGCAGAAAGACAAAGCACCAGGACCTGACGGACTCACATCAGAATTTTATCAGCACTTCTTTTTCATCCTAGGTCCATTGCTATTAAAAGTATATCTAGAATCATTTCAAAGAAATGAGCTTCCACCAAGTTTCAACATGTCATACATCACACTCATCCCTAAAGATAAATCAGACAAAACGCTACTGAAAAACTACAGGCCCATATCTCTTCTAAACACAGACTACAAAATTTTAACCAAATCCCTAACAAACAAACTAAAACCAGTCATGAATACACTCATTCATGAAGACCAACATTGCAGTGTCCAACACAGAAACATACACCAACATGCACATTTCATAAGAGATTTAGTCAATTACACACACGACACAGATAGTACATCGTCAATATTGTCTCTCGACCAAGAGAAGGCATTTGACAGACTATCACACACATACCTACACAAAACACTACAAAACTGCAATATAGGAGAACTTTTCAGGAGGTGGATTCAAATCATTTACTCTAAACCAGAGAGCAGAGTCTTAGTCAACCACTCGTTTACTGAAAATTTCAGACTAACGAGATCGGTTAGACAGGGCTGCTCACTCTCTCCACTGTTGTATGTTCTCGCTTTGGAACCGCTTCTTGAAAAGATTCGACAAGACACCACAATCTCAGGCACTTTCATTCCAGGGAAAGGAAATCAGAAGTTGTGCGCCTATGCGGACGATACTGCTTTCTTCCCGCCCAATGAAAGGTCTATTCGAAATATTTTGGACACATTCACAGAATTTGGAACCGGCAGTGGTTCCAAATTTAATGTTCAAAAATCAATTATCATGGGCCTGGGTAGGTGGAAAAATAAAACGGATTTCCCCTACAACATAATAACAACAGACAACATCAGACTATACGGCATAACATTCCCATCAAACCCACTGATCATACACAAGACAACATGGTGTAACCTTGTTACACAGATCACAGACATGCTGTACAGATATCAATTTAAAACTACAACAATTTTTGGCAGAAGCAGAGTCGTGAACACATACATCATTCCAAAACTGATATACATTGCCACAATTTTTGACCCCCCAGACGACACTGTCACAGAAATTTACAAACAGATGAGTTTTATTTTTGCTCACACCATACAAAGCATACAACATAAAACACTCATACAAGACAAACAACACGGAGGCATTGCATTACAAGACATTCGCACAAAAATCAGAGCCATAAGAATCAGCCATGTAGGCCATATCATTAAACACCCACAACGACATACCTTGGCCCACTATTACATGGGAACGAGGCTGACAAGACTGGCGACATTCAACAACACAATCCCCCACCACGACGGTAAACCACCAACATTTTATAAAACATGCCTTAAAGCCATACACGGGCATGAGCATCTCATTCATAAGAAAACAAACTTCATCTACAAACATCTGGTCAAGCTCTTTCAACAACTTTCACATTCCAGGTGTCACGCCAAAAGCCAGGGAAATAGCCTTCAGGCTATTATTCAACATGACGCCGATTATAGGGAAACAAGCACGTAGACTAGACCAGATGCCAAAATGTAAACTTTGCAGAAGAAATATCACAGAAACAGAAGACCACATCTTTTACACATGCAATACAATCACTCCTACCAGAAACAGATTAAGAGAGATAATAAAAACACACATACACAACACGGACATTTACAAAGCTATCATGTTGAACGTACTGCCTCAGACAACAGATGTACACAACAAACTGATCAGATTGTTATCCCAATACAGATATTTGATCTGGTCTTGTCGGATACGGGCCGTGTTTCACAATACAATATTTCAACCACATACAGTTTTACACAGCACATAATATAAACATGTACTGAAATACACAAATCATTACTGTTTTTTTTTCATCAATAAATTGTGTTGTCATCCATGTATCACTCATTTCACAAAATTGTAAAATCCCACCATTCCACATTTCAATTCACGGGCAAAATTTCATCACATTACATATGTCTATTGTCGTTACTTTGATAAATTTTTTCACGTAAATTGTGTATATAAAATGTTTTACTAAGTATTTCCGAGAGGAGACACAATATAAAACCAAATGTTTCAAATGAACTATTTTTTCCAAACACACTTTGTAGTTTTATTTATCTCCAAATGTTAGAAAACTTTTGCTACTGTACGTACGTATTATATTACGACTTTCTGCTTAGCTTTACTCATAATATGAACATGTATGGATATATGTAAACAATTACTACTTTGTTGGTTTTTCCCCATCAATTATTTTTGTTGTCATCCATGTATCACCCATTTCACAAAATTGTAAAAGCCCATCATTCCACATTTCAACTCGCGGGCAAAATTTCATCACATTACATATGTCTATTGGTGTTACTTTGTATAATATGTATTGTTACAAATGGGTTGTAGGGCCCATATACATATATATGAATAAATATGTATAGGTACATACAATGTTATTTGGAAAATAAAAACAAGAAAAAAAGGGCAAAAAAACAAACAACCCCTACATGAAATCCAGCTCACACTATGCGCATATATGTACACTTGTGTGTGTGTATATGTATATATATGTATGTTTGTGTGTGTATATATGTGCAAGTGTGTGGGTATGTATGTATATATGCTATGTATGTATGTGTGTGTAAATGCATTTTTGCTTGGATAATATGGATGGATAGATGGACATTGCAAGGATGAACAAAAATAAAATCTCTTTCACATATTATATTTATCATTACACTCTCATCACAAATTTTTCATGAATGTTGTTTAATCCATCTCATAACAAATGCACACTGCACATATGAAATGTATTTGGTTTTGTAAATATTGTTTGTTGAAAATAAAAAAAAATAAAAAATAAAAAAATCCGTGGAGAGGATCTAAATACTGAGTCTATAGACTATTTTTCAAACCCTACATTTGTGGGGTAATCAATACAAATGAAATATTACTGCTACTTCTTCTTCATAATGTGGCTTCTGAGAAGAATTATGAAAATACCATGGGCAGCTAAGAAAACTAATGACGGGGTTCTCATTGATGCTGGCGTAAAAAGATCAAACATTAGGGACAGATAGTCAAGGTTACTAGGGTATGTGCTGAGAAGAACACAGCTTGAACTCTTAACCACTGGAAAGGTTAAAGGGAGAAGAGATAGTGGATGGCAAAGAGAAAAGTTACTAGATGGACTTCTATTGTCACGGTAGAAGCTCACCAACCGAGCTTACTGACAACAAAAGAGACAGATTCGTAGAAACACATGATCGCCTACGCCATTCGGCATGACACTTGATTGCTGAATTCTTCTTCATCGTTGTTCAGACAGACATCAGTTAACAGCACCAATAGTTTCAATGAATTGTATGTGATTCGCTTCAGGCAATGACAGCTGAAGGAATAGCTAAATGAAGTTTCGAATTGAACATGTTTCATAAAGCTACATTACAACCACACACAACTTTACACATATTCAACCAGATAACAACACATACTGCGAGCATGTATGTGTGTTCGTCCATCACAAGTGATGATGACCAGTTGTTACATCAACTTTTGAAAATTCAGTTAGAATTAAGTTCATGCCCCAGAAAGCTAAGAAACCTCCCCATTGCAAATAGGAAGTAAGAGCTAATCGCTCATAATTCCTGTGGTTCTCAAATAAACATGTCCATGCCTAATCGTATATGGTTAATAAACCATAATCGAGATGTAAATGTCATTGGATAGTTCGGGCATGTAATTACCACTGTATAAGGATTTTCTTCTAGCTTTCTAGTAACTTTCTAGCTACATACAGGTATTGAGCTGCTGCATTTCTCGTCTGTTCACAATATCATGCGCCCCTTTTGACTGTAGAGCGCCTTGTAGATCTATTTTTTGCATGTTCTTCCCATGTACCATGTAAATATATGCGCGTGTGTAGAAATTAGATAAATCACATTTTTCATCAAACAAACTTTGTCATCCTTTAATCACGCATTTCACTAAATTGTAAAGGTCCACCATTCCACATTCCAAATTACACGCAAAATTCATCACATTTCATATATCTACTGTTGTTATTTTGATATTACCTGATGCAAATGTTGATGAAATACACTTTAAAAAAAATTGTTACAGACAGGCTTCTTTCAATTTTATATCTTTAATCACTGTTTTTTGTTATATACGTCCTAATCTCAATTGTATATCTTTAATCTCTGCTTTTTTGTAATAAAATGACTCCACTGGTCTCGTACGTACATCACCTGTTGTGACTTTCGGAATCATATTCAGTGAGTTACTTTGTATGTACGCATGGGAAAAGGCTTGTGATTCCAGCCAGTTAGTGCCTGTTTTACGGCGAATACTTCCATTGTTATAGTCCCTACCGCTTGTTGATGAGGTAAAGACTTCCTGTATTATTCTTCCTTTTCATCTGGCAGTAAAGGCCCATGCGTATCTGTGGTGACGGATGACCGACCTGTCCGTGTAAATCACCACTTCTGTGTCATCGATATTCTCGCAGATTAGTAGATTTTTTAACGGTTTTCCCCACAAATAAAGATATGGTCAATGGGAGATAAACATTAAAATCGTGTATGTATTTCTTAAGTTTTCTAATTAGATATTTCAACAAATAATAACATTAATAATTATTTTCTAGGAACATTTATTGCCAGTGAAATATTTCAAATAACTGAATTGTCAGTTCACGACAATCACTAAATAATATCAATGCAAAATTCATAAGTAATACAAAAATGTGATACTAGAGTTACATGCCCTTGAAACTATGTTCTAAAAAAATATGTTTTAAAACTGTGAAATGTTATAAGGGAAACTATTATGTTAGGAAGGTACAATATGCTTTTATATATGAATTCTCATACAGTAAATCTGTTATAGATATAAAATATGAGATTAATGGTATAAAATATTTTACTGTTACATGAACAAAGTAAATCATATATATTGTTCTTGAATAATCATTCTCCTTATGAGTGAATTCAGTCTAGGTAACCATCATTTTTCGTGCATGCTGTGTACAATGCGGACAAGATATTTTCTTTTATTTGGTTACTCTGGGTCCTCTTCAAAAAAATGTTCACGCACAAATCTTTCGCCTTTTACTAAAGATTTCCGTGGAGAGGATCTAAATACTGAGTCTATAGACTATTTTTCAAACCCTACATTTATAGGGTCATCAATGCAAATGAAATATTACTGCTACTTCTTCTTCATAATGTGGCTTCTGAGAAGAATTATGAAAATACCATGGGCAGCTAAGAAAACTAATGACGGGGTTCTCATTGATGCTGGCGTAAAAAGATCAAACATTAGGGACAGATAGTCAAGGTTACTAGGGTATGTGCTGAGAAGAACACAGCTTGAACTCTTAACCACTGGAAAGGTCAAAGGGAGAAGAGATAGGGGATGGCAAAGAGAAAAGTTACTAGATGGACTTCTATTGTCACGGTAGAAGCTCACCAACCGAGCTTATTGACAACACAAGAGACAGATTCGTAGAAACACATGATCGCCTACGCCATTCGGCATGACACTTGATTGCTGAATTCTTCTTCATCGTTGTTCAGACAGACATCAGTTTACAGCACCAATAGTTTCAATGAATTGTATGTGATTCGCTTCAGGCAATGACAGCTGAAGGAATAGCTAAATGAAGTTTCGAATTGAACATGTTTCATAAAGCAACATTACAACAACGCACAACTTTACACATATTCAACCAGATGACAACACATACTGCGAGCATGTATGTGTGTTCGTCCATCACAAGTGATGATGACCAGTTACATCAACTTTTGAAAATTCAGTTAGAATTAAGTTCATGCCCCAGAAAGCTAATAAACCTCCCCATTGCAAATAGGAAGTAATGGCTAATCGCTCATAATTCCTGTGGTTCTCAAATAAACATGTCCATACCTAATCGTATATGGTTAATAAACCATAATCGAGATGTAAATGTCATTGGATAGTTCGGGCATGTAATTACCACTGTATAAGGATTTTCTTCTAGCTTTCTAGTAACTTTCTAGCTACATACAGGTATTGAGCTGCTGCATTTCTCGTCTGTTCACAATATCATGCGCCCCTTTTGACTGTAGCGCGCCTTGTAGATCTATTTTTTGCATGTTCTTCCCATGTACCATGTAAATATATGCGCGTGTGTAGAAATTTGTCAAATCACGTTTTTCATCAAACAAACTTTGTCATCCTTTAATCACGCATTTCACTAAATTGTAAAGGTCCACCATTCCACATTCCAAATTACAGGCAAAATTCATCACATTTCATATATCTACTGTTGTTATTTTGATATTACCTGATGCAAATGTTGATGAAATACACTTTAAAAAAAATTGTTACAGACAGGCTTCTTTCAATTTTATATCTTTAATCACTGTTTTTTGTTATATACGTCCTAATCTCAATTGTATATCTTTAATCTCTGCTTTTTGTAATAAAATGACTCCACTGATCTCGTACGTACATCACCTGTTTTGACTTTCGGAATCATATTCAGTGAGTTACTTTGTATGTACGCATGGGAATAGGCTTGTGATTCCAGCCAGTTAAGTGCCTGTTTTACGGCGAATACTTCCATTGTTATAGTCCCTACCGCTTGTTGATGAGGTAAAGACTTCCTGTATTATTCTTCCTTTTCATCTGGCAGTAAAGGCCCATGCGTATCTGTGGTGACGGATGACCGACCTGTCCGTGTAAATCACCACTTCTGTGTCATCGATATTCTCGCAGATTAGTAGATTTTTTTACGGTTTTCCCCACAAATAAAGATATGGTCAATGGGAGATAAACATTAAAATCGTGTATGTATTTCTTAAGTTTTCTAATTAGATATTTCAACAAATAATAACATTAATAATTATTTTCTAGGAACATTTATTGCCAGTGAAATATTTCAAATAACTGAATTGTCAGTTCACGACAATCACTAAATAATATCAATGCAAAATTCATAAGTAATACAAAAATGTGATACTAGAGTTACATGCCCTTGAAACTATGTTCTAAAAAAATATGTTTTAAAACTGTGAAATGTTATAAGGGAAACTATTATGTTAGGAAGGTACAATATGCTTTTATATATGAATTCTCATACAGTAAATCTGTTACTCGTAGATATATAATATGAGATTAATGGTATAAAATATTTTACTGTTACATGAACAAAGTAAATCATATATATTGTTCTTGAATAATCATTCTCCTTATGAGTGAATTCAGTCTAGGTAACCATCATTTTTCGTGCATGCTGTGTACAATGCGGACAAGATATTTTCTTTTATTTGGTTACTCTGGGTCCTCTTCAAAAAAATGTTCACGCACAAATCTTTCGCCTTTTACTAAAGATTTCCGTGGAGAGGATCTAAATACTGAGTCTATAGACTATTTTTCAAACCCTACATTTATAGGGTCATCAATACAAATGAAATATTACTGCTACTTCTTCTTCATAATGTGGCTTCTGAGAAGAATTATGAAAATACCACGGGCAGCTAAGAAAACTAATGACGGGATGTAATTACCACTGTATAAGGATTTTCTTCTAGCTTTCTAGTAACTTTCTAGCTACATACAGGTATTGAGCTGCTGCATTTCTCGTCTGTTCACAATATCATGCGCCCCTTTTGACTGTAGAGCGCCTTGTAGATCTATTTTTTGCATGTTCTTCCCATGTACCATGTAAATATATGCGCGTGTGTAGAAATTAGATAAATCACATTTTTCATCAAACAAACTTTGTCATCCTTTAATCACGCATTTCACTAAATTGTAAAGGTCCACCATTCCACATTCCAAATTACAGGCAAAATTCATCACATTTCATATATCTACTGTTGTTATTTTGATATTACCTGATGCAAATGTTGATGAAATACACTTTAAAAAAATTTGTTACAGACAGGCTTCTTTCAATTTTATATCTTTAATCACTGTTTTTTGTTATATACGTCCTAATCTCAATTGTATATCTTTAATCTCTGCTTTTTGTAATAAAATGACTCCACTGATCTCGTACGTACATCACCTGTTTTGACTTTCGGAATCATATTCAGTGAGTTACTTTGTATATACGCATGGGAATAGGCTTGTGATTCCAGCCAGTTAAGTGCCTGTTTTACGGCGAATACTTCCATTGTTATAGTCCCTACCGCTTGTTGATGAGGTAAAGACTTCCTGTATTATTCTTCCTTTTCATCTGGCAGTAAAGGCCTATGCGTATCTGTGGTGACGGATGACCGACCTGTCCGTGTAAATCACCACTTCTGTGTCATCGATATTCTCGCAGATTAGTAGATTTTTTTACGGTTTTCCCCACAAATAAAGATATGGTCAATGGGAGATAAACATTAAAATCGTGTATGTATTTCTTAAGTTTTCTAATTAGATATTTCAACAAATAATAACATTAATAATTATTTTCTAGGAACATTTATTGCCAGTGAAATATTTCAAATAACTGAATTGTCAGTTCACGACAATCACTAAATAATATCAATGCAAAATTCATAAGTAATACAAAAATGTGATACTAGAGTTACATGCCCTTGAAACCATGTTCTAAAAAAAATATGTTTTAAAACTGTGAAATGTTATAAGGGAAACTATTATGTTACGAAGGTACAATATGCTTTTATATATGAATTCTCATACAGTAAATCTGTTATAGATATAAAATATGAGATTAATGGTATAAAATATTTTACTGTTACATGAACAAAGTAAATCATATATATTGTTCTTGAATAATCATTCTCCTTACGAGTGAATTCAGTCTAGGTAACCATCATTTTTCGTGCATGCTATGTACAATGCGGACAAGATATTTTCTTTTATTTGGTTACTCTGGGTCCTCTTCAAAAAAATGTTCACGCACAAATCTTTCGCCTTTTACTAAAGATTTCCGTGGAGAGGATCTAAATACTGAGTCTATAGACTATTTTTCAAACCCTACATTTATAGGGTCATCAATACAAATGAAATATTACTGCTACTTCTTCTTCATAATGTGGCTTCTGAGAAGAATTATGAAAATACCACGGGCAGCTAAGAAAACTAATGACGGGATGTAATTACCACTGTATAAGGATTTTCTTCTAGCTTTCTAGTAACTTTCTAGCTACATACAGGTATTGAGCTGCTGCATTTCTCGTCTGTTCACAATATCATGCGCCCCTTTTGACTGTAGAGCGCCTTGTAGATCTATTTTTTGCATGTTCTTCCCATGTACCATGTAAATATATGCGCGTGTGTAGAAATTAGATAAATCACATTTTTCATCAAACAAACTTTGTCATCCTTTAATCACGCATTTCACTAAATTGTAAAGGTCCACCATTCCACATTCCAAATTACACGCAAAATTCATCACATTTCATATATCTACTGTTGTTATTTTGATATTACCTGATGCAAATGTTGATGAAATACACTTTAAAAAAAATTGTTACAGACAGGCTTCTTTCAATTTTATATCTTTAATCACTGTTTTTTTGTTATATACGTCCTAATCTCAATTGTATATCTTTAATCTCT
Organism: Meghimatium bilineatum; assembly: GCA_034231615.1. Classification (NCBI taxonomy): domain Eukaryota; kingdom Metazoa; phylum Mollusca; class Gastropoda; order Stylommatophora; family Philomycidae; genus Meghimatium; species Meghimatium bilineatum. Next base: position 128,566,609 of record CM067298.1, read on the forward strand.
GCTTTTTGTAATAAAATGACTCCACTGATCTCGTACGTACATCACCTGTTTTGACTTTCGGAATCATATTCAGTGAGTTACTTTGTATGTACGCATGGGAATAGGCTTGTGATTCCAGCCAGTTAAGTGCCTGTTTTACGGCGAATACTTCCATTGTTATAGTCCCTACCGCTTGTTGATGAGGTAAAGACTTCCTGTATTATTCTTCCTTTTCATCTGGCAGTAAAGGCCCATGCGTATCTGTGGTGACGGATGACCGACCTGTCCGTGTAAATCACCACTTCTGTGTCATCGATATTCTCGCAGATTAGTAGATTTTTTACGGTTTTCCCCACAAATAAAGATATGGTCAATGGGAGATAAACATTAAAATCGTGTATGTATTTCTTAAGTTTTCTAATTAGATATTTCAACAAATAATAACATTAATAATTATTTTCTAGGAACATTTATTGCCAGTGAAATATTTCAAATAACTGAATTGTCAGTTCACGACAATCACTAAATAATATCAATGCAAAATTCATAAGTAATACAAAAATGTGATACTAGAGTTACATGCCCTTGAAACCATGTTCTAAAAAAATATGTTTTAAAACTGTGAAATGTTATAAGGGAAACTATTATGTTAGGAAGGTACAATATGCTTTTATATATGAATTCTCATACAGTAAATCTGTTACTCGTAGATATATAATATGAGATTAATGGTATAAAATATTTTACTGTTACATGAACAAAGTAAATCATATATATTGTTCTTGAATAATCATTCTCCTTATGAGTGAATTCAGTCTAGGTAACCATCATTTTTCGTGCATGCTGTGTACAATGCGGACAAGATATTTTCTTTTATTTGGTTACTCTGGGTCCTCTTCAAAAAAATGTTCACGCACAAATCTTTCGCCTTTTACTAAAGATTTCCGTGGAGAGGATCTAAATACTGAGTCTATAGACTATTTTTCAAACCCTACATTTATAGGGTCATCAATACAAATGAAATATTACTGCTACTTCTTCTTCATAATGTGGCTTCTGAGAAGAATTATGAAAATACCACGGGCAGCTAAGAAAACTAATGACGGGATGTAATTACCACTGTATAAGGATTTTCTTCTAGCTTTCTAGTAACTTTCTAGCTACATACAGGTATTGAGCTGCTGCATTTCTCGTCTGTTCACAATATCATGCGCCCCTTTTGACTGTAGAGCGCCTTGTAGATCTATTTTTTGCATGTTCTTCCCATGTACCATGTAAATATATGCGCGTGTGTAGAAATTAGATAAATCACATTTTTCATCAAACAAACTTTGTCATCCTTTAATCACGCATTTCACTAAATTGTAAAGGTCCACCATTCCACATTCCAAATTACAGGCAAAATTCATCACATTTCATATATCTACTGTTGTTATTTTGATATTACCTGATGCAAATGTTGATGAAATACACTTTAAAAAAATTTGTTACAGACAGGCTTCTTTCAATTTTATATCTTTAATCACTGTTTTTTGTTATATACGTCCTAATCTCAATTGTATATCTTTAATCTCTGCTTTTTGTAATAAAATGACTCCACTGATCTCGTACGTACATCACCTGTTTTGACTTTCGGAATCATATTCAGTGAGTTACTTTGTATATACGCATGGGAATAGGCTTGTGATTCCAGCCAGTTAAGTGCCTGTTTTACGGCGAATACTTCCATTGTTATAGTCCCTACCGCTTGTTGATGAGGTAAAGACTTCCTGTATTATTCTTCCTTTTCATCTGGCAGTAAAGGCCTATGCGTATCTGTGGTGACGGATGACCGACCTGTCCGTGTAAATCACCACTTCTGTGTCATCGATATTCTCGCAGATTAGTAGATTTTTTTACGGTTTTCCCCACAAATAGAGATATGGTCAATGGGAGATAAACATTAAAATCGTGTATGTATTTCTTAAGTTTTCTAATTAGATATTTCAACAAATAATAACATTAATAATTATTTTCTAGGAACATTTATTGCCAGTGAAATATTTCAAATAACTGAATTGTCAGTTCACGACAATCACTAAATAATATCAATGCAAAATTCATAAGTAATACAAAAATGTGATACTAGAGTTACATGCCCTTGAAACCATGTTCTAAAAAAAATATGTTTTAAAACTGTGAAATGTTATAAGGGAAACTATTATGTTACGAAGGTACAATATGCTTTTATATATGAATTCTCATACAGTAAATCTGTTATAGATATAAAATATGAGATTAATGGTATAAAATATTTTACTGTTACATGAACAAAGTAAATCATATATATTGTTCTTGAATAATCATTCTCCTTACGAGTGAATTCAGTCTAGGTAACCATCATTTTTCGTGCATGCTATGTACAATGCGGACAAGATATTTTCTTTTATTTGGTTACTCTGGGTCCTCTTCAAAAAAATGTTCACGCACAAATCTTTCGCCTTTTACTAAAGATTTCCGTGGAGAGGATCTAAATACTGAGTCTATAGACTATTTTTCAAACCCTACATTTATAGGGTCATCAATACAAATGAAATATTACTGCTACTTCTTCTTCATAATGTGGCTTCTGAGAAGAATTATGAAAATACCACGGGCAGCTAAGAAAACTAATGACGGGATGTAATTACCACTGTATAAGGATTTTCTTCTAGCTTTCTAGTAACTTTCTAGCTACATACAGGTATTGAGCTGCTGCATTTCTCGTCTGTTCACAATATCATGCGCCCCTTTTGACTGTAGAGCGCCTTGTAGATCTATTTTTTGCATGTTCTTCCCATGTACCATGTAAATATATGCGCGTGTGTAGAAATTAGATAAATCACATTTTTCATCAAACAAACTTTGTCATCCTTTAATCACGCATTTCACTAAATTGTAAAGGTCCACCATTCCACATTCCAAATTACACGCAAAATTCATCACATTTCATATATCTACTGTTGTTATTTTGATATTACCTGATGCAAATGTTGATGAAATACACTTTAAAAAAATTTGTTACAGACAGGCTTCTTTCAATTTTATATCTTTAATCACTGTTTTTTGTTATATACGTCCTAATCTCAATTGTATATCTTTAATCTCTGCTTTTTGTAATAAAATGACTCCACTGATCTCGTACGTACATCACCTGTTTTGACTTTCGGAATCATATTCAGTGAGTTACTTTGTATATACGCATGGGAATAGGCTTGTGATTCCAGCCAGTTAAGTGCCTGTTTTACGGCGAATACTTCCATTGTTATAGTCCCTACCGCTTGTTGATGAGGTAAAGACTTCCTGTATTATTCTTCCTTTTCATCTGGCAGTAAAGGCCTATGCGTATCTGTGGTGACGGATGACCGACCTGTCCGTGTAAATCACCACTTCTGTGTCATCGATATTCTCGCAGATTAGTAGATTTTTTTACGGTTTTCCCCACAAATAAAGATATGGTCAATGGGAGATAAACATTAAAATCGTGTATGTATTTCTTAAGTTTTCTAATTAGATATTTCAACAAATAATAACATTAATAATTATTTTCTAGGAACATTTATTGCCAGTGAAATATTTCAAATAACTGAATTGTCAGTTCACGACAATCACTAAATAATATCAATGCAAAATTCATAAGTAATACAAAAATGTGATACTAGAGTTACATGCCCTTGAAACCATGTTCTAAAAAAAATATGTTTTAAAACTGTGAAATGTTATAAGGGAAACTATTATGTTACGAAGGTACAATATGCTTTTATATATGAATTCTCATACAGTAAATCTGTTATAGATATAAAATATGAGATTAATGGTATAAAATATTTTACTGTTACATGAACAAAGTAAATCATATATATTGTTCTTGAATAATCATTCTCCTTACGAGTGAATTCAGTCTAGGTAACCATCATTTTTCGTGCATGCTATGTACAATGCGGACAAGATATTTTCTTTTATTTGGTTACTCTGGGTCCTCTTCAAAAAAATGTTCACGCACAAATCTTTCGCCTTTTACTAAAGATTTCCGTGGAGAGGATCTAAATACTGAGTCTATAGACTATTTTTCAAACCCTACATTTATAGGGTCATCAATACAAATGAAATATTACTGCTACTTCTTCTTCATAATGTGGCTTCTGAGAAGAATTATGAAAATACCACGGGCAGCTAAGAAAACTAATGACGGGATGTAATTACCACTGTATAAGGATTTTCTTCTAGCTTTCTAGTAACTTTCTAGCTACATACAGGTATTGAGCTGCTGCATTTCTCGTCTGTTCACAATATCATGCGCCCCTTTTGACTGTAGAGCGCCTTGTAGATCTATTTTTTGCATGTTCTTCCCATGTACCATGTAAATATATGCGCGTGTGTAGAAATTTGTCAAATCACGTTTTTCATCAAACAAACTTTGTCCTCCTTTAATCACGCAATTCACTAAATTGTAAAGGTCCACCATTCCACATTCCAAATTACAGGCAAAATTCATCACATTTCATATATCTACTGTTGTTATTTTGATATTACCTGATGCAAATGTTGATGAAATACACTTTAAAAAAAATTGTTACAGACAGGCTTCTTTCAATTTTATATCTTTAATCACTGTTTTTTGTTATATACGTCCTAATCTCAATTGTATATCTTTAATCTCTGCTTTTTGTAATAAAATGACTCCACTGATCTCGTACGTACATCACCTGTTTTGACTTTCGGAATCATATTCAGTGAGTTACTTTGTATGTACGCATGGGAATAGGCTTGTGATTCCAGCCAGTTAAGTGCCTGTTTTACGGCGAATACTTCCATTGTTATAGTCCCTACCGCTTGTTGATGAGGTAAAGACTTCCTGTATTATTCTTCCTTTTCATCTGGCAGTAAAGGCCCATGCGTATCTGTGGTGACGGATGACCGACCTGTCCGTGTAAATCACCACTTCTGTGTCATCGATATTCTCGCAGATTAGTAGATTTGTTTACGGTTTTCCCCACAAATAAAGTTATGGTCAATGGGAGATAAACATTAAAATCGTGTATGTATTTCTTAAGTTTTCTAATTAGATATTTCAACAAATAATAACATTAATAATTATTTTCTAGGAACATTTATTGCCAGTGAAATATTTCAAATAACTGAATTGTCAGTTCACGACAATCACTAAATAATATCAATGCAAAATTCATAAGTAATACAAAAATGTGATACTAGAGTTACATGCCCTTGAAACCATGTTCTAAAAAAATATGTTTTAAAACTGTGAAATGTTATAAGGGAAACTATTATGTTAGGAAGGTACAATATGCTTTTATATATGAATTCTCATACAGTAAATCTGTTATAGATATAAAATATGAGATTAATGGTATAAAATATTTTACTGTTACATGAACAAAGTAAATCATATATATTGTTCTTGAATAATCATTCTCCTTATGAGTGAATTCAGTCTAGGTAACCATCATTTTTCGTGCATGCTGTGTACAATGCGGACAAGATATTTTCTTTTATTTGGTTACTCTGGGTCCTCTTCAAAATAATTTTCACGCACAAATCTTTCGCCTTTTACTAAAGATTTCCGTGGAGAGGATCTAAATACTGAGTCTATAGACTATTTTTCAAACCCTACATTTGTAGAGTCATCAATACAAATGAAATATTACTACTACTTCTTCTTCATAATGTGGCTTCTGAGAAGAATTATGAAAATACCATGGGCAGCTAAGAAAACTAATGACGGGGTTCTCATTGATGCTGGCGTAAAAAGATCAAACATTAGGGACAGATAGTCAAGGTTACTAGGGTATGTGCTGAGAAGAACACAGCTTGAACTCTTAACCACTGGAAAGGTCAAAGGGAGAAGAGATAGGGGATGGCAAAGAGAAAAGTTACTAGATGGACTTCTATTGTCACGGTAGAAGCTCACCAACCGAGCTTATTGACAACAAAAGAGACAGATTCGTAGAAACACATGATCGCCTACGCCCTTCGGCATGACACTTGATTGCTGAATTCTTCTTCATCGTTGTTCAGACAGACATCAGTTTACAGCACCAATAGTTTCAATGAATTGTATGTGATTCGCTTCAGGCAATGACAGCTGAAGGAATAGCTAAATGAAGTTTCGAATTGAACATGTTTCATAAAGCTACATTACAACCACACACAACTTTACACATATTCAACCAGATAACAACACATACTGCGAGCATGTATGTGTGTTCGTCCATCACAAGTGATGATGACCAGTTGTTACATCAACTTTTGAAAATTCAGTTAGAATTAAGTTCATGCACCAGAAAGCTAAGAAACCTCTCCATTGCAAATAGGAAGTAAGGGCTAATCGCTCATAATTCCTGTGGTTCTCAAATAAACATGTCCATGCCTAAACGTATATGGTTAATAAACCATAATCGAGATGTAAATGTCCTTGGATAGTTCGGGCATGTAAATACCACTGTATAAGGATTTTCTTCTAGCTTTCTAGTAACTTTCTAGCTACATACAGGTATTGAGCTGCTGCATTTCTCGTCTGTTCACAATATCATGCGCCCCTTTTGACTGTAGAGCGCCTTGTAGATCTATTTTTTGCATGTTCTTCCCATGTACCATGTAAATATATGCGCGTGTGTAGAAATTTGTAAAATCACGTTTTTCATCAAACAAACTTTGTCCTCCTTTAATCACGCAATTCACTAAATTGTAAAGGTCCACCATTCCACATTCCAAATTACAGGCAAAATTCATCACATTTCATATATCTACTGTTGTTATTTTGATATTACCTGATGCAAATGTTGATGAAATACACTTTAAAAAAAATTGTTACAGACAGGCTTCTTTCAATTTTATATCTTTAATCACTGTTTTTTGTTATATACGTCCTAATCTCAATTGTATATCTTTAATCTCTGCTTTTTGTAATAAAATGACTCCACTGATCTCGTACGTACATCACCTGTTTTGACTTTCGGAATCATATTCAGTGAGTTACTTTGTATGTACGCATGGGAATAGGCTTGTGATTCCAGCCAGTTAAGTGCCTGTTTTACGGCGAATACTTCCATTGTTATAGTCCCTACCGCTTGTTGATGAGGTAAAGACTTCCTGTATTATTCTTCCTTTTCATCTGGCAGTAAAGGCCCATGCGTATCTGTAGTGACGGATGACCGACCTGTCCGTGTAAATCACCACTTCTGTGTCATCGATATTCTCGCAGATTAGTAGATTTGTTTACGGTTTTCCCCACAAATAAAGTTATGGTCAATGGGAGATAAACATTAAAATCGTGTATGTATTTCTTAAGTTTTCTAATTAGATATTTCAACAAATAATAACATTAATAATTATTTTCTAGGAACATTTATTGCCAGTGAAATATTTCAAATAACTGAATTGTCAGTTCACGACAATCACTAAATAATATCAATGCAAAATTCATAAGTAATACAAAAATGTGATACTAGAGTTACATGCCCTTGAAACCATGTTCTAAAAAAATATGTTTTAAAACTGTGAAATGTTATAAGGGAAACTATTATGTTAGGAAGGTACAATATGCTTTTATATATGAATTCTCATACAGTAAATCTGTTATAGATATAAAATATGAGATTAATGGTATAAAATATTTTACTGTTACATGAACAAAGTAAATCATATATATTGTTCTTGAATAATCATTCTCCTTATGAGTGAATTCAGTCTAGGTAACCATCATTTTTCGTGCATGCTGTGTACAATGCGGACAAGATATTTTCTTTTATTTGGTTACTCTGGGTCCTCTTCAAAATAATTTTCACGCACAAATCTTTCGCCTTTTACTAAAGATTTCCGTGGAGAGGATCTAAATACTGAGTCTATAGACTATTTTTCAAACCCTACATTTGTTGGGTCATCAATACAAATGAAATATTACTACTACTTCTTCTTCATAATGTGGCTTCTGAGAAGAATTATGAAAATACCATGGGCAGCTAAGAAAACTAATGACGGGGTTCTCATTGATGCTGGCGTAAAAAGATCAAACATTAGGGACAGATAGTCAAGGTTACTAGGGTATGTGCTGAGAAGAACACAGCTTGAACTCTTAACCACTGGAAAGGTCAAAGGGAGAAGAGATAGGGGATGGCAAAGAGAAAAGTTACTAGATGGACTTCTATTGTCACGGTAGAAGCTCACCAACCGAGCTTATTGACAACAAAAGAGACAGATTCGTAGAAACACATGATCGCCTACGCCCTTCGGCATGACACTTGATTGCTGAATTCTTCTTCATCGTTGTTCAGACAGACATCAGTTTACAGCACCAATAGTTTCAATGAATTGTATGTGATTCGCTTCAGGCAATGACAGCTGAAGGAATAGCTAAATGAAGTTTCGAATTGAACATGTTTCATAAAGCTACATTACAACCACACACAACTTTACACATATTCAACCAGATAACAACACATACTGCGAGCATGTATGTGTGTTCGTCCATCACAAGTGATGATGACCAGTTGTTACATCAACTTTTGAAAATTCAGTTAGAATTAAGTTCATGCACCAGAAAGCTAAGAAACCTCCCCATTGCAAATAGGAAGTAAGGGCTAATCGCTCATAATTCCTGTGGTTCTCAAATAAACATGTCCATGCCTAAACGTATATGGTTAATAAACCATAATCGAGATGTAAATGTCCTTGGATAGTTCGGGCATGTAAATACCACTGTATAAGGATTTTCTTCTAGCTTTCTAGTAACTTTCTAGCTACATACAGGTATTGAGCTGCTGCATTTCTCGTCTGTTCACAATATCATGCGCCCCTTTTGACTGTAGAGCGCCTTGTAGATCTATTTTTTGCATGTTCTTCCCATGTACCATGTAAATATATGCGCGTGTGTAGAAATTTGTCAAATCACGTTTTTCATCAAACAAACTTTGTCCTCCTTTAATCACGCAATTCACTAAATTGTAAAGGTCCACCATTCCACATTCCAAATTACAGGCAAAATTCATCACATTTCATATATCTACTGTTGTTATTTTGATATTACCTGATGCAAATGTTGATGAAATACACTTTAAAAAAAATTGTTACAGACAGGCTTCTTTCAATTTTATATCTTTAATCACTGTTTTTTGTTATATACGTCCTAATCTCAATTGTATATCTTTAATCTCTGCTTTTTGTAATAAAATGACTCCACTGATCTCGTACGTACATCACCTGTTTTGACTTTCGGAATCATATTCAGTGAGTTACTTTGTATGTACGCATGGGAATAGGCTTGTGATTCCAGCCAGTTAAGTGCCTGTTTTACGGCGAATACTTCCATTGTTATAGTCCCTACCGCTTGTTGATGAGGTAAAGACTTCCTGTATTATTCTTCCTTTTCATCTGGCAGTAAAGGCCCATGCGTATCTGTGGTGACGGATGACCGGCCTGTCCGTGTAAATCACCACTTCTGTGTCATCGATATTCTCGCAGATTAGTAGATTTTTTTACGGTTTTCCCCACAAATAAAGATATGGTCAATGGGAGATAAACATTAAAATCGTGTATGTATTTCTTAAGTTTTCTAATTAGATATTTAAACAAATAATAACATTAATAATTATTTTCTAGGAACATTTATTGCCAGTGAAATATTTCAAATAACTGAATTGTCAGTTCACGACAATCACTAAATAATATCAATGCAAAATTCATAAGTAATACAAAAATGTGATACTAGAGTTACATGCCCTTGAAACCATGTTCTAAAAAAATATGTTTTAAAACTGTGAAATGTTATAAGGGAAACTATTATGTTAGGAAGGTACAATATGCTTTTATATATGAATTCTCATACAGTAAATCTGTTATAGATATAAAATATGAGATTAATGGTATAAAATATTTTACTGTTACATGAACAAAGTAAATAATATATATTGTTCTTAAATAATCATTCTCCTTATGAGTGAATTCAGTCTAAGTAACCATCATTTTTCGTGCATGCTGTGTACAATGCGGACAAGATATTTTCTTTTATTTGGTTACTCTGGGTCCTCTTCAAAAAAATTTTCACGCACAAATCTTTCGCCTTTTACTAAAGATTTCCGTGGAGAGGATCTAAATACTGAGTCTATAGACTATTTTTCAAACCCTACATTTGTAGGGTCATCAATACAAATGAAATATTACTGCTACTTCTTCTTCATAATGTGGCTTCTGAGAAGAATTATGAAAATACCACGGGCAGCTAAGAAAACTAATGACGGGATGTAATTACCACTGTATAAGGATTTTCTTCTAGCTTTCTAGTAACTTTCTAGCTACATACAGGTATTGAGCTGCTGCATTTCTCGTCTGTTCACAATATCATGCGCCCCTTTTGACTGTAGAGCGCCTTGTAGATCTATTTTTTGCATGTTCTTCCCATGTACCATGTAAATATATGCGCGTGTGTAGAAATTTGTCAAATCACGTTTTTCATCAAACAAACTTTGTCATCCTTTAATCACGCAATTCACTAAATTGTAAAGGTCCACCATTCCACATTCCAAATTACAGGCAAAATTCATCACATTTCATATATCTACTGTTGTTATTTTGATATTACCTGATGCAAATGTTGATGAAATACACTTAAAAAAAAATTGTTACAGACAAGCTTCTTTCAATTTTATATCTTTAATCACTGTTTTTTGTTATATACGTCCTAATCTCAATTGTATATCTTTAATCTCTGCTTTTTGTAATAAAATGACTCCACTGATCTCGTACGTACATCACCTGTTTTGACTTTCGGAATCATATTCAGTGAGTTACTTTGTATGTACGCATGGGAATAGGCTTGTGATTCCAGCCAGTTAAGTGCCTGTTTTACGGCGAATACTTCCATTGTTATAGTCCCTACCGCTTGTTGATGAGGTAAAGACTTCCTGTATTATTCTTCCTTTTCATCTGGCAGTAAAGGCCCATGCGTATCTGTGGTGACGGATGACCGACCTGTCCGTGTAAATCACCACTTCTGTGTCATCGATATTCTCGCAGATTAGTAGATTTTTTTACGGTTTTCCCCACAAATAAAGATATGGTCAATGGGAGATAAACATTAAAATCGTGTATGTATTTCTTAAGTTTTCTAATTAGATATTTCGACAAATAATAACATTAATAATGTTTTTCTAGGAACATTTATTGCCAGTGAAATATTTCAAATAACTGAATTGTCAGTTCACGACAATCACTAAATAATATAGTCCCTACCGCTTGTTGATGAGGTAAAGACTTCCTGTATTATTCTTCCTTTTCATCTGGCAGTAAAGGCCCATGCGTATCTGTGGTGACGGATGACCGACCTGTCCGTGTAAATCACATTAATAATTATTTTCTAGGAACATTTATTGCCAGTGAAATATTTCAAATAACTGAATTGTCAGTTCACGACAATCACTAAATAATATAGTCCCTACCGCTTGTTGATGAGGTAAAGACTTCCTGTATTATTCTTCCTTTTCATCTGGCAGTAAAGGCCCATGCGTATCTGTGGTGACGGATGACCGACCTGTCCGTGTAAATCACCACTTCTGTGTCATCGATATTCTCGCAGATTAGTAGATTTGTTTACGGTTTTCCCCACAAATAAAGTTATGGTCAATGGGAGATAAACATTAAAATCTTGTATGTATTTCTTAAGTTTTCTAATTAGATATTTCAACAAATAATAACATTAATAATTATTTTCTAGGAACATTTATTGCCAGTGAAATATTTCAAATAACTGAATTGTCAGTTCACGACAATCACTAAATAATATCAATGCAAAATTCATAAGTAATACAAAAATGTGATACTAGAGTTACATGCCCTTGAAACCATGTTCTAAAAAAATATGTTTTAAAACTGTGAAATGTTATAAGGGAAACTATTATGTTAGGAAGGTACAATATGCTTTTATATATGAATTCTCATACAGTAAATCTGTTATAGATATAAAATATGAGATTAATGGTATAAAATATTTTACTGTTACATGAACAAAGTAAATCATATATATTGTTCTTGAATAATCATTCTCCTTATGAGTGAATTCAGTCTAGGTAACCATCATTTTTCGTGCATGATGTGTACAATGCGGACAAGATATTTTCTTTTATTTGGTTACTCTGGGTTCTCTTCAAAAAAATTTTCACGCACAAATCTTTCGCCTTTTACTAAAGATTTCCGTGGAGAGGATCTAAATACTGAGTCTATAGACTATTTTTCAAACCCTACATTTGTAGGGTCATCAATACAAATGAAATATTACTGCTACTTCTTCTTCATAATGTGGCTTCTGAGAAGAATTATGAAAATACCATGGGCAGCTAAGAAAACTAATGACGGGGTTCTCATTGATGCTGGCGTAAAAAGATCAAACATTAGGGACAGATAGTCAAGGTTACTAGGGTATGTGCTGAGAAGAACACAGCTTGAACTCTTAACCACTGGAAAGGTCAAAGGGAGAAGAGATAGGGGATGGCAAAGAGAAAAGTTACTAGATGGACTTCTATTGTCACGGTAGAAGCTCACCAACCGAGCTTATTGACAACAAAAGAGACAGATTCGTAGAAACACATGATCGCCTACGCCATTCGGCATGACACTTGATTGCTGAATTCTTCTTCATCGTTGTTCAGACAGACATCAGTTAACAGCACCAATAGTTTCAATGAATTGTATGTGATTCGCTTCAGGCAATGACAGCTGAAGGAATAGCTAAATGAAGTTTCGAATTGAACATGTTTCATAAAGCTACATTACAACCACACACAACTTTACACATATTCAACCAGATGACAACACATACTGCGAGCATGTATGTGTGTTCGTCCATCACAAGTGATGATGACCAGTTGTTACATCAACTTTTGAAAATTCAGTTAGAATTAAGTTCATGCCCCAGAAAGCTAAGAAACCTCCCCATTGCAAATAGGAAGTAAGATCTAATCGCTCATAATTCCTGTGGTTCTCAAATAAACATGTCCATGCCTAATCGTATATGGTTAATAAACCATAATCGAGATGTAAATGTCCTTGGATAGTTCGGGCATGTAAATACCACTGTATAAGGATTTTCTTCTAGCTTTCTAGTAACTTTCTAAATACATACAGGTATTGATTGAGCTGCTGCATTTCTCGTCTGTTCACAATATCATGCGCCCCTTTTGACTGTAGAGCGCCTTGTAGATCTATTTTTTGCATGTTCTTCCCATGTACCATGTAAATATATGCGCGTGTGTAGAAATTTGTCAAATCACGTTTTTCATCAAACAAACTTTGTCATCCTTTAATCACGCATTTCACTAAATTGTAAAGGTCCACCATTCCACATTCCAAATTACAGGCAAAATTCATCACATTTCATATATCTACTGTTGTTATTTTGATATTACCTGATGCAAATGTTGATGAAATACACTTTAAAAAAAATTGTTACAGACAGGCTTCTTTCAATTTTATATCTTTAATCACTGTTTTTTGTTATATACGTCCTAATCTCAATTTTATATCTTTAATCTTTGCTTTTTGTAATAAAATGACTCCACTGATCTCGTACGTACATCACCTGTTTTGACTTTCGGAATCATATTCTGTGAGTTACTTTGTATGTACGCATGGGAATAGGCTTGTGATTCCAGCCAGTTAAGTGCCTGTTTTACGGCGAATACTTCCATTGTTATAGTCCCTACCGCTTGTTGATGAGGTAAAGACTTCCGTGTCGAGGATCTAAATACTGAGTCTATAGACTATTTTTCAAACCCTACAATTGTAGGGTCATCAATACAAATGAAATAGTACTGCTACTTCTTCTTCGTCGTTGTTCAGTATTCACAATCGCATAAATCTTTCGCCGTTTACTAAATGTGTCCGAGTTTTTGTAGTGTATCATCAGTAATTACCGGTTAAGTTTTAAATAATTACTGTGTATAGTAGTATTTCAAAGTGCTTTTAGCTTTTGATATAAATATAACTTCTAGACGAGTGATATTCACAGTTGTGGACAACAGGTAAGTTTATCAATTACAAAATTCGAAATTTATTTCTTTGTATTTCAAATCACACCACGTGTCAGATCTATAATTGAGAACAATCACACCACGTGTCAGATCTATATTGGAGAACAATCACACCACGTGTCAGATCTATAATTGAGAACAATCACACCACGTGTCAGATCTATATTGGAGAACAATCACACCACGTGTCAGATCTATATTGGAGAACAATCATCTCTTTATGGATACCACGTGGTTGTTTCTGAATCAAATTTGTCAATATCTTCAACTTCAAATATCTACCATGTCACCTACACCTAGAATGCCAGCTTTGTACCTAGATACCACCGAGGATTTTGTGGGAAACTCCCTTCATGATCCTGGAGCCTAACAATGGAAGTATTCGCATTAACGCAGGTACTTAACTGGCTGGAATCGCAAACCTATTTCCTTGTGTGCATACTAAGTGACTCTCTGAATATGGTTCAGAAAGTCAAAACAGATGATGTACGTAGGCAATGGGTGGAGTCATTAGAGAGAGAACAGAAATGCGGGCATCATTACGAAGACTAAGGCTTATATTTGTCCCCGGACACGCGGGCGTGGAGGTTAGGAACGAGCCGACCAATTAGCTAGCCTCGCGACCACAACAGACGGTCAGCCTAGGGACGGAGCAGACATACTCATTGCTCTTCGTGAATCCTCACGATCAGAGGATTTTGAGATGAATGAGCATGAGTGAATATCGAGAATGCGCGAATTGAGAGTGAGGATGAGCGTGGCTCGCACAGAACCCCTGACAAAGATTAAAAAAAGAGCACTAAACCAACATAGAACCGGAACCATCAGCCGCTATAACCTGAGAGATTTACTGAAGCGGAGATCTGAGCACCTATAGACTAGTCCGGTGTGCGAAGAGGATAATCAACATACCTAATACCTAGAGAATTTTGTTCTAGCTTTCTAGTAACTTTCTAGCTACATACAGGTATTGAGCTGCTACATTTCTCGTCTGTTCACAATATGATTCGCCCTTTTTGACTCAAGAGCGCCACGTAGATCTATTTTGTGCAAGTCCTTCCCATGTACCATGCAACTATATATATATATATATGCGCATGTATAGACATTTTCACGTGACTTTTGTCATCAAACAAAGCATGTCATCCTTTTATCACTAATTTCACTAAATTGTAAAGGTCCACCATTCCATATTTCAACACATGAGCAAAATTCATCACATTTCATATATCTATTGTTGTTATTGTAATATTGCCTGATGCAAATGTTGAATCTAAGATGAAATACACTTTAAAATATTTTTTTGGTTATATACGTCCTACTCACAATTTTATATCTTTAATCTCTGTTTTTTGTGTTACATACTCTTCTTCTTCAGCGCTCATTCTAAAACTCCCGTTGAATCTCTCTTTTAGCAGGATAATAGTCTTACTAGATTTCCAGCAGATATTCCAGAGAATATAAATGTGTTGTATCGCCGTTGTATTAGAGCCAATAGCCCGAAACATCCGTCTTCGGCAGATAATATCCTGCTTACAAAAGAATATTTTCCTGTATGTTTCATTAATACAATGTGTCTTCTAAAAAAATCATTATTAAAATATATTGCACGAAATGGATGATATTCTAATCAACAGGAGTAGAAGGACATTGTATAAATAACATGAGATATGCACATGACACTGCTTTGATTGTCATATGGGAGAAATATCTACAAGAACTTATCAACATATTAGTAGTAGAACAACAAAGACAAATGCATTTTCTTCAATAACAGGAAGTCAGAAGTGATGGTTGTTTATAGGAAACAAAAATTCCTCAACTGCAAGATCAAAGTAACAGGTCCACCACTTCAAATATTTAGGAACAACGATGACAGACGAAAGATTGCTTCCATCTCTCAACTTAGATACAAACTCCCCTCAATATAGATACAAACTCTCTTCAACATAGATACAAACTCTCTTCAACATAGATACAGACTCCCTTCAACATAGGTACAAACTTATTTCAACATAGATACAAACTTATTTCAACATATATACAAACTTATTTCAACATAGATACAAACTCCCTTCAACATAGATACAAACTCGCTTCAACATAGATACAAACTCGCTTCAACATAGATATAAAATGGTATATGGCAGACATATGAAACAATACACAAAAAATGAAGGTTCGGCTGAGTAATTTGTCACTGTCAAAAGATTGTGAGGAATAGAGTTATTCAAAGTTACATAACACAGATGCTAACATATGGATCTGCGTCTTGAACAATAAGTATACAGAATAGCAGAAAATCAGAGACAACAGAAATATAACAGAGACGTGGTTCTATAGAAGAATGCAGAGAGTACTTCAAGGGCAGCTACTAAAAAACGAGAAGATGATGAAAGTGTCAAATACGAGACGAAGATTGTTTAATAATATCGGAAAGAGACAGTTTAGATCTGTGGACACGTTTTGAGACAAGGAGGTCTGGAAAACATAGTAATATCGGGTAAGATAGAAGGCAAAAGAAATCTAGGAAATACATGACAGTCTGATATCATGAATGACAAAGAATCAATAACGATTCTAATAGAATATATTGGAAAGAGAGTTGTGGGGATCAATGATCGTCTATGGTAGTAGACACGGCACCTGATGATGATGATGACTATGGTTCATGGATTTGGCTGCACAGATAAAAGTAATTGCGATTTCGAACCTATAGTAAGGTGGATTGAGACTATCCCCACAATAATTCCCATAGTAAATGGTATATCCAGAGAGCAATTAAAGGACTGTCTCAAGTTCCATTACTGTCATGGAAACGTGTCATGTTAAGCCTTCCTGTGAATGACGGTGTAGACTATTTCGACGTTTCTGAGTTTCGATAAGTGCACCATTTACTGTCGTTACACGTTTCGCTCTTCTATACGTCCAATGAAGACATAAATACTCGCCATTAAGTATTTAAGAATTGTATAGTGGGACTGTTGCAATTAAAACTACCAGAATCAATAAAACAGAAAGTGGTAGGGCATATACCGTTTCGACATTTCAAGAAGCACATTTATCATGCATATAGCTTCTATCCATGTGGACATAGTGTTTTCTGATTTTGAGAATATTTTGGACGTCATAATTGATAATAATAATAATAATAATAACAATAATAATAATAATAATAGTAATAATAGTAATAGAAATAATAATAATAATAATCATAGTAATAATAATAATAATAATAATAAGAAGAAGAAGAAGAAGAAAAAGAGCAATTGCTCGTAAGGGTGCCACACTGGAGAAATTTTCACAGAAATCCACCCAAACATTTCTATCATCAGCAGGAAAGATCAAAGTATGAGGCTTGTAGAAAAAAATCACGCCCAAATCAGTTCTTGATGTTACCAATCCAGGATTTACTTTTTCCTCCCCTTCTCCTTCCAATGTCGGCTGTTCCTTGCAAAATAATTTTTGAAATCGAGTCGTGTCTCCTCGAGCGATCGTCATCACTGCACACATAACACATGTTTGTTTTTCATGCTTCGACTAACGCGTTACGAGAGCGATGGCAAGCTGCTGGTGTTCTTGTCAGTGGAATGACGACCATAGAAATTGCCAGACACTTCATCTGTGACCAGTCCACTTATAGTAAGGCTGCACCAACGATACCTGGGGACAGAAACCACCGATGACCGCACCTACCTGGTCAACCTTGTGTAATAACACTAGATTAAGATCGTCATATTGTATTAATGCCTCTTCACAACCGCTCCCTAACATCAACTCAGACAGTGGCTCATACACTCGGCTTATTATAGCGAACACTGTGCAATGGAGACTACAATTTTCTTGCTTGCAAAAAAGAAGTTCTAACATTAGTCGCATCCTTACTAGACGGCACATAACCAACAGACTGACTTGACTTACTAGACGGCACATAACCAACAGACTGACTTGACTTACTAGACGGCACATAACCTACAGACTGACTTGACTTACTAGACGGCACATAATCAACAGACTGGCTTGACTTACTAGACGGCACATAACCAACAGACTGGCTTGACTTACTAGACGGCACATAACCAAGAGACTGGCTTGACTTACTAGACGGCACATAACCAACAGACTGGCTTGACTTACTAGACGGCACATAACCAACAGACTGACTTGACTTACTAGACGGCACATAACCTACAGACTGACTTGACTTACTAGACGGCACATAACCAACAGACTGGCTTGACTTACTAGACGGCACATAACCAACAGATTGGCTTGACTTACTAGACGGCACATAACCAACATACTGACTTGTGCCCAACAAAATGTTCAGATGAGGAGGTTTAATTTGTAAAATACTGTAGATTTGATTCAGCAAATGACTCACAAATGTAAAAAAGTAGTTTAAATTAATTTTAATTGAACACGTTCAGTGGCTCATGTACAAAAACACGCGGATACGTCTGTAATGTTTACTAGTATATATTAAAACAGGACCACCAATTCAAGTATTTAGGTACAACGATTACAGCAGATGGAAGAAGTTCAACAGAAATAAGAAGCAGAATAGGACAGGCAAAAATAACATTTAGAAAAATGAAAAATATATTGTGTAATATGACCTTGTCATTAGAGGTAAAGAAGAGAGTTCTGCAGTGCTATGTAACCCATATACTAACATATGGATGCCAGTCTTGGACAATAAAGAAACTGGAAACAGGGAAATTAGAGGCAATAGAGATATGCTTCTACAGAAGAATGTTGACAATACCATGGACTGCCAGAAAAACTAGTGTGGACGTGTTGAAAGAGTCAAAAGCGAGACGGACCATAATCAATAACATAAGAAAAAGACAATCTCATTTTTTGGCTACTTAATGAGATAAGGAGGTTTGAAGAACATAGTCACAACAGGCAAGATTGAAGGCAACAGAGACAGAGGGCGGTATCGTGAGAAAATATTAGCCAGTTTAGCAACCTGACACAGCAGGAAAACAACAACGATTCTGATATATAATACTGAGCACGGAGAGCTGTGGAGAGCCATGATCGCCTACACCAGCCGGCATGGCACCTGATGATAATGAGTATATATTCAATATCATTTTACTTGATTACATTTTTGTCAGATTGGATAGTCTCTTTTAAATTTGGTTGAACCTAATGTAAGTCTTAGATACTTTTGATTTACGGGAATTTTTAGTTGAAGCCTTTAATTGTTTGTCTATCTGTCTTATAAATTTATGGCTCAAGTATATGGGGTGGGGGGGGGGGCACAAATTCTCGAACTCTTTCCCTTTTGTACTTATTCACCTGAACTTATCGACTTGTAAGCCCCAGACATTTCCTCTCCATCTCGTACAAGTGACACTGACAGCAAGTTTCGCTTCCATGGAACTCTCTCGAGAAATGTCCATCTGAAGAACATCTTCATATAACTAGGAGAAACTCTATAGAACATGTTTGCCTTGTTATCATCAGGAGTAGCGCCTCAATAACGTTGTCTTCTTACAAACTGCTTTTAACGAAATCAATTCCTTGATTGATTATCTTGTTGCATGCGCTATGCTACATAAAGCTTTCTATATCACATGTGTCTTACTCTTTCTGTCGGTCTGTTGTGTTGTCTATACTCTTTATCTGTATGTTTAGAAGTCTGTCTGTTAGGTTGTCTATACTCTTTGTCTGTATGTTTACTTGTTTGTCCAGTGGGTTGACTATTCTATTGTTCTATATGTTTACCTGTTTGCCTATCTGTGTTTTTATATATCGTATCAGTACGAAAATTAATGATAATTTTGTAAATTCTTGAGACTAACGGGAATTGAACCAGTCCGTTCAACGGCACCAAATCGCCTAGCAACTATTGAACACGCGTTCTTCCGTACTTGACTAACCGCATCTCCAAAAAAGATGCGATTTCATCAAGCCTTTCAAACCGTGCACACAAAGTCACCAGAACGGACCGATCGAGACAAGGACTATTACAACAACAAACATCCCGTATAGGTATTGAAATATCCTCAGTAACAACAAACATTTAACATAATATCCGTATTATGTTAAATTAACAAAATTAACAAAGATAATTTTGTGGTAAGCTGAGAACCCGAAAAAGAGGCACTTTAAAACATAGACACGCTTTCATTATTGGAGGTGAAAAGGGGGGGGGGGTCTACACACACACACACACAAATCACTCGCTAGTTTCGTGGGATATTCCTCCATTTTCGAGAAATTTCTAGTGAACGTTTTTGAAAAATTGTTAATCGGTTGGGGGTATGGTGGTAAGGGGGGGGGAGGAAGGGACTTACCTGCCTTTCTGCGTCGTTGCTAATGATAAATGTGTACTTAAAGTCATAACGTAGCATACAGGACAACTACTTCCAGTATGAGATATCATTACTGTGTTATACAATGAGGCAATGAAACTATCGAGATTGTGTTACAGTAAAGCAAAGAAGTTATCGAGATTGTGTTACAATAAGGCAATGAAACTATCGAGATTGTGTTACAATAAGGCAATGAAACTATCGAGATTGTGTTACAATGAGGCAATGAAACTATCGAGATTGTGTTACAATAAGGCAATGAAACTATCGAGATTGTGTTACAATGAGGCAATGAAACTATCGAGATTGTGTTACAATGAGGCAATGAAACTATCGAGATTGTGTTACAATGAGTCAATGAAACTATCGAGATTGTGTTACAATGAGGCAATGAAACTATCGAGATTGTGTTACAATGAGTCAATTAAACTATCGAGATTGTGTTACAATGAGGCAATGAAACTATCGAGATTGTGTTACAATGAGGCAATGAAACTATCGAGATTGTGTTACAATGAGTCAATGAAACTATCGAGATTGTGTTACAATGAGGCAATGAAACTATCGAGATTGTGTTACAATGAGGCAATGAAACTATCGAGATTGTGTTACAGTAAAGCAAAGAAGTTATCGAGATTGTGTTACAATAAGGCAATGAAACTATCGAGATTGTGTTACAATGAGGCAATGAAACTATCGAGATTGTGTTACAATAAGGCAATGAAACTATCGAGATTGTGTTACAATGAGGCAATGAAACTATCGATATTGTGTTACAGTAAAGCAAAGAAGTTATCGAGATTGTGTTACAATAAGGCAATGAAACTATCGAGATTGTGTTACAGTAAAGCAAAGAAGTTATCGAGATTGTGTTACAATAAGGCAATGATACTATCGAGATTGTGTTACAATGAGGCAATGAAACTATCGCGATTGTGTTACAGTAAAGCAAAGAAGTTATCGAGATTGTGTTACAATAAGGCAATGAAACTATCGAGATTGTGTTATAATGAGGCAATGAAACTATCGAGATTGTGTTACAGTAAAGCAATGAAGTTATCGAGATTGTGTTACAATAAGGCAATGAAACTATCGAGATTGTGTTACAATGAGGCAATGAAACTATCGAAATTGTGTTACAGTAAAGCAAAGAAGTTATCGAGATTGTGTTACAATGAGGCAATGAAACTATCGAGATTGTGTTACAATAAGGCAATGAAACTATCGATATTGTTAGAAATTGTGAAAATGAAAAAATTTCAATAAAAATCTAACGTAAGCAAAAATCATATTTCTAGGTAAATGCGTCACCCACCCCTTAGTAATGACGTATGCACGGCCCTGGTTGGGGAAATTTATCTCATCGTCGTTATATGACGTCTCTGTAACAAAGGTTGGCTGCAAGAGATCTCTGTAACAAAGGATGGCTGCAAGAGATCTCTGTAACAAAGGATGGCTGCAAGAGATCTCTGTAACAAAGGTTGGCTGCAAGAGACCCCTGTAACAAAGGTTGGCTGCAAGAGATCTCTGTAACAAAGATTGGCTGCAAGAGATCTCTGTAACAAAGGTTGGCTGCAAGAGACCTCTGTAACAAAGGTTGGCTGCAAGAGATCTCTGTAACAAAGGTTGGCTGCAAGAGATCTCTGTAACAAAGGTTGGTTGCAAGATATCTCTGTAACAAAGGTTGACTGCAAGAGATCTCTGTAACAAAGGTTGGCTGCAAGAGATCTTTGTAACAAAAGTTGGCTGCAAGAGATCTCTGTAACAAAGGTTGGCTGCAAGATATCTCTGTAACAAAGGTTGACTGCAAGAGATCTCTGTACAAAGGTTGGCTGCAAGAGATCTCTGTAACAAAGGTTGGCTGCAAGAGATCTCTGTAACAAAGGTTGGCTGCAAGAGATCTCTGTAACAAAGGTTGGCTGCAAGAGATCTCCAACATTCCATGTCTCATGTTTTTGGGGTGCACTCTACTATATTGTAACCTATCCAGCTCGTGATGTTTCTCTCCTCCCCCCCCTTGTAATTTATTACCTCTTGTTTGTTTCTTCTTGACTCTACCCTTTAGTAAAGTCTTCAACATTGTGTTTTGTCTTTTAATATATTCAAAATACTTTATTTGATCTTTATTTTCTTGAATAGTTCTTATTTCATACGAAATGTTGTTAGAATTTCTTTTTTCGTTTTCTTCTCCTTCCATGAAGTTCTCCCTACAGTATATATCTACACTCTGAAGGCATCAAATCTGTCTTCTAGTACATTGGTCTACAGAATCTGTAAGGATGTGGACGGTGGCAGGAAATATTCTGAGAAACAATGGTTTAAAAGATCATTCTCAATCTATGACACATATTTTTTACTGAATGCCCCCATTTCTCAATCAATGGCATCTTATCTTCTATCTATGCCATCTCTTATCTTCTATCTATGCCATCTCTTATCAATCTCGTAAGCAACCATTCCTCAAATATTGTTTTTCTATCTTCTGTCTTTTCTCTGCATTAGCTGTTCGGCGTCGCATGATTTAATAATGATAGGTTTTTGAGGTATGGCACGTTTGGTCGCTTAATATGCAGTGACCAATTTTTTAAAATCAGAATATTTGGAATACTTCATGTGAACTTTAATCATAAACATGAGAGGCACTTCAATCATAAACATGAGAGGCACTTCAATCATAAACATGAGAGGCACTTCAATCATAAACATGAGAGGTACTTCAATCATAAACATGAGAGGCACTTCAATCATAAACATGAGAGGCACTTCCATCATAAACATTAGAGACCCTTCAATCATAAACATGAGAGGCCCTTCAATCATAAACATGAGAGGCCCTTCAATCATAAACATGAGAGGCACTTCCATCATAAACATTAAAGGCCCTTCAATCATAAACATGAGAGGCACTTCCATCATAAACATTAGAGGCCATTCAATAATAAACATTAGAGGTACTTAATCTTAAACATGAGAGGCACTTCAAACATAAACATGAGAGGCACTTCCATCATAAACATTAGAGGCCCTTCTATCATAAACATTAGAGGCCCTTCAATCATAAACATGAGAGGCACTTCCATCATAAACATGAGAGGTAATTCCATCATAAACATGAGAGGCACTTCAAACATACACATGAGAGGCACTTCAATCATAAACATTAGAGGCCCTTCCATCATAAACATTAGAGGCACTTCCATCATAAACATGAGAGACACTTATGATTGTGCCATATATTAACAATGAATTGATACATTACTCTATATATATATCTATTGTCTTTCCTCTGATTTTGCTGTACGGCATCTCAGGAATGAACAACGATCGGTTTACAATAACCAAACAATGAAAATCCACGAGTCTTTAACCAATTCTAATGGAATTTCATAAATTATGTCAACTATTTGGGAAAAAGTCTGACAATAATTTGACAGTTGTTAACAAGTTGGACAGGAGACTGACAAACATTTGACAGTTGTTAACAAGTGGGAGAGAAGGCTGACAAAAGTAGGACAGTTGTTAACAAGTGTGACAGGAGGCTGACAGATGTTAACAAATGTGACAGGAGGCTGACAGATGTTAACAAGTGGGACAGGAGGCTGACAAAATGTTTATATCAGCAATATTAGTTTTATAGCGCACGTACAGTGTTTAAAATATATATTATAATAATAAAACCCTTAACGTGTCAGTGTTGTAAGTGGTGCCACACTTTATACATCACTTTACACATCACTTTATACATCACTTTACACATCACTTTACACATCAGCACAAAAATCTCTCCAAACCTCCATTCTCAGTGATTCGGAGGAGAGTAGAAAAATCATGCCCATACAATTCCTTGTCGTTATCAATCCAGGTTGTTATCGGCGTTCCTCTTCTCCTTCTACCCTCGACTGTTCCTTGCAAAATAATGATAGAAAGCGAGTAGTGTCTCGTTACATGTCCAAACCAAACACACATTTTAAATGTACATATTTTCTTTTGAAGCTAATAGTGATACAAATATATTTCACGAGTTATATTGTTATTTCTGAAGATTTGGCAGTAGATTATGAGTTTCAATGTAATGTCTATCAGATCTGATTTGAGTTTTCTTCTTGTAAGGTTTAAAGAATTTCAATTCTGAAAATAATCAATTAATCACATCCATATTGATACTACAGTGGCCAAAAGTTCTTCCTGTAAACATAAGTAACACAGAGACAGTACAATGTTGCTTCAAATAATAGCTTGTATAAGTAAATTCGAGTAAAAAACAAAGGATAAATTAAAAATTCTTGAGACTAACGGGTATTGAGCCAGGTCCGTTCTAATGGCACCGAATCGCTAAATTGATGAATTGATAAATGACGTAAAAAGGGTTTTTTTGTTGAAAATCTTGGACCACCTGCTCCACCGACAACAGACTATCCAGAATTCAGGGATCATCCAGCTTAATTGTGTCAAAATTTCAAATCCAAATCTTCTAAAATAAATTTGTTTAACAAAAAAAATATAAATACATGCTTGTTTGTTTCTTCAGATTGATAAAAAAATATCACATTAACACAATTTAATTAATATATAAAAACAATTTAATTGATTTATAAAAAACAATTTAATTAATATATAAAAACAATTTAATTAATATATAAAAACAATTTAATTAATATATAAAAACAATTTAAATAATATATAAAAACAATTTAATTGACATATAAAAACAATCTAATCGACATATAAAAACAATCTAATTGACATATAAAATCATTTAATTGACATTTAAAAACAATTTAATAGATATATAAAAACAATTTAGTTGATATAAAAACAATTTAATTGACATATAAAAACAATTTAATTGACATATAAAAACAAGTTAATTGACATATAAATACAATTTAATTGACATACAAAAACAATTTAATTGACATAAAAACAATCTAATTGACATTTAAAAACAATTTAATAGATATATAAAAACAATTTAGTTGATATAAAAACAATTTAATTGACATTTAAAACCACTCTGTTGTGACGTCACCTTATGCCAACCCCCACCCCTTTGTCAGCATTTCCCAGACCCTTCACGACCAATTGTTGAAATAATTTGTGGACAGCAACCCCTCATCCCCATACCAGCAATTAGAAAACCACAATCATACATTGGTGATATAGATAATGGTTTCAATTGGACTAATCGGTCTTGCTGCTCATAAGATAATGCAGCAATCGTGTAGGATTAGGGTTAGGATTAGGGTTAGGATTAGGATTATCCTAGTGACAAATTCAAAAAATAATTGTTGAAAATATGGCTGTAAATTATAGAGACTATATTGTATACTTTACTAATGTCAATAGAAAGTGCATGACTGGAGTAAAAATGATTTACAACTGTACACGAGAAGTAAATTTGAGGAAAACACCATTCATACATCATTGATGTATCGTACATTTATTCATATATAGATGTATTGTACATTTATTTATACATTGATGTATCGTACAATGATTCATACATTGATGTATCGTACAATGATTCACACATCGATGTATCGTACAATGATTCATACATTGATGTATCGTACAATGATTCATACATTGATGTATCGTACAATGATTCATACATTGATGTATCGTACAATGATTCATACATTGATGTATCGTACAATGATTCATACATTGATGTATCGTACAATGATTCACACATTGATGATCAATTAAAAAAAGAAATTATGAATGACGTTTCTGAAATTAACTCTATGCGGGTACCTAAAGTAGGTTGCATGTACCAAGATGACATTGTTGAATACCGCATCACTTTGGCGGACTACGACTGAATCATCCTAAAGGTAACTGGATATTAGTTATGGACGGACATCAATGCACTTCGGGCATACACATGGTGCTCAGTCTCCCCTAGCAGATGACGATGGGTATGCAAATTGATGTTTTTTGTATGCTGCTGGACACACTCGTTTCTTAATTTCAGACGTATTTTTCTACTACCACCACCACACTTAATACCGAATTCATTAAATCTCATCGTCCATGTTTCATCAGTCACTGTGTTCGCATCCAGGAGGCGCCCATGACACAGATTTAGAACCTTTCCTTTATCCGTAAAAATAAACGTAAAGTTTATTAATCTACATGGATTTCGTCCAAGATCCATATGGATCCAGGGTCGTTGACCTGAGACGTGAAATTTTCAACACCTGCACCTCTTGTAAACTATTTCCTTACATGACATGTTAGAGAGTGTTGTTGGCGGGGGCGATAGAAGACTGTAGAGGCAAAGGTGGATAAAAACGTCTCTGGACAGGAGATTTCTGGAATACATGCACATTTCGCTAGAGGAGGCGGGACAACTTGCAAGAGTCCGAAGGGGTGTCAGGTGATTCAGAAGGAAGACTACGTTCTGGAAAGAATTCGTCACATGAAGTGCACACACACATACACACACATCCAATGACGAGTGAAATCGAACTAAGGTCTCTTGGTCGAGGTGAAAAATCACACATTCATTCCATTAAGTTACGCTAGGGCTAACATTGACAAAAATAGTCAGGGAGAGATCCAAATCTGGAACTTATTCATGCAAATAAGACGTTGCTTGTGGATGCCAAAAGTCAGTGAAATCTGTTCCAACAATTATATATTTGGGTGATTGTTTAGTTACAACAATTATATATTTGGGTGATTGTTTAGTTATAACAATTATATATTTGGGTGATTGTTTAGTTATAACAATTATATATTTGGGTTATTGTTTAGTTATAACAATTATATATTTGGGTGATTGTTTAGTACTGAATGGTTAGACAATGATGACGTAGACTTGTCTGTACCATATATCGTAAATATGATTACAGAAAAATGTATGACTTTTTCCAATCAAATTCAATATTTGAGATTGATGTATGAATTTGATGCCGTTTCTTTTAAATAATGAGAAACAAGTAAAGAAGAACTTTCCAACTTTTTCGACTGATATTTGGGTTGCACTGTGGGGGGGGGGGGGTATTGGTTAAAAGCAATCAAGACTTTTGGAGGGTGGGTGGGAGAGAGGAGGGGTGGTCCTTGAAATATTGACAGTTTTAGACAAAGTGAGAGTGAAGGGTATGAAAATTAGTAACATTTGTTGCCAAAATTTCTGGGCAGTTTCTAATATATATTCAATAATAAAAAGAAAGTTTATTGTAATCCATGATGGTTGATGTCTTTTGTCAAAGAGACATGAAGATAGGGACAAAATCTGGTCAGTTGTGTTAGTTCAAATGAAATTATTCCATCTATATGGGAGTATGTGCCAAATTGGGTTGTTTATTGTGATTAAATCCAAGAATGGATGTCTGAAAGTGTGTTTCTTATCTGTTGAAGAATGATTAAACAATTCTTGTGCAGATTAACGAGTTGATGAGATCGTCTGGATGGGAACGCTGAGAGTTGTCTAAAGCTGTGCTGATATATGATGGGGATAGCTTGGGACCTGCCTGGCGCAGTGGTTGAGCCGCTTGCTTTGGGTTCAAAAGGTCGTGGATTAGAATTCCGATCATGACGTCTTGTTTATAAAGTAGATTTCTTTCAGAGACCCCCCGGGGATTATCGCTTAAAGCTACGAAGTTACGTGTTGTGGGTGATACATACTCTTGGCAGACGGCATGCCGCTTCGAGAGGGAAGAAGCACATATTGGATAAACCAAGCACAATAGAGTAACACCTCTACGAATTTTGAGCCTCTTGATAGGTAATGGCATTACAGAGCTTACATCACAGAAAAAGAAGTTATTGAAAATGAGAGGGAAGGAGCGAATGAGAAAATGATAAGCGAGGAAAAATTAATGGAGAGAGAAAAGAATGGTTGATTATAGAGAACTAATAGTGAACCAGCGAGAGAGAGAGAGAGAGAGAGCAATAAAGACAGAATAGTTAACTAGAGAGAAAGAGTAGTATTCTGGTTGTGCAAGAAATCTCTAGATCAGGGGTCGGGAACCTATGGTTCGCAAGCCAGATGTGGCTCTATTGATGGCTGCATCTGGCTCACAGACAAATGTTCGATTATAAAAAAAATGTTTCTTTAGACTCTTTTGATCTACTTATTAATTGCATATCAATATTTCATTCTACAAATGAGCTAAATTCTACTGCAGGTCAGCATCAGAAGTCGCATTAATGGTAAGAAATACTCATTATAGATTAGCAACAGCATAACAATGTTATTAAAAAGAATTCACAGACATAATAATTGTACTTTTAGTGTTGAAATTACACAAAATGCACACATTCACTTGAATTTTTAGTTTTAATCATAATGTATAGCTCTCACAGAATTACTTTTCAAAATATGTTGTGTCCATGGCTCTCTCAGACAAAAAGGTTCCCGACCCCTGCTCTAGAGGAACACCTTCCAATTGCACTTAGGATATACTCTTAATGGTCCGTAGTTCTTAATTGAAACAAGCGTCATTAAATCATGCTTGCCACTAAACAAACCTGGATATGTATTTTTAGTAAACCTCTAGAGATAATATAAAATACCCGTGGATATTTATCCAGAATCCCCACAGATACGCCTATTATTCAAAATTCACAAGATATATCCCCAAAATCTCTACATATGTATCCAAAATCTCCCTACATATATATATATCAAAAGTTCCCCTACATATATATCCAAAATTTTCCATACATATGTATCGAAATCTCCAGTTATTATTCACAAAGAAATGGCAAACGACTGAACATATTAATATTACCTAGAAAATCACTACAGCCAAAAAATTCGGATTATGGCTACGTACTGATTAGGATGGTATCATTTATTCACAATCAACTAGTTATGTATCCAAAATCCTCTTGCATCCAAAATACCCTGGATACATACACACAAAAACCATTCTCTCTCTCTCTCTCTCTCTCTCTCTCTCTCTCTCTCTCTCTCTATATATATATATATATATATATATATATATATATATATATATATATATATATATATATATATATATATATATATACAAGCCTCTTAGAAATGTATCAAAATACAAGTAGATAAATGATATAGTGGACATAATTTACACTTGCTCAAACGTTTAACCACTGCACGGCTAATTTTGGTTACACAATAATTCGGAAGTGACAGATACAGTCTTAAGGAATCTACTAGGATTTAGCACTGAAGAAATACAGCTCATGAAAACTGGTCATGATTTCTCAAATAATCAATAAATATATGTGAAGTTTATAAAGTGGGAGATTACATAAACTGGTTGTATGTCTCCTGTGTGAGCTTGGCGTCCAGCGATGTTATGTTCACGTCCAGCCTAGGAACAGCTTTTTAGTTTATGCTCTATCGTAAATTTGTTCTGGCAAGACTTCTATGTTCGCTTTAACAATCTTGCAAGTTAGCAGGATGTTCTCTAGGGACGGAATGTGTTGAGCCGTGATTTACAGTGTGACTGCGATATCTACGCCTTTCGACGCGCCCCACTCGACTTCAGCAATCACCATATATATATATATATATATCAATTTGGGACAATTTAATCCTTTGGAATCAATGCCCGTCAGCCCTATGGATATTATCATGTTGTTCAGTCCTTTCTATTTGTATTGTTTCACATCTGGCATTCTAGATTTAACCTTTCCAGGTTATAACCATAATTTTCTTTGCCATGTGAACGTCAATAGTGCGTTCTTACTCTTCACTTTTTATTGTGTATACATTCTTGAAAAGGCCTTTTGGTCGAAACATCGATTTGTATGTGTTATTATGGGTTTTAAGTGATTAGCAAAGCTTTATTACTCCCTAAAATGCTATGCCATTTGTGACATCTATAGCATGGGTGGCCAACCTCATGCTCATCCTTCCTTAATGGCTTATATCGACATGTATGAAAAGCTACGTTTTAAACATTTCTTGCTTTTTAGGGCCTTGGAAAATTACGGAATGATTTAGTGTTTTGTCAAATACAGATCAAATACAGATTATAAAAGCGAACAGATGCAACGTTTAGACCAACTGGCCTTTATCAAATAATAATAATTATAGCACACAACACACATCACTGGTAGACACAACATAACCTGGAAAATTTATTTACTTTGAAAATATTGAATTAAACAGTAGAAGAACGGAATACAAAAAATGAAAAGATGCCAACGGAGCACCGGTAAGGAGCCACTAGTATGGACTATTAGTACGGAGCACTGCTATGGAATGGAGCACTAGCACGGAACACTAATATGGAGCACTAGTGCAGAGCAGAGCACTAGTATAAACACATTTATAATTTCCGGCATTGTATAGACCAATTACCATTTGACCTAATTTTCTGAATGACGATATTCTTTGTTTTTATCCGAGCGTAGCAATCTTTCTATATTAAATACGTGGATGATACATTATTTTTTGTGTGGAGTTTAATATTTTTAAATCAGTCCAGTGGACCGGTAGAAATCATGTTCCGGGCCACATTTGTCCCTCGATCTGTATTATGTCGACAGTTTGCATGAATCAATAAAATTAACAATACTTTGAATAGAAAATTGTAAAATAAAAACACTTCCTGCGTTGTCCCAGTTGAAATGTCCTAACTTTTCCTTGCCTAGAAGTTTATTATTTCATAGATCTCGCAGACATGAAATATATTTACATTGGCTGTAATCTTGTCCTCCCAAAGAATGATCTTTGTGTTTTCTGAAAGTCATGTATGACATTTTCTCTCACCACACACTGTTTGTTCACTCAACTTGTCGCCTGTTAGTCTCATAGAAGAATCATTTAAAATTGTGATCACCAAGCTTAAGTCAACTCATTCTCCGGCCTTGTATGCTTGCTAATATTGTGTGTACATACAGCTCAATACTCGTTCATTCTTTGAAATTGAATGTAGACAAATAAGGTTGCAGGCCAGTTGTTGCCATCTGAGCGGACCTAATTCTAATCTTTTTTCTGTATGAATTTTCTTTACTAGCATCTAGCTACAGTTTAGTTAACACCTGGTGATCTTTTTGGCAACAGAGGTTACGCTGTTCGCTTTGTCATCAAGAGATGGCCGTTCGCATCCTGTTCACGACCTTTATAAAAGTGGATTTTTTTCTGAGATATCTGGGAATTATTGATGAAGCTATGTTGTTACAGGGGATTATTGGTTGAAGCTATGGAGTTAGGTGATATGAGTTGTACTCTTGACAGGCATCCTGAAGCTTCTTTGAGTGTTGCACTCTTCACAGGCGTCGTGAAGCTTCTTTGAGAGGGAATAAATACATATGGGGCAATCGGAGCACAATGAAGTTAATGCTCTATGTCTTTTGAACCCTCTTGAGTTCACACTGTTTCTTCTCTATTATAGTACTTTCAAACTAAATGCACAGCTTTAGAACATCATAGGCTCTCCTGGATATAGAGATCTCTCCCTGGATATAGAGATCTCCCTGGATATAGGAATCTTCCTGATTATAAAAATGTCCCTGGATATAGAGATCTCCCTTGATATATGCTTGAACGTCAAGGCTTGGAACATCAAGGCTTGGAACATCAAGGCTAGGAACATCAAGGCTTGGAACATCAAGGCTTGGAACATCAAGGTTTGGAATATCAAGGCTTGGAACATCAATGCTTGAGGGATCAGTAATTGTCATTCTGCGGTGACACGATAGAATATTATTTGGTAATGATAATTAATGTGGACTATTTACATCTGCCGTCCTCTGGAAGCGACTACATGCTACTACTAGAATTCCAGATTACAACCGAAATCGCGCGACTGATCTAAATGTAAATGGTGCTAAGGAACATCGTCCAGTGGAAGCGCAAAAAATCGACAGCTCAGGGTCGCTTGCAAATACCTTTATCCCGTTTACGAAAGTAACCGCCTGTTCCTGTAGTCGCTTCCAGTGGTCTGGAACATTTGTGTATATTTATCATAGCCATAACTACGACCAGGATAAGGGGTAAAACATATTTTAATCTCGTTTTGCGTGCTAGGGAACAAATATTGTAGTCCAGAAGTTTATCGTAAAAAAGGGACAGGGAATTTGCCATATTGTCTATTTTATTCAATTTTTAGTACTATATATATATATATATATATATGGTTATTTTTAGTACTATATATACCGGTATATATATATATATATATATATGGTTATTATTTAGTACTACATATATAGTTATTTTTTAGTACTATATATATATTATTTTCATAAGAGATAGTCTTACTAGCACGTATGTAGAGTAGGGGAGGAGTTTAGGGTGTTCACACTGTACCTCTAGATACGCTCCTTTCAACGGCGGACGATAACCCCCTTTGGTTATATCAGAACTTTACACTTTACAACCATAAAATATACTGAAGGAAGCGGTTCTGGCTATTCAGTCAGCACGATCTCGCTGAGCAGCATCTAGAACCGTGCAATTAAAGGGAATGAGCTTCTTCTTGTGATGAATATATATACTGTCCATGTTTCGCCAGCACACGATATCACTGAAGGTATCCCGGCTCAGTAAACTTTAAGCTTAGTTTGTACCTAATACCATGTCTATGTCACACGTTTGCATAATGTGTGCCGAAAGTGCTGCTTGCCTTTGTATAATGTCTGCAGAAAGTGCTGCTTGCCTTTGCATAAAGTCTGCCGAAAGTGTTCATTGCGTTTGAATAAAGTCTGCCCAAATTGCTTCTTTGTTTTGAAAAACCTATCATATACTTCATCTTTCCTTTATTTTCTATTTGAAATACTTGTTTAAAAAGAAGTGTGAGACGCGATAGCTTGTTAGCTGTGGGTGTCGGATACGATTTATAACATACAAGCTGTGAAAAAAAGGTAGCAGATAACAAACAAAATATATGAGAACATACACCTACCTCTCATTTAGAATTCATTGACACAAGTTAACTTGCGTACACGCAGCATGTGTTAAATCACTTAAGTGTGTCTGTATGCTCAAATCTGTGTGTGTTTTTGTGAGGTTGCCTGATAGGTTCAGATAATTCGGATAACTTTTACATTAACAAAAAATTGTCATTCACAAAAACCGGCACAAATTCGGTTACCAGGCAACACTGCACGTGCATTGTAGCTGCGTAATTCATGAATGGCACTAACCACTTCTAACATTTCCGGTTAGAAAAAGCTTTACTCCATCTCCAATCATTTCGGTGCTACACTACACACCTGCGGCCTTGACATTTCAGATGTATTGAAGTGAATTGAGATCAAAACATGTGCGTTTAAATCAAGAAAACTGCCTGTAGTTCATATATGAGACAATCTGTCTCTTGAATTATAGGGATAAAATGACACCATTCATTTAAACAAGTTCCTGGAGAGTTAAATGAACTTCGAACGTTGAAATGAACACCTGGTAACATTCTCTGTCATGTATAATACATTAACATATGGGTACTATGTGATCTAATTACCGCACATTTCTAAATGTATATGTACATATTCTAAATATAGAGTCGAAGTGACGGATATGTTCACGTGGGCATTTAATGTCACCATCTCTAACCATGACCGGATTCAGTATAAAGACACGTGTACATAACAAGTTTAAACATACCCAAAAGGCCGATGTTGATTATTTTCGAACATTTCGCTGATCGGCCTTGGCTACTTTTGGCATGCAACTCCAAGTATATAAATAGTTACTAACACAACCACTGCAATAATAAAAAAAACGTAATGAAAGAAGTCCTAATTAAGTATGTACAGAAGTATTCTACCGCTGACAATCTCGTCCTAACCCTAACCCTAAGGAAATTATGCTTGTTCACGTTAGCTAACCTATGTTACAGGCCGCTGTAACCGAGAAAATAGTACCGTCTTTTGCATAAGAAATGTGTGTATCTGTTTATTTTTCCAGGAATTGCAAGCAATGTACCCTTGGATACTTCTGTACAAGTAAGAGGGGCAGAGTTCTTCCAGATCTTTAATTCACACACATAATTCTCCAACGTTTAGCAGTGTGTATAAACGTTTGATGAGAAGTCTTCTAACAGTTAGTTAGTCGTCATATCTATCACCATCAGAGAACGTCTTCAGATAGATCACCACCATAGCAAGTTGTTACATAAATCATCACCATAGTTAGTTGTTACATAAATCATCACCATAGCAAGTTGTTACATAGATCACCACCATAGCAAGTTGTTAGATAGATCATCACCATTTCATATCATCAGATCTATGATCACTATGGCAAGTTGTCAGATAGATTTTCATTATGGCATGTTGTCAGAGAGATCATCACCATGGCAAATCGTTAGATCGATCATCACCTTGTCAAATCGTTAAATTGATCATTGCCAATACAAATCATCAGATCAGTGATCACTATGGCAAGATAGATTTTCATCATGACATCTTGTCAGATTGATCATCACCATGGTACTCCGGACATGTCCATACGTACTCGATTCGAACACACAGTATGTCCTTCAACATGTGGTAACTGTTTCTGTTCTGTGTGAATAATTATTCTTTCGATTCCTCTATGTCGCTCGTTACTTGCAACACCACGATTCACTCCCAGGTCCTGCATTCTAGAAATTGAAAGAAAAAAAATAACACAACACATTCTAACTAGTCCAACTCTTTGATTGCAGAAAAAATCAAACATGTCCATTGAAATACCATCTGTTACTGTGGCCACACTATCAAGCCTGTCTGCTCTTTCATGTCCTCTAATGCCCACGTGTCAATGTAAGAAATTAATAAATGACATGTTGGTAGCTATCTGGAGCACTGACTTCATCATCGACTCCAACCACTGACGGTGTAAATAGCACGACTGAATCACTTTCTATTCGGAGGGGTTAAAGTGTAATTGTAAAGAAGATGTGTAGCGAAAAGTTGAACGCCTCCCCGTATACCATGTTGCTATATGGTAGATGATCTATTCGATCACTGATGCATGTTCATCTACAGTATAAGACTTGCTGGTTTAGTGGAAATGCAGCCTTCTTAATAACTGATTTGCTACATTCTTGATTTTCATTGACTGTCACACAAAGTATAATCATAATGATCAATGAAAATCCCGGGATAGTCTAATTAGTTATTAAGATTGATGTGTATCAAATTAGCCCGTAGGCCTTATATTTTAGATGGTTCATCACTGATGTGACATATTCAGACATTCAACTACATTATTCTGGTGACAATATAATCAATTATGTATGGGTTTTATTATGGGAGCCATGGGAGCATATGCAATGGTAGGCCATGCGACTAGTCTAAATCGCAACTGTAGTATCTGCTGCTCTTCTGCCACGCATCCTTTTCTGTTAGAGGTGTCCACAACAATCCAGCCCCGGGAATGACCACTAGAGTGGATGTTATCGTCAAGCTATGCATTCCTTGCCATCCAAATTCTGCAATTATGCAGAACGGATATGTTTGTTTGATTCTGGGCTCTCATAGGGAATTGTCACATCGTACACATAGTCGTTTTTTACCACATGGCAAGTGCCACATGTTCATAGCAGGGGCACGATGCACACATTGGCAACTAGGACCAATTCATGAATGGGGCTCATCTGGTCCACACAGTGTGATGCTGGGTTATCTGAAAATTTCACTAGAAGAAGAAAAGTAATTATACGTATGAAATGCTATGGAACTTCCACAAAAGAAAAATACCTCACTATATTCTCATGTATTGAGAGTTTAATGTTGCATGATGGTTAATCTTGCTAGTGAAATCTTTATGTCTTCCTGGGCAGACTCTGAAAACTGCAGCTTCTACAGCAATAAAAGTAGAATTGTCCTAAATTGTTCTTCTTTTCTTGAGTGTC
This sequence comes from Meghimatium bilineatum, assembly GCA_034231615.1. Classification (NCBI taxonomy): domain Eukaryota; kingdom Metazoa; phylum Mollusca; class Gastropoda; order Stylommatophora; family Philomycidae; genus Meghimatium; species Meghimatium bilineatum. Next base: position 128,602,762 of record CM067298.1, read on the forward strand.
TGTCTATCTTCATAACTTAAACTAGTTTATGATTATCAAAGTCCACGTTATTCGTCCTAATTTAAACTGCAGACACAAAGTTAACTTGTGTTTCTCGATCATCGCATATTTTAAGTATAAACCGTGATTGATCATGGTAAACTTGCGTATGTGCTGGTAAATTGAGAAAATATTGGCTACGCACGTGCGAATCTTCCCGCAATTAGGCACGTTCCACCTAGTAAATCTCAGTGAATAATCATATTGTTTTCTTAATTAAAGGACCACTCACGAATTGAAACATATTTCAACTTGCCTAAAAGATGCAGTTTTATCTGTGGAGAAGTAAACTTACCTAAACGATGCAGTTTTATCTGTGGAGAAGTAAACTTACCTAAACGATGTAGTTTTATCTGTGGAGAAGTAAACTTACCTAAACGATGCAGTTTTATCTGTGGAGAAGTAAACTTGCCTAAAAGATGCAGTTTTATCTGTGGAGAAGTAAACTTGCCTAAAAGATGCAGGTTCATCTGTGGAGAAGTAAACTTGCCTAAACGATGCAGTTTTATCTGTGGAGAAGTAAACTTGCCTAAAAGATGCAGTTTTATCTGTGGAGAAGTAAACTTGCCTAAAAGATGCAGTTTTATCTGTGGAGAAGTAAACTTGCCTAAAAGATGCAGGTTCATCTGTGGAGAAGTAAAGAGGTCGTATGTGAAATATTTCAAATGATCATTGTAATAAGTAAAATATGAGATTATAACCGCAAGGGAAATAGGATGAGAAAACGATGAAAAAATATAGCAGGTTGTTTGAGAAAAAGTAGTTGTAGTGGTAGTATTAGTGGCAGTAGTAGTAGTAGTAGTAGTAGTAGTAGTAGTAGTAGTAGTAGTAGTAGTAGTAGTAGTAGTAGTAGTAGTAGTAGTAGCTGTATTAATAGTAGCATATTGATCGAATTTTAATAATACTTTAACTCAAGTTGAGATACGAATCAGTGTCACTGAAAGGTCTTGGTTCACATCTCGGCTGCTACCTTCTGCAAGATCTGATAAGACTATCAAATGCTGTTGGTTTGCCTGTTATTTAGTAAATTTCATTCGGTTAATTTCCACAGAAGACGGACGTGTCGGGCCATTTGCGCAAATAAAACGGTGACACAACGCATTTCTATTCTCTCCATGCTACAAGGGAGATCCAACGGGAGTTTGAGAATGAACGCTGAAGAAGAAGATTCTGTTAAACTATTAGCGTGTTGTTGGTAACATGGGTAAAGACCGTCCATGACGACGATGGATAACAGAAGTCTCATATTGTTTAAACCAGAGATCGGGAACCTTTTTGTCTGAGAGAGCCACGGACACCACATATTTTGAAAAGTAATTCTGTGAGAGCCATACATTATGTTTAGAAATAAAATTCAAATAAATGTGTGCATTTCGTGTAATTTCAACACTAAAAGTACAATAATTATGTCTCTGAATTCTTTTTAATAACATTGTTATGCTGTTGCTAATCAATAATGAGTATTTCTTACCATTAATGTGACTTCTGATGCTGAGCTGCAGTAGACTTTAGCTCATTTGTAGAATGAAATATTGATATGCAATTAACATGTAGATCATAGGAGTCTAAATAACATTTTTTTATAATCGAAAATTAGTTTCCGAGCCATGGGTTCCCGAACCCTGGTTTAATCATTCTTTTAGCTGCGCCAGGTCAACTCGCCAGAATCGTGAGGAGTTCAGATAATTCAAAAATAAGAGTACATTCTGAAAGGAATATGCTACCTAAAGAACAATCTACAATCGACCGAACCAAAGACACATTTTGTCAAAACAAAACGATAGTGTAATTTACAAGTGTAATCTTACTTAACTTTAACAAGGACCTGGTCGGAAACACATGCATTACTCTCAATGTCCAGATTGGAAATAAACATTCATATCATTGACTAGATTGGAAACACATCAAGTACAAGTTGGCAAGTGTAGAACAACTCTTCGTGCCAGATAGTCACAAAATTTGAAAGTTGGAGTAAGAAGCTATCCATAAACTTCGCCAATAGTCTTTTTAAAAAAAAATGTTTTGTACCCCTTTCCCCTTGTCAACACTGGCAAAAATTATTCAGGAATCCTCTACTTAATTATGTAAACTATTTACCCTCGCTACCCACTTTTTTTTTTTTTTGCAAAGTACGAAAAAAGTTATCGATTTAAAAAAAAATGATTACATTTGTTGTCGAATTCAAACAATTTTATTTGTATATTAAATTGTGTGTGTGTGTGTGTGTGTGTGTGGAGGTTAACTTTTGTTACATGCCCTCCTTTCCCTATGGAAAAAATTCTCAAACCTTTTCAGACCCCCGACACCCACCCCATAATTGTTGACAATTTATGTACAGCCAAAAGGAGGTTCGTCAAAGAAGAATATTTCAAGAGAATGACCACCTTGAATGAGCATAAAACATGCGGATGAATAGAGGATGTGTGTATACAGAGATATTTCAGTAATTCTGAGTAAGCGGATGTGCCGGACCATTGATTGGGTAAATAAAACGGCGACACAATCAATTTTAATTCTCTGGACTACGTCTTGCTGGAAATCTAGAGGAACATCCTGCTACAAGGGAGATCCAGCGGGAGTTTGAGAACGAATAAAGTGATTCTGAAAGCAGACCATATGCCCCCCCCCTCCAAACAGGGGCTACGAAAATTTGAAGGGAGCCACGGAGAACGAATTTGAAATTTAGCTGAGGGAAATACATTCTAGAAGGGGGGGGGGACTGAAAAATTATGAAAATGATAGAAAACAAGAATTATGACGATAACGCTTACAAACTGTATTACGGTTACTGTGGAGGGGAGGGGGTGTGGGTCCCGCAGGGATAACATTTTTTTTCTAAAAGGGTACTGCTGACCAAAAGAAGTTGAGAACCCCTGAGATATCTGACTTCATGAAAACGAAAGTGAGTTTTCTGCATTTCTCCAAACCAACATATCAAAGAATGTACACCTGCACTGATATTACAATGCGAACACCATAATACCCAATGTTGCGTAAAATATCATTCATATGATATGCGCTAAAATATCTGTTTGACAAAATGTGGGTCGCATCTTGAAGTGTTGACGACCTCACCGAGACATTAGCGCCATCTTCACTCCACTTCCCGGGGAATGATATTTATAATCTGAGTTTTTGTCCCTCTCAAAGTACAATTTCCAAATCCTGCAGATGCATTATTGCTGAAATAAAAACATATCTTTCCTGTGTCCATTCTTAAATTCCTGCAGCTTTGTTTCAGATTCTAGAAATGTTAGGAGCAATTCAGATGACGAGATAAAGTTCCAGTGATGGGAGACCACCCTAAAATATAACTGGAGATGGGGTTGTGTGGCTTGGGTAACATAAAGCAAATATCAAAATAGAATAGAAATAGGTACATTTGTTACCAATATTAGTCAATAAAACTAGCAACAAGACACAATAACACAAACTAGCAACAAGACACAATAAAACAAACTGGCAATGAGACACAATAAAGCAAACTGGCAACGAGACACAATAAAACAAACTAGCAACGATATACAATAAAACAAACTAGCAACGAGACACAATAAAACAAACTGGCAACGAGACACAATAAAACAATCTAACGAAACACAATAAAACAAACTGGCAATGAGTCACAGCGACAAACGATTTATTCAACTAAAATTCTTCATCAGGACGAAAGACAGCGAAACGAAATAAACAATGTACTAAACGTGGGAACGAAAATATGAGGATGTTAGGAAAAGGATATTAAAATGTGGCAAGACAATGTCATATCTCGCCAGGTCTTCTCTTACTTTGTTGGACCCTTCCAGCTTTTATCTTATCCCTTTCCTGTGACATGTTTTTACCACGATTTATATCTTTCTCCTACCGACCTCGCATGTGCGTTGACATGTTTAGTACATTGTTTATTTCGTTTCGTTGTCTTTCGTCCCGATGAAGGTTTTTAGTAGAAACATTGTCCTCGTTGTCTCCTGTTGCTAGTTTGTTTTATTAATTATTATGCGCAACATTGTATCTGCTTGTGAAATATATACACAAAGCGGTGTTTCTAGAGCGTTATTGTGTTTCTAAAGATCTCCACATCTCAATGTTTTGTGTCCAAAGTTTGACATGCAATGTTTTGTATCTGATGTTTGGCGTGCAACGTGCAATATTTTGTGTCCAATGTTTGGCGTGCAATGTTTTGCGTGCAATGTTTTATGTCCAATGTTTGGCGTGCAACGTGCAATGTTTTGTATCCAATGTTTGGCGTGCAATGTTTCGCGTGCAATGTTTTGTATCCAATGTTTGTCGTGCAATGTTTCGCGTGCAATGTTTTGTATCCAATGTTTGTCATGCAATGTTTGTCGTGCAATGTTTCGCGTGCAATGTTTTGTATCCAATGTTTGTTATGCAATGTTTTTTGTTCAATGTTTCGCGTGCAATGTTTGTCATGCAATGTTTTGCGTTCAATGTTTCGCGTGCAATGTTTTGTGTTCAATGTTTCGCGTGCAATGTTTTGTGTTCGATGTTTCGCGTGCAATGTTTGGCGTGCAACGTGCAATGTTTTGTGTAAAAGAAAGAACAACCCTAAAACAGGCTGAGAGTCGTCTCAGTTACTCAACTGAGGGGGATGTGTGATTCTGTCATAAAGGCTATAAATTGCCAAGAGATACATATCCACAGATAAAGGCATTATATTATCGCTATCATATTTGTTTGTCCCTATCTTGGATTATACACTATAATAGAAAGTTTAATCCGTGTATCTGTTCACAGTAAAACTGTAATTTAACCCAATTATTTTCAAATATTTCGTTTGAAAGACATATATTGAACACCATCATTATGCTAATCACTGAATCGATTGCGTAAAATCATCTCATATCCGATTGGAACCTCTAGATCAACCACCATTATTTTGAATACAGTAATTTCTAGGAAAATTTAGTTGTGTTATTTGGTTAAATCTCTGCTATATTCTTTCATCTCACAGATATAAAAGAGCCAGGAAAAGTAATGAATAACCAATGTAATCACATTATTAAAAAATATTGTCAATATTTTGGTAATAGATTTAATACTAGTTAATATTGTCTAGTGTCTTTTCCAAACTAAATAATTATTTATAGTATCCAAAATTGTTGTTAAGCCTAGGGGTGGAAGCCTCAGTTGTAGTTACAAGGCTAGATGTGTCACATTGGTTGCATTGAGTACAAGTTTGTTTAATGTTGTCTAGACGTTTTCTATCCAGTTTTCTTGGTCTACCTTTATACCCGGTTTATTATATTGGTATATACTCATATTGTTATTTGGTTTGGGTTCATTCTCATAAGGTAACCGAACCATTTCACTTGCGGTCTTTCGATATGTTCAATACATGATACTATACCAACTCTTTTCCTAATTTCTTCATTTTTTATTTTATCTAGTTTAGTAACCATTGCAACTTTTCTCAGACACTTCATTTCATATCTAACGATTTTCCTCGTGTGTATGACAAGCTTATGATCTGTATCTATGTCCATGTGTGGGAAAGTTTTTGCATCAGTGAATCTCTTTCACCTTCGTCTAACGGGAATGAAATCAATTTGCGATGATATGGGATAAGTTGATATTGGGAACGTAAAAAGTCATCACATGCTTATAAACATTTCCACGAAGCAAGACAAAGAAACGAAACGAAAAATGCCTTCTATATTTTCATTGGAGGGAAAGTAGAGTCCGTACGTGCCATGGCACATGTCTTTCAACATTGCCTCATTTCCGAATCTCCTTGGTGAACATTGAAGTGACTGATGGGTATATATTTACTGATATTCATCAAACGATCGATTGACAAGAAATGAATGGACATGAAAACATGGGTTCCTTTTATCTAATGATCAGATTTGAAGAATGTCTGCCTGAGGGTAGTTAGAAACGAAGAACAGAACCAAAGAGAGAAAAATTATGATGTTTTCGAAAAATTGTGGTTTAAGAATGTATCCTCGACGATATTTTACAAATATAATAAAACGTTAAGTTGTTCTTATGTACAATAAAATAATGTCACGCGGAGATTGAGTTTTGCATCCTGAGTAAGCAATTTTTTAATGTGTCTGTTAGAAGTTACTGATATGATGATAGCTTCTGTTAGAAGTTAGTGATGTGATGATAGCTTCTGTTGGAAGTTAGTAATGTGATGATAGCTTTTGTAGGAAGTTACTGATGTGATGATAGCTTCTGTTGGAAGTTAGTAATGTGATGATAGCTTTTGTAGGAAGTTACTGATGTGATGATAGCTTCTGTTGGAAGTTAGTAATGTGATGATAGCTTCTGTTGGAAGTTAATAATATGATGATAGCTTCTGTTGGAAGTTAGTAATGTGATGATAGCTTTTGTTGGAAGTTACTGATGTGATGATACTACATTACTAGCTTCTGTTAGAAGTTAGTAATGTGATGATAGCTTCTGTTGGAAGTTAATAATATGATGATAGCTTCTGTTGGAAGTTAGTAATGTGATGATAGCTTTTGTTGGAAGTTACTGATATGATGATAGCTTCTGTTAGAAGTTAGTAATGTGATGATAGCTTCTGTTGGAAGTTAGTAATGTGATGATAGCTTTTGTTGGAGGTTAGTGATGTGATGCTAGCTTCTGTTGGAGGTTAGTAATGTGATGCTAGCTTCTGTTGGAAGTTACTGATGTGATGATAGCTTCTATTGGAAGTTAGTGATGTGATGATAGCTTTTGTTGGAGGTTAGTGATGTGATGCTGGCTTCTGTTGGAGGTTAGTAATGTGAAGATTGCCTTTGCGTCTTTACAGTCACAACAACTTTACATAAAGCAGACCAGTGTATAATTTCTAATGGGATATTAGGCCCTCAAAATTTCACACATGATTGCTTATCCGGACTGCTTGTATGGAGAAAGGGTCTTGCCCATTTCAACTAACCCCCTCTTGACTGTTGATTATTTCAAGAGAAAGCGACTCCAATACGTTTGGAAACAAGCAGGGATGCAGGAGAAGGTTTAATTCATTGTCGACTTGCCATTCTGTATGGGTTTACTTCTTTGACCTGAGACACTCCCGTGCTATCCCGCTAGGCAGTAACGATATTCTGTATGAGGTTGACCCTGTAGTCTAAGGCACCCTTGTGCTACGCGTAAAGTAGAGGGTGAATACGTAAGACATAAGATAAAGTAAGACATTAAGACAAAGTAAGACATTACGACAAAGTAAGACATTAAGAGAAAAATAAGACATTACGACAAATTAAGACATTAAGACAAAATAAGACATTAAGAGAAAAATAAGACATTAAGACAGAATAAGACATTAAGACAATACATGCAGTGACACGGGATTTATTTTACAGGTGACATGATTTAAGCTGATCTTTGAACTCTCATTACATGTTTGTGTTGCTTATTAATGTCCGCACTGTTGACTATCTGTCTACACTGTTGTCAATCTGTCTGATCTTAAGGTTGTAAATTATTTGTGAAATGTGGTAAAATATACTTGCAGAAAGTGAAATTAGATCAAAAGTCGCTGCTGTGAGACATAAAATTAGATTTAAAAAAACAATGTTGTGAGACATAAAATTTGATCAAAAGTCAATGTTGTGAGACATAAAATTTGATCAAAAGTCAATGTTGTGAGACATAAAATTTGATCAAAAGCCAATGTTGTGAGACATAAAATTAGATCAGAAGTCAGTGCTGTGAGACATAAAATAAGATTTAAAAAAACAATGTTGTGAGAAATAAAAATTTCATCAAAAGTCAATGTTGTGAGACATAAAATTAGATAAAAAAAACAATGTTGTGAGACATAAAATTAGATCAAAAGTCAGTGCTGTGAGACATAAAATTAGATTAAAAAAAACAACAATGTTGTGAGACATAAAATTTGATCAAAAGTCAATGTTGTGAGACATAAAATTTGATCAAAAGTCAATGTTGTGAGACATAAAACTAACATAAGCTTTACATCTGTTCTCTCCTCTTATATGTGATATTGTTATTACTGTGGATAATTCATTGTGTGATAACTGATTCCTTGATCGAGCGATCGATAGATGAAATGAATGATAAGCGATTGTCTGTAAATTACCCCAAAAATTGTATGCCAACGTTTTACCTCACCCCACTCCCTCTTGTCAACAACTCTCAATAATTCAAAATCCACCCCTACTTAATTGTGTCAAATCATCCCCGCCCCGAAACTGTATTTAAAAAAAATACGTGTTTTTTTCCAGATTTAAGCACAAAATTGTTACAATTTCAAGCAATTTCATTGGCGCATAGAAACACTATTATTGACGTCAACTTTTGTCAAACATAAGCTGAGACCGTCCACATGTATAGAAGATCTTCCAACAGAATTAATTAGGACCCCATTCCGTACGTTTTTGATTAATTTTGGTATTTTTGTTGGTCACTATTTATATACTTGGAGACAATTTGGCAATTTGTGGCATGCGATTCCAAAGTTGTAAACTGTGACCAACAGAAAACGCAATAATAATAAAAAAAATGTAACGAATGGTCCTAATTAATTCTGTTGGAAGGTCTTTATAGGAAAGAGTCATGATAAGCTCTTCCTGGTCAACAGCTGTCAAATTTTTTCTGAAACCTTCACCCAATGTTTGACGGACAGCCGGTAATACTATATTAATACTTAACTATATTTATAGATTAATATTTAATGCAGAGTGCCAGGCGAGAGAAGAAGAGGAAAACCAAGAAAAAGATGGACCAGCGACATCGAAAAATATATGCACATGTCCCTGTCCAATACAGGCCTGCTTGTCCGGGACAGAGAGGCGTTCATATTTTCCACGACAAATACAACGTTGTGGAAAGAAGAACATGTCCCTTAATATATATATATATATGCACTGACAAATGTAATGGTTATTGGTGGATCCAATCACATATAGATAGATGATGTGTAGTCAACCACACAGACACACACACACATAAAACACCAGAACTAGTCCCGAACCTTAAGGTTACAATAATATGACAAGCCAATAGGCTCTGATATAGTCACACAAGACGGAGGGCATTGGTTGAAGAGACATGCACATCGCCATCCTGGGAAGAAAAGACCAGAATATCATCTTCCGACTTCGTATACAACATGAGCAGCTTAACAATGACCTGAACAGAATACAACCACAACACGCTCCAAGGTGCGGCTGGGCACTAATCCATATAAGTCTGTTGACCACATCCTTTTTGAATGTCCAGCGCTAGATGTTTTCATGAAAATGCTTCTCTCCCCGAGGCCAGATAAATGGAACACTTTATATGGGACAAAACAACAGCTCACAAACACATGCATATATCATACAATGACATTGGGTCAAAGGGCATGAGCATATTGACCAGCACTGGATCAACAACCAACCAATGGACATGCCTTGACTGAAATAGACTATAATTCCTTGCTTAACAAACAACAAAAATAACAACACACAACATATGTTGTTCAATATATCGCTTATATAGTTATATTCTTTTGATAGCCCGTGAGCTGACAGTATGATCTGAACACAAACATGTGCGTTGTGTGACGAATGTGTACATAAGAAATAAAATAAAGATGTATACAAGTCCACAAGTACTATTATTTTCTATATTAAAACTTGCACGTCTTGGGCACGTGTGCCAACATGATTCGCGACCAAAAAACGATACTACAGGGGAGGGAGAAGAAGAGAGGAGTAAAAGGAAATCATGGCCAGAAAATATTAAGGGCTGGACAGTTATTGATTTTCCTTCATTCATCCGCATCTCTGAAGATATAAATAGCGGTAAATGGATGACTAAGTGTTGATGGCTCCATTGCGGGTACCCCTACTACCCTGACGGATTAGGGGCTTATGAAGCATTGTGTTAAATGCATAATTTAGAGAAAAAACACACAGTTTACATAGAAGGGTTTATTCCACTTTCAAAGTAAGTAAGTTTTTAGACACCACACAAATCTGAAACCAATGTAAACAGAATACGGAAGCAAATAATAAGCTTGCATGATCAAAGATATTGAAGATTAGGCCCAGAAGTAAGAAAGAAAAGCATCTGAATTTGATAAAGGAGTCTCCATACTTCCCATTCTCAAACCCAGAGGGCGCCTGTTTGCTCTCTGCAGATCTTTTCAGTTGGACAGAATATTGTCCCTAGAATATCCTCGAGAAAATCTTTACTCAAAGCAAAATTGAATTTCTTGTAAATTAATTAAAATTGTGCTGGTTTTTTTCTCCAACACTTTGCGGACTGTTTGTTTAGGAATCCGATGTTGTGCATCAAGTGACACAATATTTCAGATGAAGTACATAGTTATTAGAATACCATCACATTATGAAATAATAAGGCAGACAACACAATTCCTTATCAAAGATAAGCGATTGTCCATGAATTACGTCAACAATATTTTACCAATATATGACATCCCCCTTCACCTTTTAAACAACTGTCATTTGTACCACCCATCCTCGCTGAATTATGGACAAAAATTGTGCACCCACTCATCTATATAAAAAAAACTAAAAAGTACGAAAAAAACTGAAATGATTTTTTTCTGGTTTTTAGAAAAATGTAAAAATTCAACAATTTCTATTGGTATATAGAAACAATATTGTTGACGTCGACTTCCGTTAAATCCTTTCCCTTGTTGACAGCTGTCAAACTATTTGAGACTCTTCCGCAAATTGTTAACATAATTTATGGACATTCCCATTTGGGAGCACATAGGCTGTGTTTAAATGAGGATATGTCCACTCTAGTGATGTAGACGACATCACCACAATATCAAGAAACATAACCACAATATCAATACACCTCACCATAATATCAATAAACCTCACCACAATATTAAGAAACCTCACCACAATATCAATAAACCTCGCCACAATATCAAGAAACCTCACCACAATATCAAGAAACCTCACCACAATATCAAGAAACCTCACCACAATATCAATAAACCTCACCACAATATCCATAAACCTCACCACAATATCAAGAAACCTCACCACAATATCAATAAATCTTACCACAATATCAAGAAACCTCACCCCAATATCAAGAAACCTCACCACAATATCAAGAAACCTCACCACATTATCAAGAAACCTCACCACAATATCAATAAATCTCACCACAATATCAAGAAACCTCGCCACAATATCAAGAAACCTCACCACAATATCAAGAAACCTCACCACAATATCAAGAAACCTCACCACAATATCAATAAACCTCACCACAATATCCATAAACCTCACCACAATATCAAGAAACCTCACCACAATATCAATAAATCTCACCACAATATCAAGAAACCTCACCCCAATATCAAGAAACCTCACCACAATATCAATAAACCTCACAACAATATCCATAAACCTCACCACAATATCAAGAAACCTCACCACAATATCAATAAATCTCACCACAATATCAAGAAACCTCACCCCAATATCAAGAAACCTCACCACAATATCAAGAAACCTCACCACATTATCAAGAAACCTCACCACAATATCAATAAATCTCACCACAATATCAAGAAACCTCACCCCGATATCAAGAAACCTTACCACAATATCAAGAAACCTCACCACAATATCAAGAAACCTCACCATAATATCAAGAAGCCCCACCGGTCTGAAATAACACATGATTATTAAACATCACAGCTAAACATCACAGCTAAACATCACACTTAAACATCACAGTTAAACATCACACTTAATCATCACACTTAAACATCACAGTTAAACATCACAGTTAAACATCACAGTTAAACATCACAGCGTGGGTAAAGGATTTTCTTCAATTCAAAGAAGAGACAACTAATACATATCAATAGAAATGTAGTGACACAATATAATTTGCCCACTAAGCCATTGCGATTGTGTTTGTGGGTCTCACCAATGGCTCACTAGACAAACCAACCATGCAACAGAAAACATTAGTAGATGACATGCCTTTATATTGAGGTTATCTTCTTATAGAAGCTTCATGGCACGTCATCTATACAATCCCGTAGTCGTAACCTTCGATAACAGTTACCATGTTGTTCCGACAGGCCGACGTTGTGCTTGAACTAGTTACGGGCACAGCATGGGCGGGCGGAACAACAAAGGAACTTGTCGCAAGGGCCATAGTTGTGCCCTGATGTCGACGTCTGTTTCGGCGACATTGGACTCGAAACACGATCGAGACGAATGGCTGCTGGAACAGAGGGCTGAGCACTTATGGGAATGCCCCACGTGCTGTGAGGCCAAATTTCTAATCAAGAATCAAGGATTAATTTAATCATAGTTTCAGTTGAACTAGTCCTCGAATAACTGACTAGGAAGCCTGTGCACTAACCACAGCGCTACCAATCCACTTTTTTTATGAGTGTGTATCATCAATAGGTTCTTCGTTACTCCGGGACATCATGTAAATCTACTGTCCTGGGTATGTCGGTGATTGCGGTAAAGAGATAACAGACAATATTACAGTGACTGATTAATATAGTACAAAATTTCGAAACTGTAATAAAATACAAAACAAAATCTCGACGTTCTGACTGCAGAGTCTGCATCAGCATGATTACATAGAGAAGTAAAACCACTTCTTAAAAAATCAAAGTCAATGATAAATATGATTTCTGTTGTCCCCCTTTATATGATTCTTTCTACGCCTCATGTAATGCTATTCCGGGTCCAAGTTACATCTTAAAAGGTAATGCAATTGTTTCGTTAACTATGACTTTCATTTAAAAAGTTAGTTATTAACATTTCTTGTGTTGGTTGTACTGTTTCATATTAATGCTGGCATATTGGTCGAAACGTCGGTTTGTTTTGATTCTTTTTTATTTTCTAATTTTTGTAGAATTGACTTTTTACCTACCTTTGTTCCTATAAAATTAAGCTTCAATTTTAACACTTAAGCTCATGTTCGACCAAGCAAGAACTACCGACCTGCAAAATCACAACAGCGATTTGTATCTCTTATCATTTTTTAGCAGCACTTACGCCAGCCAATCAGGATGCAGTGAGCTGTTCACGTGCGAACGCTGCTTCTGGACACTAGAAAATTCTAATTCAGACTCTTAACATGAAATCAGTCTCATTGAAAACTTGGTAATTTGCTTGTAATCTTCAGTGGCGGTGTGAACTGAATGTTTCTCGACAAAACTAGGATTATCTGTCATCGATGAAATGTTGTAGGATAATTATTTGACTTACAATCGAACATTGTGACAGTTTTATATGAACCAGGTAAGTTATTTGGTGTATTCTAATGTGCCAGTTTTATATGAAATAAATACATTAATTGATGTATTCTAATACGCCAGTTTTATATGAGACAAAAAATTGATTGATGTATGTGACAGTTTTAGGTAAATTGGTTGGTGTATTCTAATGTGACAGTTTTATATGAAACAAATAAATTGATTAATGTATCTTAATGTGACAGTTTTATATGAAACAAATAAATTGATTAATGTATCTTAATGTGACAGTTGTATATGAAACAGGTAAGTTGGTTGATGTGTCTTCATATTATCATTGTTGCTGTTGTTGTTTCGCTCTCCAGGAATTAGGGCTGTCCATAAATAAGGTCACAAATTAGGGGAATCTGAAATGTTTGATAGTTATTGCAACGTTAGGTTAAAGAGGGGGGGGGGGGCTGATAAAAATTGACGTCAACAATACATTTTTTAATACACCAATTAAATTGTTGTATTTTCCCGTTAGAGAGTTAATAGGAGTTTGCGAGTGGTTTGCGTGATAAAGACCGCAGCCCTCGTTGCCGCCACGTCATGTGCAGGGTGGGTTGTTCTAAATTTACTCTTCAACAGAGAAGAAACCAGTACTTACTGGGAGTCGAATTCTTGAGTCACAGGTGTGAAACAAAACATGTAACCTCTCGACCATGCAACCATTTTTTGAAAAAAGAAGTGTAGTATTTTGGTACTTTTCCAGCGAATTGTGTTTTCTTGGAAGGGTGTGGGGAGAGTGAGGGTTTTACCGAATTTATGACCATTTGTTAACGGGGAGAGGGGGGAGTGGGTTGGGGAACAAATTGGAAAACACTGTTAACGTAATTGTATGAGAAAGCCAATTAGCTGTTGCGTACGAATAGAACGACAATCTGTCTCACAGGAGCAATAAGCATCTCTGCAAAATAAGATGTCGGGAACACACGATGTCGGGAACACAAGATGTCGGGAACACACGATGTCGGGAACACAAGATGTCGGGAACACAAGATGTTGGGAACACAAGATGTTGCGAACACAAGATGTCGGGATCACAAGATGTTGGGAACACAAAATGTCGGGAACACAAGATGTTGGGAACACAAGATGTCGGGAACACAAGATGTTGGGAACACAAGATGTCGGGAACACAAGATGTTGGGAACACAAGATGTTGGGAACACAAGATGACTTAAAACAAACCACCCCTTTAAACAAGACTGTGTAAATACTGCGTAAAACTGATATGCAACAGGTAAATCTAGGAACAGGGTCATGTTGAGTATACGATACGGTGATAAAATGTCTGCCAAACGTTCATGCTGAAGATAGAAATGTCATGGTGAACGGTACAGATATCGCAGTCAAGCTGGAAAAACATTGACGAGATGTGCTCCGTTCTCCGACTACATCCTTCTAACCCAAAATGTTTTAAAATAAAGGCAAAAAAAATAACAACGTCACATACTGTTAATTACGCCACATAACAATCATTACGTCAAGGAATATTAACTACGTCACATACTATTAGTTACGTCAGATAACATTCATTACGTCACATAACATTAACACGTCACATACTGTTAAGTACATCACATAACATTCATTACGCAACATAACATTCATTAAGTCACAGAACATTCGCTACGTCACAGAACATTCGCTACGTCACAGAACATTCGCTACGTCACAGAACATTTGCTACGTCACAGAACATTAACCATATCAACGAGTATTAACTGCTTCAAAGTGCACGTTTGTTGCCAGGGCCCGAGAAGGGATCAAATAATAGTAACATTGTTATTTGCCACGCATGTCGTAGGAGGTCATTAAGGAGCTATCGTAATAGACTTGGCTGTTTCATCCCAAAGTAGGTCAAAGTTATTCACAAGACCATGCTGAAGTCGGATTTGTCAGGTCGAGAGGCACATATCGAGTGTTTTTACTGCCCCCCCCCCTCCTGCAATAGCCAAAGTCACTTCAGATCAGCTGATTAAAGTGCTCAAAAGCCTCATAACGCATACACGATTCATTATCTCACGTTTCGGCATATGTAGTGTACCCAAAACAACACAACATAAGACATCACATCCTGCTAATATGATTTTCTACGTGCAAGTCCGGAGCTCTGCTTACAATAATTCTCAGTGACATCTGTAAATACTTGTCTGTTTAAATTCACAGGAATTACGAGCAATCCCTCTCATGTATCCTTTAGTGCAAATACACGGAGAAATACTGCAACGAGTAGAACATTATCAATATCTCGGACACATAATCACAAATGATGGCAGACGCGAAACAGAAATTAAAAGGAGAATAGAAATGGCTAAAGTTCTTTCAGTGACACGAGGAAAATAATGACATCTAAACAAATTACAAACAAGCTGAAAATGAGATTATAAAATGATACATCTATTCTACATTAGTGTATGGCTCAGAAACAAAACCCTTGAAGACAGAATTGCTACCTTTGAGATGTGGATATATTGAAGAATAGGGAGAACTTCATGGATAATGAAGAAAATGAACAAAGAGGTTCTAGCAACACTTTGTATGAAAAAAGAAATATTTAAGGAAATAAAGATCAAACAAATACAATATTTTGGACATATTAAAAGACATTACACCTTGTTGTACAGGTAAATTCAAGTAGGAAGCATGTGGATAAATGAAAATATTTCTTACAGCTGATGGGAATTGAACCAGGTCTGTTCTAGCAGCACCGAATCGCTTTGCAACACAAGTAAACAGGTTTTCTGTACTTGACCAACCACATCTCCAAAAAAAGATGTGGTCCTGTCAGACTTTCAGCCTTTGTACTCAAGTCACTGAGAACAGACCAATCGAAACAAGGAATATTACAACATTAACGAACAAGTACAATTACAACGTACAAGTATTAAAGTATCCTCAAGAACACAAACACAGAACATGCATTTTCGTACTACACCTTGTTGAAGACCTTATTTGATGGTTGGATTGAAGGGAGGCGAGTAAAATGTAAGCAGAGATACAAGTGGGAGAGAAACATCACTAGAAGAATATGATGCAGTCTAGCAGAGTGCACCACCACAAAAGGAAAATGGGGGTGTTGGAGATCCGTTGCAGGAAACATCGTTGCAAGACAGCACTTAATGATGACTATCCTGTAGTGAAAACGAGGAGTTAGTCCCAGTGATTTTTCTCTCCAACTCTCACCGATGTGCACTGTGTGAGAATAACGCCTGGTACAGTAAGTAAACACCTTTAATCATGACGATATCCAACAAGTAATCTTCAGATACAACACAAAGTATTTGATCAGTATACAACATGAACCCTCGTGAGGATAAAATATGAAAATAGTCGATTCGCTGAGATTATGTTCCAATCATCCAAGTAAAAACAGCAACATTATAATCAGCTTTCACATTAAGTTTTTGTGACATAGATAATATTCTGTGCAGAAGATAATATCATGTGATATATTTGATATGTGATGACATTAATGCTATGTGTCGTCGTTAGTGCAATATGGCGTAATTTATGCTGTGTCGTCGTTAATGCTATTTGACGTCATTAATTCTATGTGAAGTAGTTAATGCTATGTGACGTCGTCAATGCTATGTGAAGTAGTTAATGCTATGTAAAGCCATTAGTGCGATATAAAGTAGTTAATGTTATGTGACGTCGTTAGTGCTATATGACGTAGTTAATGTTATGTGACGTCGTTAGTGCTATATGACGTAGTTAATGTTATGTGACGTCGTTAGTGCTATATGACGTAGTTAATGTTATGTGACGTCGTTAGTGCTATATGATGTAGTTAATGTTATGTGACGTAGTTAATGTTATGTGACGTCGTTAGTGCTATATGACGTAGTTAATGTTATGTGACGTCGTTAGTGCTATATGATGTAGTTAATGTTATGTGACGTAGTTAATGTTATGTGACGTCGTTAGTGCTATATGACGTAGTTAATGTTATGTGACGTCGTTAGTGCTATATGACGTAGTTAATGTTATGTGACGTCATTAGTGCTATATGACGTAGTTAATGTTATGTGACGTCGTTAGTGCTATATGACGGATTTCTTCTTTTTCTTCTTATTTCGTTCTCAACCTCCTGCAGATTAAAAGGATGTAGTCCAGAGAACAGAATGTGTTGTGCCATGATTTACGGCTCAACTGCGAGGCATAGGGGTACCATCTTGACGAACAGGTTCAAACCTGTGAGCTGCATTATGATTGTTCGTATTCTGAAGAAGGAATTCTCTGCCAATAACCCCTTTTCGACGAACGAAATTATAACAACATAATACAGTTTGTTATATCCACGCAGTTTGCAATGTAGTTTTATCACACAATATTAAAATACTGGATAAATTCTGACTGGTTTTTATATTTATGTCTTCTGAAGATAGAACAACTTTCAGAACAGTTGGAGTTAGCGATTGAAAAAATATATTTAGTACATTTATTAAGTCGCTTAATTTTCGTAATAACTGACGAGATAGTCGAATAGTTTCAACATACTCAAATATAGCCGGGGTTCGAGTCATCAAAAGTCAAGCCGCACTGACAGACGACATTTTGACTGAATGTTTGTGGCGCATAAAATTCAAGAGTGGAAAAGTATGATGAAAACTATTCAATTATTGTACGACCATAATTTCAATCATCATTATCATCAAGTGCCGTGCCGAATGGCATTGGCGATCTTATTTCTCCATGTACATCGATATCTCATATACGTTATCATCTCTGTTGGTTTCGTCAATCGAAGCTATTTAGTCAAACTGTCCAATATATTTTCTCTATGTTTTCCCCTTGATATTTTCCCTCCTACTTTTTCTGTTGTCACTATATTCTCAATGCCTCCTCTTCTCATTATGTGCCCAATAAATGTTGACTGTCTTTTTCTTATATTATTAATAAGGCATCATTCACATCCATCCTTCTAAGACATTCTTCATTAGTAATCTTTGCTGTCCAAGGAATGCGTAACATTCTTCGAATAAGCCACTTTTCCGCTGCCTCCAATTATTTTTGTGATGTCTTATTTATTGTCCATGCTAATTAAATTCGAACATTTAGTCTTCTTAAGCATACATTTTTAGCCTGCATACAATGTGAATATACTGTAAGAAATTGTATTACTGGAAAACATCGATTTCTTGTGCGTAAAGCTTGTAGTAATTGAAATGTTCAAAAGTAGTGACCAGTACCAGACTGTTAACGAAAATCTTGTCATGGAATTGTATTGAGATTTTCAAATTCAGAGCTAAGACATGATTACGTTTACTGGCAAACAGTTGATAGATTCTCGTTGAGAAGTGTACGCAAATGAATAAAGTATCATTGATTGTTCATTTGTTCCGTGTAGATGGTGTAGTTCCTTGACAATATGGCAGAATTATGTGTTAATCCATACTCTCTATTTGAAACAAGTTGTGTGCTTAGGAAAATATGTTGTTGGCAAGATACATTATGTGAAATAAGATTTTATTTGATTTCCACATAAAACACAAAACATGTTTTTGAGTTTATGTCTATGTGACGTATCCTTTACAGAACTTTGTCCTTACTGCCACTGTGTAAGCCTCTCGGTTCTGTGCAAGCTGACCAAGTCTCATCTAGTGTTATATTCATAAAGTCTTAGATAACCTGCGTCCATCGTAGTCTTTGTCTGCTTCCTATTCTCTTTTCTGTGAACTTAATCATGGAGTGAAAGATTTCTCTAAAGTATTATGCCTTTTTATATGTCCAACATATGTTAGCTTGCGTTGTTTAATCATAGTTTTAAGAAGTCAATTTTCTCCTATGTTCATATCTTTACGGACATCTGCGTTGTCTCGTCCTTCTGGGCATGATATTCTTAGGCCCTTTCAGTAACATTTCATTTAATTTGTTTTTTTTCTCCGTTGGGGATGCTATTGCCCAAGTCTCACAGTCATATGTTGTCACTGGAAAAATATATCTTCTTAGTAGTTGTAATTAGATTTTTTGTTTGCACATACCATCTATTGTTCATATGTTATATATTTGTTGTATGGTCATTGCTAATCTCATTCTGATCTTTGCTGAACAATCTCCTGTTGTGGTGATGGTTGATCCGTGATATTCAAAGTTGCAAACATTCTCTTGTTGTTCTTTGTCAATGACTATTGTAGCTGTGAGTTAATTTCGGTTGATATGCATTATTTTTGTCTTGTTTGCAGTGAGGAAACATTTGTGTGTCTCCCTGTGATGTTTTACGGACACAATCACTTGTTCTAAGCCTGTGAGACTCCTTTATATAAGTGTGGTATCATCTGCATACCTAATTTCTGGAATCCTATGTTCTCCGAGTTTAAAGGGTTTAAACTGCTGTTCATAATGTTTGTCTTCGGCTTGATCTTCTCTGCGTGTATGTTGAGCAGATGTGGTGAGAGGATGAATCCTTATCTAAAACCTTTATGTACATTAAACCAGTCAGATATTTCTCTCTGGAGGCAGACAGAATCCTGTTTCTCGTCGTAAACCAGTCAGATATTTCTCTCTGGAGGCAGACAGAATCCTGTTTCTCGTCGTAAACCAGTCAGATATTTCTCTCTGGAGGCAGACAGAATCCTGTTTCTCGTCGTAAACCAGTCAGATATTTCTCTCTCTCTCTCGGCAGACAGAATCCTGTTGCTCCTCGTAAACCAGTCAGATATTTCTCTTTCGAGGCAGATAGAATCCTGTTGCTCCTCGTAAAATATTATAATGTGCGATGTGAGATGGTGTGGGAATCCCATGCTCTCCATTATATTCCATAATTTCTGGTGTGTTACGTAGTCAAATGCCATGGAGTAGTCTATGAAACAGTTGTATATGACTGCGTTGAATTCTCTACAATTCTTTAGTATATTTCTCATGTTGAAGATGTGATCCCTAATACCTCCGTACTGGCTAAAACCTGCTTGCACTATAATGATATCTCTGTCCATGTGTTTTTCCAACATTTGTATGACTAGAGAAGAATTTTGATGGCATGAATGATCAGTGCAATTGATCTGTAATTTGTGCAGATTTTCAAGGTGCCCTTCTTCGGAAGTGGTAGGTAAACTGATTATTACCAATGTTTTGGTCGTATATCGCTTCTCTAGAGGGCATGATAGACGTGGATACTGGGTTCTCCTCCTTATTGTATTAGTTCAGCAACCAATTCGTCGCAATCTGGTGACTTGTCAGTTTTGAAAGTTTTAATTGTCGAACGTACTTCTTCTATGATATGATAATTCTTCTATGATAATTAAAGTTCTATATGTCAAGTTATATTTGTGTATATGTCCATGTTTGGATCTTCAGACATTTCCCTACAGTATTCCATACATCTGTTCATAATAACTTTATTTTCTGCTAGTTTGTTTCCCCACTTGTCTTCAATTTTTCATGTAGCTAGTTGACATTTTGTTCTCAGTGTTTCTTCCCATATTTAAGTACCTGAGTTTTTGAATAAAGTCATATAGTTAATCATCAGTGTAGGTGGCGGGGAGAGCGTGGCTATAGAACATAAAGAGCTTGGGATATGCAAACGACACTATCATGATTGCCGAAATACCGCCGAATACGGGTGTGTCGGGTCACTGGCGCAAAAAAATATATACGGCGACACAATGCATTTACATTCTCTGGACTACAACTTGCTGATAATCCTACAAGACAGATCCAAAGGAAGTTTGAGAACAAACGCTGAAGAAGATAATTGTCAAAAGTAAGAAAAATCTACAAGAACCAATCAACAACTTATGAGAGATGCAGAAAGCAAAGACAAAAAGGAGTTTTAAAAAAATAATAACAATTCAGAAGTGATGGGTGATTGTAAGAAACGAAATCCCACAGCGTGCAAGATCAACGTAAATCAGGTATAACAAACAACTTCACCAATTCAAATATTTAAGAACAACAATGACACATAAAATCTTCTTCTTCTGGGTTCGTTCTCAAACTTCTGCAGATCAGCAGGATGTAGTCATGAGAACGGAATGCGTTGTGTTATGGTTTACATCATTGCTGTGATATCTGCGCCTTTCGACCTGACACATACGACTTCAGCATGGCGTTGGGTCACTGACCCTATATTGGATAGCGCAGACAACTCCATCCCATAACATCCTTTGTCGCCCCGTACGACATGCATGGAAGGTAAACAGTGTTGCTATTCTGTGCTCCCCTTTCGGGCCCCGACACCACACGGACGATACATAAAATGGAATAAGTTCAACAGAGATAAGAAACTGAATACGGCAGGCAAAGGCAACATTCCTAAAAATGAAGACTATACTTTGTTATATGTTCTTGTCAATAGAGATGAGAAAGAGTTCTGAGCGCTACATAACACCTAATCTAACATTCGAATTCGAGTCTTGGAGAGTAAATAAGCAGGAAAATGAAAAATTAGAGTTAACAAAGATGTAGATAGAAGGATGCGGAGACTATCGCGGGCGACTAGATGGATAAAGAGGAAAGGATAACAATTCATATGCGAGAAGGTCGTCACTATAATATCAGTTAAGGACAAGCTGTATTTCTTGAACACGTTATGAGACATGGAGAACATGGCCACACAGGCGAGATAGTAGAAGGCAAAAGAGAACGAGGATAACAACGTGAAAATCATTAGATAGTCTAACCTCGCGGCATGGCAAAAAGTCAACATTTATAATGATAAAATATACTGTCAATAAAGAGGTGTGGAGATCCATGATCGGCTAAACCAGTCTGCACGGCACAAGATGATTGTGATCATAATATTAAGCAATGGAAAACACATCTATAGATCTAGCTGTACCAATATATTACACGACGCTCAGATTGATTACTATTGGTGTATTATACATACATATTTGTACAATTGAACTGTATAAATCAGTCCATTTATGGGTACTTGTCTGACTGCTAGACCATTGATCCATCTATCATTGACAAGCTGTAACCCGTGACTCGGGGGTCAAGACTCTTTTAGTATACAGCAGGATTTTGTAACGGAAATTGTGTCTAGAGAGTGCACAATGTATGGTAGAGATCATTGACAGTTACATAATATGTGGTGCATTATCTATCTATCTATCTATCTATCTATCTATCTATCTATCTATCTATCTATCTATCTATCTATCTATCTATCTATCTATCTATCTATCTATCTATCTATCTATCTATCTATCTATCTATCTATCTATCTATCTATCTATCTATCTATCTATCTATCTATCTATCTATCTATCTATCTATCTATCTATCTATCTATCTATCTATCTATCTATCTATCTATCTATCTATCTATCTATCTATCTATCTATCTATCTATCTATCTATCTATCTATCTATCTATCTATCTATCTATCTATCTATCTATCTATCTATCTATCTATCTATCTATCTATCTATCTATCTATCTATCTATCTATCTATCTATCTATCTATCTATCTATCTATCTATCTATCTATCTATCTATCTATCTATCTATCTATCTATCTATCTATCTATCTATCTATCTATCTATCTATCTATCTATCTATCTATCTATCTATCTATCTATCTATCTATCTATCTATCTATCTATCTATCTATCTATCTATCTATCTATCTATCTATCTATCTATCTATCTATCTATCTATCTATCTATCTATCTATCTATCTATCTATCTATCTATCTATCTATCTATCTATCTATCTATCTATCTATCTATCTATCTATCTATCTATCTATCTATCTATCTATCTATCTATCTATCTATCTATCTATCTATCTATCTATCTATCTATCTTATCTATCTATCTATCTTATCTATCTATCTATCTATCTATCTGTTCTGGTCTGATACTGGTCCTGGTCTGGTCTGGTCTGGTCTTGTTTTGTGGGTCGGCCAGTCTAACTATATGTCTATCCTGTCTGTCTATCCTGTCTGTCGGTCAGTCCTATCCCCAACACTTATCTTATCTATCTTATCTTATCTTATCTTATCTTATCTTATCTTATCTTATCTTATCTTATCTTATCTTATCTTATCTTATCTTATCTTATCTTATCTTATCTTATCTTATCTTATTTTATCTTATCTTATCTTATCTGTTAGACTATTTACTGACAATCTTATGCTGTTTCCCTCAAATGTGTGTCGCTGTCTACTTCTGTCTAGGCCATTAGGAATAGCACTTGATTGATTGATTGATTGATTGATTGATGAGCCCATGGACCGCTGGATCAGCAACCAACCAACCATTGATTGATTGTTTAGCTACCTCTTGCTTGCCTCCTTTCGATCTTACTTTCAAGTAGGGTCTTGAAGGTGTTTTTTAATATACCCTACATATTTTCTTTAATATACCCTACATATTTTCTTTAATATACCCTACATATTTTCTTTAATATACCCTACATATTTTCTTTAATATACCCTACATATTTTCTTTAATATATGCTACATATTTTCTTAATCTTTTATGTATTTTAATAGTTCTTTTCTCATACACGGTGCTATTAGAATATTTTGGATTGTATCTTTTAGAATATTTGTATCACTCATTCCCTGCATGTTTCATCTTGCGGTGCTACAGTGTCCGTGAACAGCTGTAGAGATCACACCATAAAACAAGTAAAATGCGGAGCACAAGTGGATATTGCTGGAAGTGCTGCGGTAATAGTTCTACCATATAGACAGGCATCTACTTTCCATCTCTCGCGTATTCAGAGCTGGTTTAAATACCCACAAGATTAGATACGTTTCTATTACAGAAATGAGATTACCTATGCGACTAAAAGAATCTTTTATAAATGAGTTCTAACCTTGATGAAGTGTACTTACTAAATACATCGACCCGTTTGGTGAAGTGTTTTTCGGATGATTTTTTTTGCGAGTCAGTCCTATGTTGACTGTGTTAATAGTCTGCTTAGGCAGACAGAGATGTGAGAGTGAAACAGACAGACACATTTTAGGTATATATGTTTAACATTTATATGTCAGTGAATGTGTATATAAATACACAGATAAATATCAGTGGTAATAAGCGCTCGCACGCACACACTCACATATACGTTTCCACAGTATTGAGAAATTATGGGTACTGCGTATGTACCTGCTCGACTGATTTATTGCTGAAATATTGCTGAAATATTGCTGAAAATACACATTCTGATCCAGAATAGAGAGAAAAATGAACTTTCTTTGATATATTTCTACAGTATCTGCGTGTTGTGGGTAATAATGCTGAAGATATACAAGCGAGGGCATACCACCTTGTCACGTGTTTTTTTCCTCATACCACACGGTACAGTTTTACTTTCAGATCCATTTGTGTTTCTCTGGCATTGTTTTTTATAAGTACATTAAAATGTAATAGAAATATATACTATTAGTCATTGATACTTCTAGGACCAATATGCCTTCTTGTCCCACATGTTTGTATGCGTTCTTTCTTAAAACCTCGCAGGATGTCTCTGCAGCAAGACATTGGTTCTATATTTCTATCAGTTCGTAGTCTAGAGAACTGAAATGCACTGTGTCTCTGATTTATTTGTCCCAATGGCCCAGCCACATCCAACTTCAGCGATGAAATAAATAGCACAAACATAAACAAGGTTAATTCATATGTAATATGGGTACAGGGATATCATAACTAATAACTATGTAACATGGGTACAGGGATATCATAACTAATAACTATGAAACATTGAAACAGTATTGGACACGTGAGAAGCTAGCAGATGGGAAACATAAATGTGTTAAATGTTTGTGCACTTGAAAAACATTTCATACCTTTACAATGTTTGTATGTGTTGTCGGTACTAGCATTTCAATCGAGAGGTTCATATTCATACTAACTTGAGAATATACACATAAAATGCATCTTTGTGTTTAAGGATGAGGGTTGCTCGAACTCCTAAAACGTGTAGATTGAAGTTGTGAGGCGAATTAGTGTCACCTGAACGGATCTTATTCAGATATCTTTCGACGGTAAAAAGGCTGATTGAAACGAACAAAAACGATGTATAAAGGCTGATTCAACGAAAATCACGAAAAGCTGATTCTGCTGTTAAATCTTATTTGGCGAATGGTCACGGTTTAGCCATGACAATCACACATAAAGACCTTCCAACAGAATATTAATTAGGTCCCCAATCGTGACGTTTTGATTAATATTTGGCAGCGTTTGTTCATTATTTACATACTTGGAATCATAGGACAAAATAAATAAATAAAAAGCCAAGGCGACTCCAAGTATATAAATAGTCATCAATCGAAAGCGAAAAATAATCAAATACGTCATGAATGGGGTTGTAATGAATTCTTTGGAAGGTCTTCTATACTGCCAACTATCTCGGTTTAGCTATGAGAGCGTCGTCAATCCCAAAAACCGCGTGAGGATCATCGTGTAACAGAAACAATAAGAATGTCACTACTTTCTGAACCGGACTGTGCACCTATTGACATACCCATATTGATATGAATTTCTTCAATAACCGATAGCAACAACTTCAAGTACCCGTAATTCTGCTCATATATTTCCAGCTGTTCCTGATGCCTAATCCATCTCGTACATCGCTGGAACACAGATATAAACAATCATACATCGTTTATCTATATCTTTCATCGATAGAATCTAGTGTGTGTATTAATTCTAGTCATTGTATTCATCTCTGCCGACTCATAATCCATTATGGCTGTTTAATGGTATATTCTCAAGTTCAAGTTATTAAGCTACTACATACAAAGCATTCTGTATGCGATAGAAAGATGCATGTTACGAAATATATCACACATACTCTACAACTCGGTTGTTTGACGTGTTAATGGTTATACTACTCCGGTCATGCGGGTGTTAGAGACAACGAAAGAGCATACGCACTGACAGCGCTGTTGATGTCACAGTATTGAACAAAGAAACTCACCCATTCTGAGAGAAACACACTGGCCCAAAGAAACAACAGTGGAAGAGAAACTCTAGGGATCTCTGTACGAGTTACAAAACACAGTTCAATTGATAGAGAAAACAACAATTCAAATATAAACCTAGACGAAGGACATTAAGAAAGAATACGACTATTATTTACTAAGCGTGAAATCTTCAAACGTTTGAAAATGTTGCCAAAGAGCAATGAGATAATAATTGACTTCACTAAACGAGAGAAGATTGTTCTTCACGTCGAATATGATGTGCGCAAGAGACAACATGGCGAAAGACTTATTCCTCGCGAGTGTAGTATTTCTTACAGGGATTGTTCTGACAACTTTTGTCTCAAAGGAAATCAAGATGTGCAAACGTCAATTTTATTTTACAATTTATTGAAGAAAGCGGGGAGCGGATCACAGTAGTTCTTGTTCAGAGAATGATTCCAACATTTTTAGTTGTATTGAATAGCTGGACCCATGCCTAAATATGTTTTGCAAGAATCGTAACTGATTGGAGTAATATTTTCTCCAGACAGTGGTGAGAGAATCTGACAAGTACTGATATTTTCTGTGCATGCACGCAAATTAATCTGATAAAAAAGATATAAATTGTGCGTACATATTTGAAAACGAACAAAAACCGATAAAAAAACATTTATCATGAATATTAGCTTGTCACATAGTCATACACCTTCTGTTCTCTTCTCGTTGAAAAACTGATTTCTATCACTTCTTATTCTGTTCATATTCTTGATAAGACACAATAGATTTTGTATCAACATTGTTATCTTTCAGAACTAATAGGATATCTAGTCAACTCTTCCATAAAAAAAGCATTGTTTTCTTGTTTCTACCTATCTATGTATTCGCTGAAACCTTTTGTTGCATTTCGTCGTCAAGGGGGGTAGACGAGTTTTATGGAAATGGCCCGCTTGTGTGCTGAGTATATTGTGGAATTTGTCGCCTCTTTTATTTCAGTGGTCCATCGTTTTCGTGGTCGGCCTCTAGGTCTGCTTCGCTGTATCTGTGTAGCATAGCTTGATGTGGTATGCTGTCTGGTGGTAGTCTGCTGATGTGTGCAAACCATTTGATCTGTTGTCTCTTGATGTATTCTAAGATTGGGGTGGTGCATTTTTTTGGTCCAATGTCCTCATTCCTCACCCTGTCTCTTAACGATATTCCTAGGATTCTGCGTAAGCATGTCATTTCAGCTGTCACCAGTTTACGTTTGTCTTGCGCTGTCTCTGTCAATGTTTGGCATGTTAGCACATTGTTGGCATAATAATCGTTTTGAATAGTGTTATTGTGGTGTTTAAATATACGTATATGTTTCTGAAGATTGATGTAATTTGTCCTAGGGCTTGGTATGCTTTACTACATGTATTGTGTATTTCTTTGCTGCTCTTGCCGTCTTATTACTTCCTAGATATATGAATTCTGTCACTTGTTTAAGTCTGTTGTTTTCAACATATATATATTGGTTTGTCTTTCTGTTCTTTCTATCGTCATTACTTCGGTATTTTCTATATTTATCTCATGTTTAAGGTATGACATGTTTGAAGTAATCTATCTATTTGTCCTGGTAGTTCTTCTTCTGATGATGCCACTAGTTCTTGGTCATCTGCAAATAGTAGTTTCGTTTACGTTATCCTTCAGATTGCTTTCTTCCGCTGCTTTGCTACTTTACAGATGTGTTCTATGTATGTTATGAACAGTAGGGGGGATAGTACACATCCCTGTCTCACATCCGAGTGAATTTGAAATTTATCGGATGTACCTGCACTTGTTCTTACTGAGCATTGACCATTGGCGTATATGCTCTGATATAGGTTTATCAGATGTTAGGGAACTCCATATGTCTGTAGTGTTATCCATAGTTGTGCACTATCCACTCTGTCAAAAACTTTTTCTTGATCTACGAAAGCCAAATATTCTTGTAAAAGCCACGTTTTCTTGTTTAATTTGTAATTTTTCAACACTTCCATGACATAACATTGTTTTTGTGTCTGCTTTGCAATATGTGAACACTTTTATGGAACAGTGTTCTCTTGTCTGCTTTGTAAGTTCTCAAATTTTTGCTTATATCAGGTGACATATTCTTTCCAGAACGTCGTATTCTTTACGGATTTTATGAACTCACGTTTCTGGGTAGAATGACCTGCCGCAGCTAGAGGCACGTGTAAACAATGTGAAATGTCTCGGTGTCTTTATTGAATATTATCCCTGCTTCCATAAGCCATATCCTATTGTTCATTTTTTTCCATGTTGTTATATCTCTTTACATGACCAAAAACACAGTTTTATTATTATAATGTAGTTTAAGAAACAACCCTCTTCATGGTCTAATGTTCTTATCACTTCTTTATTTGTTTGTTTTTGATGTCCATGGTATTCCTAAACATTTTCTGCAGTATTTCATATCGCAGGCAGCTATTCTCTTTGCTACTCTTGTGACAGTATAGAATTTATGAGGTGGGTCCCTATAATGATGATGGTGATCCAATATGAGATCCACGACCCTAGTAAACTTATTTATATACAACTATTTTTACATATCACAATATCCAAGTTTACAATATTCAGTTCACAACATCAAGTTTTTGTCATCAATAATTTCTTATTATTTCCAGTTCACAGAACCAAGGTTTTTGTCATCAATAATTTCTTATATCCAGCTCACAACATCAAGGTTTTTGTCATCAATAATTTATTCCAAAACATCTAAGAAATATCTACAATACTTGAATCACAAACCTACTAGAGACTTAAACCGTCTCTCTCTCTCTCTCTCTCTCTCTCTCTCTGACTAATTATATATCACCCACACATCCTAACTATCTTTTCTAACTATTATACCTAGTTACGGTCTTGACGAGAACCCCGCACCTAATCGAAACTGCTCGGTACCACTAGATACACATGCACAAATTGCTACTAGAAACTATACTTGTTATAATAATATGTAATTTAGCCTCACAACTGAGGCTTTGTTCAAAAATTTCATTTTTGCTTAGTTGGTCCTACACGTTTATAGGGTTATGTTTGGGCCCTGTTACGTGGTGGTACAGAGCGCGTTTGGGATGGCCAAGGTACCGAATTCAATCCCCGCCACAGGTTTTTAATTTACCAGGATCGTTCAAAAAGCAATCGCAAACTACTGACCATTTATATTTCCTAGAATCATTACAGTAAAAATACTGGGTAAATGGCTATACTCTAAATGAGATATGCTTCCAATTTATAGGTTTTATATTGCGTTTAATTCTTGTTGGTTTATTCGTTTCTTGATAAAGATCTCTATTGGAGAGCAACTTAGTATAAATTCGTGTTCCTTTGTTTATTTATTATGTTTTCATTGACAATATTTTACATTTAGCATTTTTATTATTTATTATTTTTATTGGTAATAAAAATAAAGCAACATATAATTATCCTTAGTGCCATCACGGCGCACCTTAAGTATCGTCCACCATTGTGATTATCTAACCTTGCCAGTGTGAGTTGTGTAAAATTAGAGATTTTGGTAATGGGGGGGGGGGGGGGGGTGTTAAAAGGATTAGAGATAGTTTATATATTTTTGTGGAGGGTGGAGAAGGATTAGAATCAGTGTTTAGAATTAATAATTAATTCAGAATTCTCGTCTAATGCGTTATTTATAGCACAACGGTGGACAATACTGAATTTTTGCCGCCATCACTTCCACGACTAAGATCATGAACTTCAATAACTTAATTTCACTAGCCCGGGCCGTACAGGTGCAACACTGGGGGCATCCTGAAATTTCACTAACCAGGGTGGTACAAGTGCAACACTGGGGGCATCCTGAATTTCACTAACCCGGGTCGTACAAGTGCAACACTGGGGGCATCCTGAATTTCACTAACCCGGGTCGTACAAGTGCAACACTGGGGGCATCCTGAAAAGTTCACCACACATTTCTGTTCTCACCCATTTAAAATAGTGTAATCACATCATGCCCAGTCCACATCTTTATGTTATCAATCCAGGAATTATTTTACCCGCTTCTTTCCATTCTACCCTCGGCTAATAGGTGCAAAATGATTTTAGAAAGTGATTCGTATCTCGTCAGCGAAATAACACAAGAGATACAACAAAAGAGATTCTGCCAGAATTACAATTGCCATCCAGTGAATCCAACCCTATAACAAACACCTGTAAATACAAAACAATAACTTATATGTCTTCAATCAGGAGACATGCGGAATGGCGTATGCTATCATGCATCGTCAAAAATATCTGTTTCGTGTTAATAATAAGTTCACGTTTATGACATCTTTTTATGCTACAGTGATAACCCTTCCAGAAATTTCTCTGTCTCACTCTGTCTCTTCTTCCTTTGATCTTTCCGGTGGATACTACATGTTCAAGTTCACTTTTCTCATTACACGCCCTAAAACTCTTGATTGTGTGTTTCTAATTATCGCTATAATTTGTTGTTTACTCGAGCATCTCTGAGATCGTCTAAATTAGGTTTCTTGTCTGTCCATGGAATTGTCATCATTGCTCATAAAAACTAAATCTCAGATGTCTCCAGCCTATCTTGGGCAATATTGTTTACATGCTTCACTTCCATAAAGAAGGATTGATTAAATATAACATCTTATCACTCGAATATGCATTGATATTACTCCATAGCATAGAATGTTTCTCATATTTTGAAATGCTGATTTGACGTGTGCTATCCAGCTCTTGATCTCATTGGAACACCGGCCATCTGATGTTAAAATGGTGCCAAGATACTTGACTTTATCCGCTTTATTTAATTTATTTAATTCGATATTAATACTGCATTTTGGAGGTTTATATTCCTGTGAAACAACCATAATTTCTGTTTTCTTCTTGTTTAGACCGAGGCCTTCGTTTTCACTTTCTTGTACTACCATGTCAAACAGGGCTTGGAGTTCCTGTTCGCTCCCTACAATCATAACTATATCGTCAGCATATCTCACATTATTCAGATTGTAGCCTCCAAATACTACTTCTGGCATTTGTTCTATGTTTCGCATAATATCCTCTGTATACAGGGAGAGAGGATTTGGTGACATTACACATAATTGCCCGATGCCTATCTCTATCTTTTGGAATTATCCTACATTTACCGTCAACCTTCATCGCAGCTGTTTGTTTATATAAGTAAATATACCAAACTACAACTGTTTAACTTCAATGTAGTGTCCGTAGATAACGTTGAAAAGTAAAAAGGCGTTGGAGGAGAAATTACATGTATTTGAAAATAAATTTATAAAAAACCTTTAAATATTGTTTCGTAATAATTCAAGTCAAAAAAAGCAAATAAGAGAGGACACCAAACAGCAATATGTTTCTACAACAATAAGAAGAAAACGTTGGGATCCTTTTTGGGTATTTACTTAGAATGAATGAATGCCACTACAAGCATTAACATGGGTACCAGATGGTAAAAGGAAAAGATAAAGATAAAGAGAGAATCTTCGCAGAACAAACATCAAAGTGTTTTGAATATGGGTTTAACAAAATTCACAAATTACACATTATAAGAGCAGCAGGAGAAACAGGATTATATTGGCTACACAGAATTTGTAATACAGCGTGGAGGCAACAGAAGATACCAACAGACTGGATAAAAGCTATCATAGTGCCAATATGGAAAAGGAAAGGCAACAAAAAAGACTAACCAGTACAGGGGAATTTCCTTGTTAAGCCATGCAGGAAAACTATATGCAAAAATAGTAGAGAAAAGACTGAGACCTGTAATAGAACAACAACTTAGCAATACACAAATGGGTTTTAGAAGAATAAGAGGATGTACTGATGCAATATTTATTCTGAAACAGTTGGCAGAGAAGTCAATAGAATACAACCAAAATTTATACATATCCTTCATAGATCGAGAGAAAGCATTTGACCGAGTAAACAGAGAAAAACTATGGGAAACATTAAAAATTTATGGAGTATGCCAACATTTAATTAACATTTGTAGAAGTCTCTATAACAACAGCAGTTGCACTATAAGAACAGCTGCAGGCTACACAGAGGACTTTGTGATTAGCACAGGAGTAAAGCAGGGATGTGTATTATCCCCACTACTTTTTATTACATACATGGACCATATAAACAAAACAGCAAATTCTAATGAAGCAAATGAATTTCTTTTTGCAGATGACCAGGATTTTATTCTACAGCAGCATTAAAAACCTGCAAGACCACATAAACACAATAGACACAGCAGGCAAGCAATTTGGAATGAAAATCAACATAGACAAAACAGAAGTAATGAATATTGCAAGAGAAAGGGAGAACATCAACATACAGATAAAAAAAATAAACAACTAAAACAAGTAGATGAATTCAAATATCTGGGCAGCACATTGAGATATGACAACAAACAAGAAGCAGAAATAAACGCAAGATGTAATAAGGCCTGTCAGATCATTGGTCAATTAACACCTTTACTAAGAAACAAAGATATTACACTAGAAACAAAGAAAGCGCTTTTCAACACTATTTTCTTACCAACATTGTGTTATCAGTGTCAAACTTGGACATTAGATTCTAGAACAATACATAAGATTAACACCACTGAAATGAAATGTGTGAGACGTATGATTGGAGTTAGCTTGAGAGACAAAATCAGGAATGAAGCACTAAGGAAACAATTAGGGATCAAACCAACAATAGAATACATACAGAAACAACAAGTTAAATAGTACGGCCACATAACCAGACAGAAAGAGCAAAGTATTATCCAAAAAAACACTTAACAAACGATACGAAAACAGGAGACCTATTGGACGCCCTCGTAAAAGGTGGATAGATAGTGTATTAGAGACACTCGGAAATATAACAGCAGAGGAGGCAAATAGATGGGCAAAAGACCGTACACTCACTCTCCCCTCAAACACCGAAAGGTACATGAGGACAGAAAGCAGAAGAAGAAGACAAATTACACACAGTAACATCAAATCGCTGGAACTGAAGAACTCTGGTTTTCGGCCCTATGCACCTTATTCGGCGCTGAGTGAACATAGATATACATTGTGTATTGTTTCGCCTTTGTGTTGTCGGGGCCCGAAAGGGGAGCAAAGAATGGCAACACTGTTTACCTTCCATACATGTCGCAAAAGGCGACTAAGGAGGTTATGGGATGGAGTTGGCTGTCCCATCCCATATAGGGTAAGTGACCCAAAACCATGCTGAAGTCGGATGTGTCAGGCCGAAAGGTTCAGATATCGCAGCAATGCTGTAAACCATGACACAACGCATTCCGTTCTCCGGACTACATCCTGCTAATCTGCAGAAGTTTGAGAACGAACGCAGAAGAAGAAGAAGTGTATTGTTTAGTTCAATATTCGCTTGACTGTGAAAGTTTGCACATTCATTTCTCTGTAAACTGAGCCATCTGTGCATATAATGGCATCTTGTAGTTATGTAGAATGAGCCAAACAGACACGGATACACAACACCAAGATGTCCAGCGTAGTCTGATGTTGTTAGAAAGTTGATACAAGAATGTCTAGCTGCACAATGATGTTGCTAGAAAGTTGATACACGAATTCTAGACACACAATGATATTTGAAAAAAAGGTTGAAAGGGAATAGAGGATTGACACCATTGTACTTTGGTTACTACACAATTACTTCGTCCCTGTCAACAAAGCGGCATGTCGCCAGCCGTCAATAGCACACATATCTCGTAACCCCCTTAAGATTCAAGCGATAATCCGCATGAATCTCCGGAAAAATATACTTTGTAAAGACTCCTGGAGTAATCCACTTTGTAAAGAAAACGTCGCGAGTGCGATTCAAACCCTCGACCTCTTGAGTAAAAACGAACGACTTAACCACTAAAATAAATGGTATCATAACCTGTTCAGAATGTAACCATCAACCGAACAATTGTTTGGCTGTAATTATTTTCTGGGCGATGCATTCAGTAGTTTGCCATTTCTATCTGAACGGTCGGGATGCACAATTTTCTGCGGTGGGAATCGAACTCGGTACCTTGGACGCTACAGACGCGAACTGTGCTAAACCGCCATAGAGTCGGACGACTTATCCACTACGCGAATGATATTCTCTACCCTGTGATGATATCACGCCATATTATATTACCAACATGTAGAAATAAGTCGAATCTTAGAGAAGAAGAGATTGAGTCTAATCTCAGAGAATGAGAGATTGAGAGATAAAGAAAGATGCACAGAGCCATAGAAAGTCTTGAGAATGTATTCTGCCATAATTTGTCAGAACATGAGTCTCAAGTTATGAACACAGGCAATGTAATTTCTTGGAAACGTTTTCACGTCACAGTGTAAGTGATATATCGCTGTCAATGAAATGTCGGAAATCTTCAAAGGCCAGATCATCAAATACTCATCGTTCTATGCTGTCTAGATTCTGGACACTTGAAGATCTATTGGTCGCAATGAGCGATTTTGAAGAATTTATCTCTGCAGAGAATTGAAATTTTTCGAAATGAAATCTGTTGTGAGATTAGAAAATGGGGCCGTGAATGTTTACTAGGGTCTAAATAGATGTGCAAGTCTGATATTGTTGTGCTATGATATATGTCAGTGCTTACCAAAGTGGGGTGTACGCGCCACATGAGACAATTTCAGAATTTTGAAGACAATTGGAAAACAGTGTTAAACTCAATGCCCATGTTGTACTTGGCTGATTGTTAAAAGGTATAGAGGGAAATCAACAATTTTGAAGCTGTGAGGTGGGGTCTGACTCAAAAGAGGATGGGAAAAACTGCTCTGGAGCAGGTAACGAGATATTACTTCTCTAGTTCTTATTTGGGTACTGTTCTCTGAGGAGTATAGGAGTACACCAATTATGTATTACTACGGGGAAAATAGTGCTGAAACACTATTCTAGAAAAATAAATTGTATGTTCTAAAGCACATTGTCCATGTATAAATGCAGGCTACCAACTTGTGGGGAGAAATAATACATATCATTAACTTGTGTGGAGAAATAATACATAGCATTAACTTGTGTGGAGAAATAATACATAGCATTAACTTGTGTGGAGAAATAATACATAACATTAACTTGTGTGGAGAAATAATACATAACATTAACTTGTGTGGAGAAATAATACATAGCATTAACTTGTGTGGAGAAATAATACATAGCATTAACTTGCTTGGAGAAATAATACATAACATTAACTTGTGTGGAGAACTAATACATAGCATTAACTTGTGTGGAGAAATAATACATAGCATTAACTTGCTTGGAGAAATAATACATAGCATTAACTTGTGTGGAGAAATAATACATAACATTAACTTGTGTGGAGAAATAATACATAACATTAACTTGTGTGGAGAAATAATACATAACATTAACTTGTGTGGAGAAATAATACATAGCATTAACTTGTGTGGAGAAATAATACATAGCATTAACTTGCTTGGAGAAATAATACATAGCATTAACTTGCTTGGAGAAATAATACATATCATTAACTTGTGTGGAGAAATAATACATAACATTAACTTGTGTGGAGAAATAATACATAGCATTAACTTGTGTGGAGAAATAATACATAGCATTAACTTGCTTGGAGAAATAATACATAGCATTAACTTGCTTGGAGAAATAATACATATCATTAACTTGTGTGGAGAAATAATACATAGCATTAACTTGTGTGGAGAAATAATACATAGCATTAACTTGTGTGGAGAAATAATACATAACATTAACTTGTGTGGAGAAATAATACATAACATTAACTTGTGTGGAGAAATAATACATAGCATTAACTTGTGTGGAGAAATAATACATAGCATTAACTTGCTTGGAGAAATAATACATAACATTAACTTGTGTGGAGAAATAATACATAACATTAACTTGTGTGGAGAAATAATACATAGCATTAACTTGCTTGGAGAAATAATACATATCATTAACTTGTGTGGAGAAATAATACATAGCATTAACTTGTGTGGAGAAATAATACATAGCATTAACTTGTGTGGAGAAATAATACATAGCATTAACTTGCTTGGAGAAATAATACATAGCATTAACTTGCTTGGAGAAATAATACATATCATTAACTTGTGTGGAGAAATAATACATAGCATTAACTTGCTTGGAGAAATAATACATAGCATTAACTTGCTTGGAGAAATAATACATATCATTAACTTGTGTGGAGAAATAATACATAGCATTAACTTGTGTGGAGAAATAATACATAACATTAACTTGTGTGGAGAACTAATACATAGCATTAACGTGTGTGGAGAAATAATACATAGCATTAACTTGTGTGGAGAAATAATACATAAAATTAACTTGTGTGGAGAAATAATACATAAAATTAACTTGTGTGGAGAAATAATACATAGCATTAACTTGTGTGGAGAAATAATACATAGCATTAACTTGCTTGGAGAAATAATACATAGCATTAACTTGCTTGGAGAAATAATACATAGCATTAACTTGTGTGGAGAAATAATACATAACATTAACTTGTGTGGAGAAATAATACATAGCATTAACTTGTGTGGGATAATATTACATAATACCAACGTGTGTGGAGAATAAATAAACAACACAAACTTGACGTCATTCTACTCGGGTTAACCATAAGTACTCCACAGATACTCAGTCCCTCTCAACAAGGACGTACGCTGCCTGCTGAGAGTGTCACTCATAGCGCATAACTCCGTAGCTTCAAACGAGAATGCACAGGGATATCCGAAAAAAATCACTTTGTAAAGAAGACGTCGCGAGCATGACCCATACCCGCGATCTCTTGAGCAGAAAGCAAACATCTTAACTACTATGCCTTTGAGATTTCCAAAGAAGAACACGTTAGAGTAACAAGTTTGAAGATCGAATACTAATTTATCCCGCAGGTCTTATAACTTTCGATGGTCACGCGACGTCAGTGTTTATTCCTTCCTGTTACAGACGTCTGAACTTCTAGACGACTTTACTGATGTAACAATGAATCCAGAAACCACGCTTACTAGCAAATATTGGTATAATCTTCACCAAAATTATAAATAATATTTATCTGTTTGCTTATTTTCCTGTTCGAATTGATTTCCTGTGACAACATTGAACAAAGAAGTTTCTATCCCATAATTTGATATTGACCCTTCTTTCATGACTATAAGATTTACATTGGTAATGTTTATCATTATTCGTTATATTGATATAAATATTATCTAATTTGGTTAAAATTAGCATTATATTATTTAATCTCATTGGCAGATATTTTTTTATAATCTTCCTTTTCAAATTGTATATTCTTATCTCTATTTTTTTTGGAGCCACGATATTCCCATCCAATATTCTATCAAACAATTTTCTCCGATAACTTTTTTAAACAGATCTTTTCCCATTTCCCATTATTTGTATGCTGCAATGTTCTCTTCATAAAAGAAACTTCCTGTCGACCTTTCAATTTAATTAAAGTTTTGATGGTTGGAATGACCTCTTCGTGGAATTTCCGCAGCTGAAGGTCCGAAGTTCGTTTCATTCATGAGACTACAAGTTCCACATCTTTGTCGACTCTCTATAGCTACACCCCTCCCTCTTTGCTCCCGACCTTACAGACAAAAAGGGATGAGTGACTCCATTATATAGAAGCAATGCAACCCATGGCATTGCACGTGGCTAAATGTACCTTCAATGAGATGAGGAAAATAGTAACATCTAAACAAATTACAAACAACTTAAAAAGGAGAATTATAAAATGTTACATTTATTCTACATTAATATATGGCTCAGAAACATGGACACTAAATAAACAAATAGAAGACAGAATTGATGCCTTTGAGATGTGGAAATATAAAAGAATAGGGAGAACATCATGGAAGGAGAAGAAAACAAAGAGATTATAAAAACACTTAATATGAAGAGAGAATTACTAAGAGAAATAAAGATCAGACAAATACTTATTTTTAGTTACATCATGGTTTCTCTCAAAACACCTAGTTCCATTCATTATTTCCCTCGAAAAATTAGTTCCATTCATTGTTTCCCTCAAAACATTAGTCCCATTCATTGTTTCCCTCAAAACATTAGTTCCACTAATTGTTTCCCTCAAAACATTAGTTCCATTCATTGTTTCCTTAAAAACATTAGTTCCACTAATTGTTTCCATAAAAACATTATAACGATACATTGTTTCCCTCAAAACATTATAATGACTAATTGTTTCCCTCAAAACATTATAACGACACATTGTTTCCCAAAACATTATCACGACACATTGTTTCCCTGAAAACATTATAACGACACATTGTCTCCCTGAAAACATTATAATGCCTAATTATTTCCCTCAAAACATTATAACGACACATTGTTTCCCAAAACATTATCACGACACATTGTTTCCCTGAAAACATTATAACGACACATTGTTTCCCTCAAAACATTATCACGACACATTGTTTCCCTGAAAACATTATAACAACACATTATTTCCCTCAAAATATTAGTCTCATTCATTTTTTTCCTCAAAACATTAGTTCCATTCATTGTTTCCTTCAAAATATTAGTTCCATTCATTGTTTCCCTAAAAACATTAATTCCACTCATTGTTTCCCTAAGAACATTAGTTCCACTCATTGTTTCCCTAAAAACATTATAACGAAATATTGTTTCCCTGAAAACATTATAACGACACATTGTTTCCCTCAAAACATTATAACGACTAATTGTTTCCCTCAGTACATTATAACGACTAGTTCTTTCCCTCAAAACATTATAACGACTAATTGTTTCCCTCAAAACATTATAACGACTAATTGTTTCCCTCAAAACATTTTAACGAAACATTGTTTCGTTCAAAAGAATGTCAGCATAAAATGTTGACATCGTGCTACATTTGTTTCAGTTAGTACCATCAAAAGTTGGAGGCAATCATTTCCTAACTGACACTATTTATGTCATAGATCTTTGATATTTCCTTTCATTTTTGTCTCTTGTGAGCTGATTGCAGTATTTTACTCTACATAAATATGTTTATACCTGAACTGATCTTACCATGCCAGGTTGGACAGTCCAGAGATGTGGTTTCTTAGAGCTTGGATCTGTCCTTCCTTGCCTTGAAATCCGCGCCCAATCATGAATATAAGACCATGGGCTCACGGGAAAAAAATCTTATAAAGTGATTCATTTGACAAATTCAGTGAATTTAATTGGCTGTCGTTACACAGTATACACAAAGTGATCATTAAATATTTCGGAAAATGTCAAACTTGACGTTCATTTCTATATTAAAGATGGAACATACAGCCCTACATTTTATAATCTTGGTTATATCACAGACTTCGGGGGCAGGAAATATATCGTTTTATGTGGATATAATTATGAATTTTTCCAACAATATTTTCATATTCATTACTAATTTCCGGTGTTTGTTCAAGATGGAGGAATGTTTTTCTTTCGGTCTTGGATTACTCGGTTGTTCGGTTGTGTAAACTACTGCCAACATAAAACCTACCACTGTTTATGAACCAGAACCATAGTTACTATTATGTCGACTGTTGTCAGATAAAAGACTCGACTCCTTTGAAAACAAATGCCTACGTACCATTCTGAACGTTAAGTGGAGTGACTTTAAATCTAACACTACTATAAGAGAGGAAAGCAAACAAACCTATATATCTTCCTTCATTAGACAAAGGCGTTGGACTTACATCGGCCATGTTCTCAGAATGAACAGCCTAAGAATTCCCCAGCAATCACTATATTGGGTGCCACCTGGAGTAAGAAGAAGAGGGAGACCTAGAGAAACTCTACGAAGAACCATTAATAGAGAAGGCATGTCAATGAACCTAAACAACACGCAACAATTGAAAGACCTGGCAACACAAAGACAGAAATGGAAAGCTATGGTTTCTGCCCTATGCGCCGCCTATGGCCCTGGAGGAACATAACATTACTAATATTTCTTCTGGTCTCCCTTGCGTATTGGTTAAGCCGTTCTCTTTGTGCTAAAGAGGTCTTCAAACCCCCTCGCGTCGTCTTGGTTATTTGTGAATTTTTTTCGGAGATCCCAGGGGGTTGTCGTTTGAAGCTACGGAGTTACGTGTTATTAGTGGTATTCTCAGAAGGCGGCGTGTCGCTTGGTTGAGAGGGACAGAATACATATGAGGTAACACGAGTACAGTGAAATCAATCCTCTACACCGTTTTAACATTTCAATTATTTCTTCCTATCTAGTTATTTAGATTAAGTATGATTATATTGTTTGTGTGTGCAGTTGTTTATATTTTTTAGGTTGTATCTGTAGAAAACATTTTACATTGTGTTTAAAAAAGTTTTTTTTTTTTTAGTTGCACAGTCAACAAATAGGTTACACAGTCAAAAAATAGGTTGCACAGTCAACAAATATGTTGCACAGTTAACAAATAGGTTCAACAGTCAACAAATAGGTTGCACAGTCAACACATAGGTTGCACAGTCAACAAATAGGTTGCACTGTCAACAAATAGGTGCACAGTCAACAAATAGGTTGCACTGTCAACAAATAGGTTGCACAGTCAACAAATAGGTTGCACAGTCAACAAATAGATTGCACAGTCAACACATAGGTTGCTGTAATCTGAAAAATTGAGATCTCAATCTAATGTGTCCAATGTATCATTTTAAAAGGCTGTTTTCTAATGAGTAAGCAGGTTTTATTTTGATGATTGGTCACTGACAGATGTCCTCAAATAATCAAGAGAATAGAGGTCTTCGAAATGATGTGCTATAGAAGAGTCATGAGAATACGATGGACAGCAAGAAAGACAAACCAAGACGTGCTAAGAAAAATCAAAGTTCAAGAGGCTGGCTTTTACATACCATATTATGAAGGAAGCTGGGTTTTTTAAATCTGGCCATGTGAAGCCTCACAATGTCATGAAAGGAGTGTCATTAGAGGGGGTGATAGAAAGCAGAAGAGGTAAAGGTCGACCAAAACGTCGCTGGACAAGAGATATTCAGGAATGCACGCACATGTCGCTAGAGGAGTCTGAACAACTTGCCAGAGACCGCGGGGATTTCAGGAGATTCATAAGAAAGATTACATTCTGGAAAATGATGTCACATGACCATTCAGTGAAACGTTTTTTCTGAAAATAGAACGCTTACAAATACACTTTATCAGTCTCTGAATACAAAATTGTTATCTCATATAATATCCCTGTATTAATATACAGTTTAGAATATAAACTTTTGTTCATACACAATTTGTTCAGATATGATATTATAGTAAAAATTTGTTTACACAAGCGGTCAACTGCAGGTCTTGTAACTATTCCCACATCCATTTCCCCCCGCATAGTGCAGCTGGAATTTACATTTAGCTCTTTTTTTCAAGTTTAATTTTGAAGCTTCAGACATTCCAAATTAGACTGAAATGTGTACGTAAGATTGTAAATATGTCAGATGTCTCCGTGTAAAAATAACATCAAAATGAGAGTAAAGAACAATGTTGAATAATCAATGGATGATTGATTATTTGCAAACGACTATCAAACTTGTCTGCAATCTCAAAATAGAAACCCAGACCAAAAAAAAGTATTTTGAATATCGAGACTTGAAATGACGTTTCGGTCAAAGCTGCTAATCTTCCCGCATCTGTCCAAACATAAAAAAGGGTTGTCGTCTTTATTAGTTTTAGTCTAGACAGGTTTTGTCTGACGTAACAATTATCAGTCTGCGGAAAGCAACCAGAGATAATGTGATGCTTTAGTTGTATGTGTGTGTGTGTGTGTGTGTGTGTGTGTGTGTGTGTGTGTGTGTGTGTGTGTGTGTGTGTGTGTGTGTGTGTGTGTGTGTGTGTGTGTGTGTGTCCTATTCGAGGTGTAGTCACCACCACAACATTTTTTGGCGCAACGTTTCTGTCTGAGAGATTTACGGTCAGTATTTTGCCATCGCTTTTTAAACGTTCTGTCAATTTGTCTTCAGCTGAATTCGAACCCGCTACCTTGGGCTTCTGAGATACACTCACTGTCTCTCAACCACAAAACAGGGAACATTACCGAAGTTCACTAATTCTGTTTGAGTTTTTTTTTAAATTAATATTATTATACATATCCTGAAATGACGTCGTCAATATGATATTTATATATTTCGACACTTTCTATCCTCATGTAAACAAATCAATAATTCAGTGACACCTCCCACCTTTCTTAATTACATCCAAAAATGTCGTCTCTCCACAAAACAAATCACAAATCAGCTTAAAAGGAAGAAAAAAAAATCAACAAGATTTATCTCAAGACCTATAAAAAATCGTATCAATAGAAGTCAACTAATTGTATGTGGTGACACGGTGATATAATACTGAGTCTATCTGAAGATAAATACAGCCGAAGCCGAATGTTTTAGACCATTAATGAAAATAGAACGGCGATACAACGGATCTCAGTTATCTGCACTATATCCTGCTGAAATGTAGTAGGACGATGGTCCTGTTACAAGAGATGTCTAGTAGGACTATTGTCCTGTTTCAAGAGATGTCTAGTAGATGATGGTCCTGTTACAAGAGATGTCTAGTAGGACGATTGTCCTGTTACGTGAGGTGTCTAGTAGGACTATTGTCCTGTTACGTGAGATATCTATTTGTGATCACTGACAATGTTTTGTCAGAATTTTTTGACTTTTTCACAGAATTCCCTTTCACTAACAATATTTATTATAGCTACAAAATCCCTCCCTGTAACTCCTTAACGGGAAACATGAAGTATCTGACAGGTGAGTTAACGGTAAACATGCAGTATCTAACAGGTGACTTAACGGAAAACATGTAGTATCTGACAAGTGAGTTCACGGGAAACATGCAGAATCTGACAGGTGAGTTAACGGGACACATGTAGTATCTGACAGGTGAGTTAAAGGGAACCATGCAGTATCTGACAGGTGAGTTAACGGTACACATGCAGTATCTGACAGGTGAGTTAACGGGAAACATGCAGTATCTGACAGGTGAGTTAACGGGAATCATGCATTATCTGACAGGTAAGTTAACGGGAAACATGCATTATCTGACAGTTGAGTTAACGGGACACATGCAGTATCTGACAGGTGAGTTAACGGCAAACATGCAGTATCTGATAGGTTAGTTAACGGGAATCATGCATTATCTGACAGATCAGTTAACGGGAAACATGCAGTATCTGACAGGTGACTAACAATATTTGATACTGTGAAGTATAGAGTACAATCTTCTGTAAAAAATTGATTTGTTTCTGTCGGATGGTAATTTTAAAAAAAAATCACCTTGTACATGACGTGGCGACAGCAAGAGTATGCGGCATTTATCAGACAGCCTCAAAATCCGTCAGTGCAACAACCTGACATGAAACTTGCAGTATTTGCAGAGTGATACTGTTTGTTGGGGGGGGGGGGGGTAACGCGGCGGTTAGCGCACTAGGTACGAATATGAGTGGACATATGTTCATTCCTCAGTTGAGGCAAAAATGCTTTTTAGATCGCAGCGGATCCTGGGTCGACCCAGCCTTAATCGGGTACCGGATTTATCCGGGAAGTAAAGAATACGAGGGAGAGGAGATGGCTACCGCCCTCATATAGCAGAGAAGCTGAAATGTGAGATTGCTAAAATCTCACGGCATTAATAAATGCAATGAGGTAACTTAAACTTTAACTGTTTGTAAACAGTTGCGTTAGAAATGCTCGTGGAAAAATAAATCCTGATAGTTGGTGTGTCCCCAGAATGAGCCACCTGCCTTTTCACATGTTTAATACGCCTTCTATCTAGTATATGAATACCGTTGTTGATACATGCAAGTTTGTTTCTGTCCTATATCTATAAATAAATAGATAACATTTATATTTTGTATGTTGTTTGGATCCTCAGCAATGAAGCTCCTGTTTTCTATTTAACAAATAGGGGTGGGAGGTCAAAGGTCTCTCCAGCGTGGTCTTTGGTACCATGAACACTATATCCGAACCACAAAAGTATGCAATGCTTTGAGATGTAGCTGAACTGTTTCTAGTTTTTGTTTTGAGTAGCTTCTAACTCAGAGGAGTCCTATTTAATACTTGTATGTGTGTAAAAACACGTTTCGC
The DNA here is from genome assembly GCA_034231615.1 of Meghimatium bilineatum. Taxonomy (NCBI): domain Eukaryota; kingdom Metazoa; phylum Mollusca; class Gastropoda; order Stylommatophora; family Philomycidae; genus Meghimatium; species Meghimatium bilineatum. The sequence goes on from CM067298.1 coordinate 128,646,996, forward strand.
CATTTGCAGACACCAAGTCATATAAAAGACACGTTTCAGCATTTGCAGACACCAAGTCATATAAAAGACACGTTTCAGCATTTGCAGACACCAAGTCATATAAAAGACACGTTTCAGCATTTGCAGACACCAAGTCATATAAAAGACACGTTTCAGCATTTGCAGACACCAAGTCATATAAAAGACACGTTTCAGCATTTGCAGACACCAAGTCATATAAAAGACACGATTCGCCATTTGTAGACACTTTTTATATGCAGATCTTATGTCTGTCTTCAATAACGATCATCTTCAGTAAGATCTATCTAGAATTGTCACGTGACCAGATGGGAACCTTGTTGAGATGTTGGTTGGTCACTATTTATATACTTAGAGTCGCCTTGGCTATTTTTGGCATGCGATTCCAAGTATGTCAATAGTGACGAACCGAAATTTCAATAATATTCAAAAATGTAACGATGGGGTCATAATTAATTCAGTTGAAAGGTCTGTATTGGAGACGATTATGCTTGAATACGATTAATTCTAAGACGTGTATGTATAGTGGTCATCCCATACCCGATCTGTTCAAGGACATTTGCGGCCAGAACATAGCTTATTAGCCATCTACGAACTCAGAATAAAGGAACATAACTTTAACTGAATTCCATAAAGGGGATGTAACAAATAGTCATCATCATCATGTGCTGGACGAACAACATAGTAAAACCAGATCCATATACTTCTTCTTCAGCGTTCATTCTCAAACTCCTGCTGAATTCTCTTGTAGCAGGACATGTCTTCTAAATTTTCAGAAGAATGTAGTCCAGAGAATGGAAATGCGTTGTGTTGCCGTTTTATTTGCACCAATATCCGACACATCTGTCTTCGGCGGCGATCGATATACAGAGATCTGAATTGCCGGGGACCAACTCTACTGTCGAGGATTTCCTATACCGAAATCAAAGGTGAGAGAAAGGTTCAGTACCCGATGTGCACAGGTACAATACGTGTAATTACTCGGGACGAGTTCCAGGCAGCGAAACACCTAGTGTGAGATAGACCAATTGGATTGTCGACCCAAGCCTAAATCCCTGACTACTGTCTCCACGGAGACTGCCACTCAGGAACATGTTTTAGCTTGAAATGTTCAAGGGCATAATTAGCGATAAACCGTCACGGCGCAGTGTCCATACATTCACCGTCTGGCGACAGATAGGACAGCTGTCACAGGCTAGGGAAAACGACTACCAGAATCAAAGGCGTGACGAAAACAGATCTGCTGGGCCTCAAATGTCCAATCCTCAGACACGCTGGGTCAGCCAAGGTGCAAATAACACAGCTGTGCTGTGGAACGTGCAGCAGAACGTACTTTATGCTTCCCGGTGGAAACCACACAAACTTTCATGTTCATTGTTAGAGTGCGAACGCAGAAGAAGAAGGTTTTATTTTACTCTAAATTCTTACAGAATATGTTCATACTATTCCAGATTACTGAACAAGTGTCTCAGAATATGTTCATATTATCTCAGACTGAGGAGCGCGGTAGCCTAGTGGATAGTGAGCTTGCTTCCTATCATATGGTTACAGCGTGCCAGGTTCGAAACCACATCCGGACATAAAACAAAAAAATTAGGGTTGTGATTTCTCACTTGACACGACCACTCCTCCAGTCGACTCAGCTGTAAATGAGTACATGACGAATGAGATAGGGAAGGTAAAAAACAGCAAGGAAGGGAACTGGCCACCCCACCTAATAGTTGCTGTGGCTTAGTATATTAAGAGTTACCTTCATCCCAGACGGCAGATGCCATGGGACATACCTTTATCCCAGATTACTGGAAGAAGTGTCTCAGAATATGCAACAATATAAAATAAAAATATGGAAAAGAGACATATAATAGTTAAGAGAATACTAAGAAGGCAGGGGTTAGGAGGGGATATAGTTTAATCTTTAAGTTCCGATTGGACTGCAATCTCCGACTTCAGCACCTGTGCATGCTTGAGAACAACTTTGGTCCCGCTCGATGTAAGGGATGGTCGAAACACTCTTTTTTCATCCTCTGTTGCCTTAATAAGCCCTATCGCCACGTCAAGGAGATAGCCTCGATGGTGAATTCATCTTTATGAAATGGTACACAACATTGCTATTAATTGGAAAACAAACTCAGAGAACATCATATCAAATGAGGCTCATAATGTGACACCATCAAAGACAAAATATAGTAGCGATGGTTATTTGTGAATGTACACACAAACCCAATAATTTGTTGATAGTATATTCTTTACATCGATAAATACAAGGTAACTGCGTGAAACGTAACAACAATTGTACTTACGTAAAACACAGGTTTATATAATCGATTCATTCTTTGCGTATCTTGATAAAGACCTTTTGGTTTAAACGTTGAGTATGATTTGTGTATTGTAGTTTGTATGTTTTCTTGTGTGCACATCATTACCCACTAGTTTTAGTTATAGTATGTCGTGTCTGAGTGAATCGATTATATAAACCTGTGTTTTACGTACGTACATTTATTCTGTACATGAGTTAGAAGAAGGGATATCCATGATGAATTGTTTGATTTGTACTGAAGAGGTCGTGTGTTCGAAGCTGGCTTTCTACGGATTGTTTTTAAAGTTGCATTTCTGAAGATTCACAAGGATTATCAATAGAGCTATGAAGTTAAGTGCCACTTCGGTGAGAAGGATGGAGCACACATGGTGTAACTCAATTACAATTAAGTGAATTATTTACGCTATTTTGAGCCGTTAATTCAGAATTATGTAGAATTATCAACTATAGGTGTCGGGTCATTTGTTCAAATAAAAAAATATGTGACATAACGCTTTTCTACTCGTTGGACTACATCCTTCAGGAAATCTAGTAAGGCCATTGTCCTGGTTCAAGAGAGATCCATCAGTAGTTTGAGAATTAATGATGAAATATTATGAGAATTAAATATTTTGTCTGCAGTGTATTTACGTTAAATAGGTTCCCATTGCTTTCTGAAAGTGTGAATGCCACCGTCTTGAGATGAAATCGAAAAAAATACATTGTCTGTCGGAGACTCTCACCTTCTCAGCCACAGATCCAGACTAGCATAGAGTCTTATGGTCCATGCCGTGTGGGTCTTGGTTATCATGTGGTTCCACAAATTTCTATTTTGTGTGCTGTCAATAATTTCTGATACCGATGTTCTTCCATGTCACAATGCTAGGTTGTCAAGCATCTTCTCTTGTAGACTTCCCAACGCCACGTGATCTTAAACTTACTTGTTGTTACAATGTCCTCTATCCTTCCTCTTCTATGATGTGTAAAAAATGTGTCTTTCCGGTGCGGATAAGAAGCTATCTTTTTAAATTCATTTCTTCATGATATCTTCATAATGCTTTTTATTATTATCTGTTCATGGTGTTCTTACCATTCTTCTATAGAATAACATCTCAGCTGCCCCAATATAAACTTTCACTGTTGTGCTGAGTGTCCAAGATTTAATTCCATACATAACAATTGTACGTCCTAAGAACGTCCTCTTTATCACATCAATTAACAAATAAATAAAACATAGGATGATATTCATAAACAGAAGCACAGAGTAGAAGATAGTAAAAATAAAGAAAGCATGATTGCCATTTAAACCCAAGCTGCAAACATGACCAAGAGAATGATTGTGTCTGAAGGCGTATCAGGAATTAACTAAACCGGAGACAGCACATAATTTGAAGCGGAATGTGTCATGAAAGAAACCTTGCAAGCAGAAGTGTTGTAGTAGCGGCAAAGAAAATCATAGAGACGAGATAATCTGACGCTCCTGATCAATGTCCACCAATGGGGATTTTTCAGTTTGTTGCATGATTACCTGACCCAAGATATCGACTAGACACCCCAGGAGGAGAACCAACAACTCCATCCATTCATTGAAGTCTGATTGTTTTTCCGATATTGCGGTTAATTGCGACCAGAATTCGGTAGCTCTTTCTTTCCATTTTCTAACAATTCTCACACGAAATGGAGTGTTATTTTGTATCCTTTTTCTAACAATTCTCACACCGGATAGTGTTACTGTCTGCTTTACAACTGTACTAAGATTGACGTAACCATCTACCATTTTATTCAGCATTAGTTTCATTGTGATTGTTCATCATTCTACGTTTGTACTAAGACTGCTGTCTATGAAATGTGGAATTACAGACGTCTTATTACATTAATCAATAAACTGCATGCCGTGTGGCGTAGGCGATCATATTTCTCTATAACACTCTGTCTCTTGTATTGTTAATACGTTCATTTGGTGACATTATCTCGTGCTACAGTGATAACCATTCCAGCAGCTATTCTCGTTATCTTCTTGACATTTCTCTCGTTGTCTTGTCTTTTCTCTCCTTCATCTTTCCAGTTGTGCTAAATGTTCAAGTTTTGATTCTCTTTTCACATGCTCTAAAAATCTTGACTGCTTCTAATTTTTGCTATAATTTGTCTTTTCACTCAAGCACTTTTTGAGAATTTCTATTAATGTTCTTCACTGTCCATGTACTATTCTATTGAAAGACCATATTTCAATAGCTCACTTTGAGCGCTTTTATTTACCGCCCCTGCTTCACCAAGAGGAGTGTGTTCCATATAGCATCCTATCACTCGAACTGGCATATGCATTGATATAGAATTGACATAGAATGTTTTACTGTACACATTTTAAAATTCAGATTTAATATGCACTTTTAAAAAACCAAAAGTTGAGCCCAATACATGAGAACATAGTCTAGAAATGTATATATAAATGCACGCACGCACGCACACAGGCACACTCCACGTTATTTAAAATTATGTGAAATAGTGTGAGAATCATTGGCGATCACGCTGTAGAAGATACTAATATCTTCTTCTTCTTCTGTGTTTGTTCTCAAGCTCCTGCAGATTAGACAGATGTAGTCCGGAGAGCGGAATGCGTTTTGCATGGATTACAGCTTAGATGCGCTATCTGCGCATTGAGGAATAACACATCCGTCTTCAGCATGGTTTCTGCGTTATTTTGACCAAAAATGGGTGAGACAGCCAACTCCACCCCAAGACATCCTTAGTCGCCTGTTACAACTTGCATGGAAGATAACAATGTCACCATCCGTTGCTTCCCTTTCAGACTCCGGTAAAATACGGGCGAAATGCTACTATAAGTGCCTGATACACACTGGGGTACATGTGTTTACAATTTACGTTAATATATGTGCCTGATACACACTGGGGTACTTGTTTTTACAATTAACGGTAAATGAATTGAGTTGAAAGCCGGAGGGAAATAAGGGCTGGTTTGATAGCATCGCAGTCGGTGACAACAGTTTCAGATTTGTTTTGGTAGTCCATCGTATGCAATGATGACAACAATTTCAGATCTGTCTTGTTGCATCTCTCTGGTGTGTATGAAGATGACTGAGTTGTCAAATCGTGGCATAGAATCCCCTGCTACATTTGGGACACGTCTGATAAGAATTTGGCGTCTGTGCGTTTGTTTTTCTGTAGTTTTGGTCAGAACGCTTTCTCGGTGCCTCTGAGATTTGATTCTTCTCAACAATGCAAACAATGCCGGTGTTGCTGCACCACACTGGAGAACTCTGAGCGTCGGTGTTGAAAATCTTTAGAGTCAATTTGAGAGAGTCCTTGATGCATGTATAGAAACCAGTTGTTTTTCCTTGAGAAGCTCAGCATAACATTAGTTGTCTTGGGATGATTTACTCAATTGGATGATTTACTAAAACTGCTGGTTTACTAAAATGAACATAACTGATATCGAATCAAATGTTTCTTGGGGGAAGAACGAAATATAAAAAATATATTGTGGTGAAGTTATGTTGGTGGTGCTGGCTGTCCTATTCCATGTTGAGTAGCTGTTGAAAGTGTCTTAGCTGTTTCTTGGATGCAGATGAACTATCTTAGCCGTTTCTTGGATGCAGGAGATGAGCCATAGTAGCCGTTTCTTGGATGACGTATCACCGTCTTATTATTCTTTGGGTCGTTTTGGAACCGGCAAACGACGACCAAATATATATTCATGCTAGACTTGAGTTCGTACCGAATATTGATTTATGCCGGATATAGATTAATACCGACTATATATTCAAGCCGAAAATATATTCATGCCAGATATCGAATATAGATTCATGCCGGATATAGATTCATGCCGGTCATAGATTTATACCGGATATAGACCGATTCCGGATATAGATTCATGCCGGATATAGATTCATGCCGGATAAAGAAAATTTCCGATATAGATTCATACAGGTCATAGATTTATACCGGATATAGACTGATTCCGGATATATATTCATGCCGGATATAGATTCATGCCGGTCATAGATTCATACCGGAAATAGACTTATTTCCGATATAGATTCATACCGGTCATAGATTCATACCAGATATAGACTGATTCCGGATATAGATTCATGCCGGATATAGATTTATGCCGTGTATAGCTTAATGTAATCTAGGCTTTTCATATCCTCGCACCCTTCGACATATTCCAGAGAAGACGGTGCAATTATTGGTCTGTATTCTGTACAAGAAAGTTGATTCAAGAATCAATAATCAATAATCACTCAGAGCAGTGTTGTAATATTTGTACAGGCTGTTACCTCCAGAAGGTTTGAATGCATCAATCATTGTTATCTGAATGCAAAAATCCGATGTACAATTTGGCATTAGCCAAAGACAGAATATTAAGCAAGATGAGGTGGTAGCTTATACCATATTCAACTTATGCTGTATGCGTTCTGAAACTCTAGCACATAAGCAGGATATAATCTGGAAAAACGTAATGTGCTTTGTATAGTTTGCAGCTTAACAGCTATATCTGAGGTTTTGCTTAACACATCCGACATCAGAATGGTGTCTGAATAACTTCGACGCTCTATTGGACGAGACAAGCAACTCCACCCAAAACGTCATATTGTGGGCATAGCTATCAATCCATAACATATTGACTGTAGAGATTTTCTAATCAATGTTTGCTTTAGTAGGTTGTCATTGACTTTTGAATGATTACAATGAGTAACTGCCTACATCGAAAATAAAGCCTGATGCCCTGACCGACTGAAACTCGCTCTGTAACTTTTGGTAACAGAGCAGATATTTTAAGCAAATGTGCTCTTTTATGTTTCTTTTCTCTTTCATAAGAATATATTAGTCACACTAGTTTATTGTTTGTTCACCTACAACTTACATTTAGAAGCATAAATCCTTTTCAGAACTATCACCAGTTCTCTAGATTAACAACACTAGTATATTTTACGAATAAAAACTCAGACACAGCAGAGTAAGCTGCAAAGCTTGTCTAAGATTCAAGTGGTTGAAATCTCATATTTAAACAAACTATCTTTTAATAAAATAGATACAAGAAAGAAAAGGAAGTAAACGTAAACAAATACACAACTAGAAATGCAATTATAAAAACATAAGAAACAAATTTAAAAAAAACCATTGACTTGGTACCTTGTCCGTTTGAGACGATCTCATTAAGCAATCTCTTTACCCCTATAACACAGATCAACATACTTATTTTTCTGGTTCAGTAAAATGTACAGTTGGTCATTTATTTTGTACTCCTTATGATGATGTACGCTCTTTTCAACCGCGGACATGAGTTCAGTTTGGTTATATCAGAGTTTTTTTACCATACAAAAATTATAAAAAAAGTGTGATTCAAGTAAACCTGTCACCATGACTTACGTTAAAAATTAATAATAGTAAAATGTAAGTTGGTTATTTAATGTGTACCTTTTTTGGTTGAGTACTCTTCTTTGAACCAGAGACGTTAGTCCAGTTTGGTTATATCAAACCTTTTTCATCATAAACAGTTATGGAGGATGTGATTCAGCGAACCGGAACCTCTGACGTATTATTCTATGCAAATTTAGTTGTCAAATGTACATGTTACGGTGAAGCACTCTTCTCTCGACACTGTACGTCAGTCCAAGTTGAGCTTTTAGATATTTAAAATAAAATTGTGGAGGTCTCGGTTCTAGTACTTCAGTCATCATGACCTATGTGGCCGTTTTATTTTTACAATTTATAATTTTTTTTTACAATTATTTAAAAACACTTTTAAAAGTTATATTTATTTGTTTGTCTGGTTCTACTAATAACTTGTTGAAATATTATTTCATTTCAGACACAATTTGTGAACAAAGAAACGTGCCCTCCCATGGAATTATCAAATTTGGCTTTATTCAGCATTTTATTATGCCTTATAAACGGTATGTATTTCTTTTTTCTTTTTCTCTCAACAGTGGATTGACTTATTTTTACTCTAGTTTCTAAATATGATTTATGTTCCCCTCAACAGAACAGCTAGTTGCCTTTTCGAGTGTATATAACACCTTAGTTCGAGCTATACTCTGTAGGATGTCCAAAAAAGGCACTTGCGAACTTTACCAGTGGTTTTAAAACTTTACCAGTGGTTTTAAAACTTTACTAGTGGTTTTCAAACTTTACCAGTGGTTTTCAAACTTTACCAGTGGTTTTCAAACCTTACCAGTGGTTTCCAAATGTGGCCATTTCTACTGCTTTCCTGTTTGGGGCTACAGTTAGAAATCAGGGTACCTGCTTGGAATTCCCCTTTTCATAGTTCAGTCAAGTGATTGCCACTCTTTATCAAATGAGATTCATCAAGACATACTGTCTCACAACATTCCATCATACGCTCACGTATCATGCATAGTACCAACTGAACTTATTAACAATACAAGAGACAGAAAGTTGTGGAGAAACATGATCGCTAACGCCACTCACCATGGCATATGATTGATTGATTAAATTTTAGTCAAAGTAGTAATAGTAGTTGTAGTAGTAGTAGCAGCAGTAATAATACTCGTACTAATAGTAGAATTCTTAGTGACAGAGTTGACAGCGACAAATTGTTGCAGATACTAGAAGATTACAGAATACATGGGCAACTACTAGACAACTTAAGTGCACTATATAATAACCCACGAAGTATAATGAGAACAAACGAAGGACTCATAGAACCATTTGAAACAACAAAGGGAGTAAGACAGGGATGTGTACTATCAGGACTGCTGTTTGTTACATACATGGAAAATATTGCGAAAGATGCAGAAGAAAGAAGAGAACACATCTCAGAAACACCAAGAGACATAGGTAACTCTCTGTACATCTACTTCTCGCAGATGATCAAGGTCTAGTATATGAAACTGAAGACAAACTACAAAGACACACATAAATTACTACATGCAGCGGGGTGCAAAGGGAACGCATTGCTCTAGGCGGGCCCAGGGTTAGCAGATAACCAAGATCCCAAATGTACCTCCACTCGGTGCACCTTGGAAACAGAAATACAGCAGCTCGTGCAGATTCTGGCCAAATCATTTGGGGATCGTGTCTGAGAATGTGGAGGTAGCAGATGGAAAGAGATTTGACTGCACAAGAGACAGACAATATCTCCGACACCACCAGCATCACCACATATAGCGACACTGTCGACATACAGTGAAGCAAGTCAGTCCAGTCCGAACATTGGAGGGGCGGCCAATGTAAAATGCACGTAAAGGTAGATGCATGGCGAGAGACAAATAGATTTCATACCGAGTACAATGAAACAATGAAAGGGCAGAACAGCGCTAGAGGGCAGCGCGAACTGCAAATAGAAAATGAAAAGTTCCTAGGAAAGGGGAAATACAAGCTCCGTCAGCTCGAGTCGAGCTTCTAGTTACCTGTGTTCCTTACAGGCAGAGACCCAGACCCATTCATTGGCGTTTGGTAAAGCAAGAAGACCTAATCCAACTCTAATGTCGAGCCTTCCTAAACCGGAAATATGCTCGCGAAGAGAAAGGGTTCTGTACTCCATGCGCTCAGGCACAAAAGGGACAACGTTTTAGCCCTGGCCCAACTCTACTGTCAAATTTTCCTACACCGGAAATACACTTGAAGAGAGAAAGGGTTCAGTATCTGATGGGCTCAGGCGCTATTGGGACAAGGACGCTCAGCTCGAGAACGCCTTGCTCTCAAACGCGTGGTGTGAGACTCGAACTTGGACAAGGGGTACACGATGTCGGTGAATGACACCTCGGCTAAGAGGGCGAAAGAGCCAGGGTCCAACTCTCTGCTGAGTTCTTCCCCTTAAGGAACCAGGCTCACGGATGAGAAACGGTTCAGTACCCAATGGGCACAGGCACAACACGTCCAATTACACGAGGCAAGTTCATAGACAGTGGAACACCTCGTTTGAGTCAGACGAGAGCAAAAAATCGTCTGGGTGAAGAGGCTCCATTACGCGTGCCTGGAGACAGATATAGAGGCTGTCACAGGCTAAGGGTAGCCCACCCGAATTGTCAAGGCATGCCGAAATCGGATGTGCTAGGCCTACAAGGCGCATAACGGTGGCACAACGTAATCACGCTCCCGGCGGAAATCGCACGGATATCCGTGATGGTTACAATGGAGCGAACGAAAAACAAACAAACAAACAAACTACATGCAGCCTGCGAAGAATTATGAGGTTAAACACATTAAAATACAGACTCTATGAAAATATGCAGAGCAACAGAACAGCTAAATGTGTATGTTGACGGTAGAAAACTAAAACAAACATCAGAATTTAAGTATCTAGGAAACATTTTTACAGAAGACGGATAAATTGATAATAGAAATTGAAATGAGGTGCCAAAAAATACACCAAATGTCATCGCTGCTTAAAATACCATGTTTATTCCAATGGTATATAACCAGTGCCAGACAAAAAATAAACTCTTGAAAAAGATTACAGAATGCGAAATGAAATGCCGGAGAAAGACCATAAACGTAACCAAAGAGTCCGAATGAGAAATGAAGGCATCAAAAATATAAAAAAACCATATCATGAACACAGTATATGAATAGATGCAGGTTCGGACATTTTATGCGAATGGAACAATCACAACTAGCCATTTATGCCTACAACAGCTGAAAGAACGGCTACAAAGCAAGAGGAAGACCAAGAACAAGATGAAGAAAAAGATGGGAAGATTTAATTAGAGAGATTATTAATAATCACGACCAGACCATGCCAAGTGAAACAAAGATGGCTAAAGACAGAAAACTTCAACTTCCCACCACGCCTGGTAGCATTTGTGGAAAAAGACAATAGACAGATAGACTAATAGTAGTATTAGTAAAAGAAGAAGAAGAAGACGAAGAAGAAGGAGTAGTAGTAGTAGTAGTAGTATTAGTAGTAGTAGTAGTAGTAGTAGTAGTAGTAGTAGTAATAGTAGTAACTCTCCGGTGAGGACGAGTGTGTAGAATTACATTTCTGCCCATTCCGTGATTGTGTCAATTCTGAATTTTCCCTAGTCCCCACTGCTTCTTCCACCCTGGAATGTTTTTTTGCAAGATTGTTTTATACAGGGAGTCTTGTCGAGGGACATGCTAGAACGATATCAGCTTTCTTCAGGTAGTTGTTGATTATAAGTGTGCTTCGAGATACCCAGAAGAAAATATAGCTTGGAGATGGAAACAGAAAATAGTACTTTGGTGAAGAGACGCTTGTTCATGATTTATCATCCAACGCAATGATAAAATATTAGACGAGTGTATCCTGACTCTTAGAAAACAGCATAGTGTACTAAAGATGTGAGTCATGGAGCACCACAGAGTAATAATTGGGGAAGGGGGAGAAATACGTAAGGAGTGCTGCAATATAATACAAAACACACTAACGACAATAACAGAAACTATCGCCGCTTCGACAAAAAAGTCTTCATTAGGACAAAAACAAACAACCAGAAATGAATATTGCAAACAGAGAATCATAATGTAAGAGAGGAGGAAAATACGATAAGGCAGTTAAGATCAGAAAAAAGGCAAGAGAGAGAAAATAATACAACTACAGCAAGCACAGAAGAGAGAGAAAAAAGGAAAAGCAACATAATAGGTGCAATAAAAGAAGAAGAATATTAGTGATATCAAAGAAAAAATGTGTCTTATCTTGTCTTGTCCTATCCATGTGTGTTGCTAGACATCATGGGGAGCCGAAGTCTTCTTTCGTTTGCTAACTGTGATGCCGCTGCCATTGTGCTGCCTTGGTGTTCTAGTATTTCTCTGATATCATCTATCCATCTTCATCTGGGTCGTCTATTTCTTTTTTTTTAGATGATCTTTTATTGAAGGCTATCAATGCAATTCGATCTGGTTCAATTCTGATTAGGTGGCCAAACTATTTGATCTTTTGTGCCTATGTATTCTTTGCACGATATTTTGTCGTCAGATTTCTTATAGTGTCATTGTTTATTCTATTTTTTTTGGTTACCCTAAGGGCTGTTCTCAGGCACTTCATTTCTCATATAGCTAGTGTGTGTTCTAGTTTCTCTGTACGGTCCAGGTCTGGCAGTGGTAGCACAGTGTCTTCATGAACACTGTGTTTATTAACGTTATATTAGAGATTATGTCGATGTTCTGGTGTTTCAGCAGTGGAGATATTTGATATAAAGCTGCGTTTGCTTTCTGACATTTTGTCTCTATTTCTCTATCTAATCTTCATTCTTCCGAGAACACGCTGACTAGTTGCTTAAATTCCTTTACTTGGTTGAGTTTTGTGCCGTCTATGTATATTTCTAGTGGAGATTGATTTCTGCATATCTTCAATGTTTCTGATGTTGGTTTATTGATTCTCATGTTGTTGGTTTCGCAATGGGTATTTAGTGTGTTTATGTGCTGTTGCAGCTCAGATATATCCTTGTATATCAACGGCTGATGGTCTGCGAATAGCAATTCATGTATTATGTTACTAATTATAGAAAAAAAACTACAGATCTGAAATCTGTTGTTGTCGAACATAATGGTTGAAGTAAATGACCAATTATAGTTTGTTTCTGTTGATGTCGTTAGTGTGTCGTTTATTTTGCAGCAACATTTCTTTCATATCTCTGTTTTAGAACATGTTTCTATATCTACATACCTCGGATCACAGATATGCTATCATACAGATATCATTCTTGATGTTAATAACATAATAGAAATGACTACGATAACAAAGTTGAATGTCTGTCATGTGACCTATTCTTTCCAGATTGTTGTCTTCTCAATGAACTCTTTGAGCCACCTTCTGTCTTGATGCGGCTTGTATTTTCCTCCGATGTATGCATGTTATCTTTAATGTTGTCAGTCCATCGTCTTCTTGGTTACATACGTGTATTGCAACAGTGTGTTACATGCAAGTGTTACATGAGTGTGCTACATGAGTGTGCTACTTGAGTGTGTCACTTGAGTGTATTACATGAGTGTATTACATGAATGTGTTACACATTTGCCCGAGAGAAGCAAATTAAAAACAAATATGTCGGTCTGATTCTAAATCAACGAACTTTTAGGTGGACAATTGTTGACACATAAAGTTAAATAATTGCTGACAGTGATGAGAAGATGTAAACTTGTTGACAGTGATGAGAAGATGTAAACTTGTTGACAGTGGTGAGAAGATGTAAACTTGTTGACAGTGGTGAGAAGATGTAAACTTGTTGACAGTGGTGAGAAGATGTAAACTTGTTGACAGTGGTGAGAAGATGTAAACTTGTTGACAGTGGTGAGAAGATGTAAACTTGTTGACAGTGGTGAGAAGATGTAAGCTTGTTGACAGTGGTGAGAAGATGTAAACTTGTTGACAGTGATGAGATGTGTAAACTTGGTTGACAGTGGTGAGAAGATGTAAACTTGTTGACAGTGGTGAGAAGATGTAAACTTGTTGACAGTGGTGAGAAGATGTAAGCTTGTGATCGTAGTGAGATGTGTAAACTTGTTGACAGTGGAGAGAAGATGTAAGCTTGTGATCGTGGTGAGATGTGTAAACCTCTTGACAGTGGAGAGAAGATGTATGCTTGTGATCGTGGTGAGATGTGTAAACCTGTTGACAGTGGAGAGAAGATGTAAGCTTGTGATCGTGGTGAGATGTGTAAACCTGTTGACAGTGGACAGAAGATGTAAGCTTGTGATCGTGGTGAGATGTGTAAACTTGTTGACAGTGGAGAGAAGATGTAAGCTTGTGATCGTGGTGAGATGTGTAAACCTGTTGACAGTGGAGAGAAGATGTAAGCTTGTGATCGTGGTGAGATGTGTAAACTTGTTGACAGTGGAGAGAAGATGTAAGCTTGTGATCGTGGTGAGATGTGTAAACTTGTTGACAGTGGAGAGAAGATGTAAGCTTGTGATCGTGGTGAGATGTGTAAACCTGTTGACAGTGGTGAGAAGATGCAAACCTTTTGACAGTGGTGAGAAGATGTAAGCTTGTGATCGTGGTAAGATGATGTAAACTTGCTGACAGTGGTGAGAAGATGTAAGCTTGTGATCGTGGTAAGATGATGTAAACTTGCTGACAGTGGTGAGAAGATGTAAGCTTGTGATCGTGGTGAGATGTGTAAACTTTTTGACATTGGTGAGAAGATGCAAACCTGTTGACATTGGTGAGAAGATGTAAGCTTGTGATCGTGGTAAGATGATGTAATCTTTCTGACAGTGGTGAGAAGATGTAAGCTTGTGATCGTGGTAAGATGATGTAAACTTGCTGACAGTGGTGAGAAGATGTAAGCTTGTGATCGTGGTGAGATGTGTAAACTTGTTGACATTGGTGAGAAGATGTAAGCTTGCCAGTTTTTGGCATTAAGCAGACACAATTCGCTTTCAAAGATTTCCCTGCAGGGAACAGGTGAGGGTGAAATGAGAGGCGGAAAAAGAAATATGGATGGTAATATAAAAGAATGGTCGGAAAGAGCTGGTTCTCACACTCGTTCGCATAACAGAAGATAGGGTTTGTCTGGCTAATTTAGCTAATGTTTTAAATGTGTTATATAAACGCCCATGGCGACAAACCAGTGTATTACTATATTATTACAAGAAGAACATGAGATAATACATGTGGATATAACTGGTAATTAACATAGAAAATTGTGTTTCCGAACCGTTCAGTAAGCAATGACAAACTACTGAATTTATTTATATTGCCTTAAAAAATCACTAAAGCCACAAAATTTTGGGTTGAATGAATCGTAAATAGGAATCGTGTCTGTTATGTTACGTTGTCAATCTAACCAAATTTATTACATTATGTTGTAAATCTAAACAAAATTGTTATATTATGTTGTCAATGTAAGCGTGTCTGTTAGTTTGTTAATATAAGCAGGAGACATACGCTATTTTACCAATGTAAACATGAAGTTTATGATGTTTTACCAATGTAAACAGGACGATTATGTTGTTTTACCAATGTAAGCAGGACGTTTATGTGCGTTCACAAACAGAAATGAGAAGTTTATGTTATTGCGAGAGACGGACAGGTGAACAGATCATTTAAGGAGCCCAGATTTCGTCTGGATTTCTTAAACAAATGTATTGCTATATTGAATGTAATATTTCCAAGTTGTTCAATGGTGTAGAATTTGATGGAGAGGATGTCCTTTCTGGGGACAAGATTTACACTCAGACTATCAGACATAAAAGCATATACATGTATTAAAATACACATAGTGTATTCTCATCAGAGCATCATTTGAGAGTTTCATACGCGTGAGTTCTTCACATACATTTCTAAGATGCACATTTTCAATCATGATACAATTGATCTTCTTTCTGAATCTTGCTGCGGCAGTAAATCTTTCTGCAGTCTTCGGCATTTTACAATCCAAATGTGTGTGTGTGTGTGTGTGTGTGCCATTCTGATTGTTTCAAATGATCATAGATCGATTTCAATTGCAGTCGTCAATTCCCTATGCACCTTAATTCACAATATACCCAGCTGAAAATGGAAATCTGGACATGCAGGGATCACTAGTAATTGTAGTTAGTAGTGAAGGTATTATATTATTTAAGTATATTTTATGCACGTGTGTTGTTGCCTGTGATTGAATGAAAAGCAACCGCCGAAGACGGATGTGTTGGGCCATTGGCGCAAATAAAACGGCAACACAACGCATTTCCATTCTCTGGACTATATTGAACTGGAAATCTTGTAGGACCATTGTCCTGTTACAAGAGAAATCCAGCGGGAATTTGAGAATGAACGCTGAAGAAGAAGAATGAAAAGCACATAGTATAAACACTATAAAAAGCGACTAAGGAGGTTTCCCAGTTGAGTTGGCCGTGCCATCCCGTAGATCGATGTAAAATATACGGACCAAGTTCTGCAAGATGACCGGCCTTGATTAACGGAGATGAGTCAATTCTGCTTACTGAAAAAAAACTAGACCATAAACCGATGGTCACAACATTTCGAAGCAATTGTTAAATAAGTCATTAGCCTACAGTGAAGAAGTAATAGACCGTGTGCCACGATACAACATAAGAGAACAGCTTGACATACCACAAAACATCAAGAAATAAAGACTGCCATCAGACAAATGTAACATGAAAAAGCTCCCCGTATGATGCCATCCCAGCAGCATCTACAAGATTGGAGGAGTGGTGTTTGTCTATAAACACATCAAGATCTTTGTCACGTGTTGGAGCTCAGAAAACTTGCCTCAAAAATCAGAAAGATGTCTCAATTGTCCATCTATATGAAGACAAGGAAAATAAACAGTCCTATTACAACCACAGAGAGATTATCTGTGCATTCTCTATCTGGAAAAAATATTAGCTTATTATAATGCTATAGCGATTTACTCACAGATGTTGAATGAAAAACATGAAATATACATGAAAGTCAGTGCACATTTAATAACAGGTCGTGGAGCAGTGGACATAATCTTTGCTTCGCAGTAACTACAAGAAAACGTCCACAAACACCAACGGCAACTTTTAACAACATTTCTATACCCACAAAAGCATTTGACAAAGTCAACAGAGACGGGCCGTCTGGAAAATGCTCGCCAAATTTGGCTGCCCTTCCCCACCCCTCTTCATCTCTAAATTTATCGACATCGTGGGAAAGTTCAATGACTGTACGATGACCGTTGCTATCAGTGATGGGGTGTCATAACCAATCTACTCTGTAAGAAATGGTGTCAAGCAAGGTTACGTTCTTGCTCTAACGCGTTCAACCTGTTTTCTGCCATGCCGAAAGACGCATCTAGATAAAGTATCGTAACCACAATACAAATAAAATACAGAACAATTATGTGGTTTAGTTAGTTTTCCCATCTCATATAGGCTCAAAGTAGCCCAAAAACTCTGCTGAAATCAGCAGCAATGCTGTAAACAACGGAACTACATATTCTGTTCTCAGTTTATCGTCATCTTAATATGCATGAGACTACAAACTAACACAGAAGAAGAAGTAGAAACAATAGATACACGAAAACGATACGTGTGTGTGGATTGGACAAGCGATAAGAGTGTGTTGATAGGAGTGTGTTGATTGGCCAATCGATAGTAATGTGTTGATTGGTCAAGAGATAAGAGTGTATTGATTGGCATTTGATTAAGTTAGACAATGGTGTATGAATGATCGTTTCGTGATGTATACTAACCATGGTGATATGAACAATAAAATACTCGTTTTTCGGATTTACTGATCAAGGACAATGTCGTATCTGTACTTGCAACCAGAACACGTAATTTCCATGACTCAGTTGATATACAACATCGTTGCATTCACGATTTTTAAAACGTTGGAATTAAAACTAATTTCAGGTTTGTGGAACCAAAACAGAGACTGAAATTGTTCTTCCACTTAATGAGAATAATTCCTTATTGGCCAGTGGCAAGAGCATGCAACATGAAAATAGAAACAGAGCAAGAAACAGCGGAAGATCAAGAAAAAGGTGGATTGAAGGAGTTACAAACAATCCGAGGCCTCAAAGTATTACTGTATATCAAGCGACCAAACATGCCAAAGCTCGAAAACCGATCGTCATTCAATCCTGCCATGCCTCTGAGCAAAAGCAGAGAGAAGACAATAGATTAGATAGATAGATAGATAGATAGATAGATAGATAGATAGATAGATAGATAGATAGATATATAGATATAGATAGATAGATATATTAGATTAGATTTATATTATATCATAACAGATCAGATCAGATTAGGATAGATAGAAAGATGATAGATAGAAAGACAGATAGACAGACAGACAGAAAGATAGATAGATAGATACATAGAAAAAAAGGTTTGTGAAAGAATATACCGATTGCTGTTCAACTCTGTAGCGAGAGGGAGGGTACATCATGCTTTTCAGACAGCCAAATTAACAGGTTCAATTTCTTCCGTAGGCAAGCAATAACCTTTCAGAAAGCAATAACAACCCAGTGAAGAGAAACGTTACCTAGATAAACACTACAATAATATGCTTGATTATCGCAACGTTAATATAAAAATACGTTACTGACAGTACATACATGTTTTTTTTTTGTTGTTCGTCCATCACAAGTGATGATGACAATTTGTTACATCCACTTTTGAAAATTCAATTTTATGTCTTTGATTATGAGTTCGTAGATGGCTAATGAGCCCTATTCGAGCTGTAAATGTCCATGGACAGTTCGGACATGGAATGACGACTGTAGACGGATCTTGGTCTATCCGTGACTTACTGGCTGCTCTCCGCTGTTGAGCTGCTGCATTTCTCTTCTTTTCACAAGATGATGCGCTCTTTTTTTAATTTTAGAACGCCATGTAGATCTATTTTGTGCAAGTTCTTCCCATGTATCGTGGTCTATTTCAAAAGCTTTCAGTGAGGTCTTTAACGAGTCCTCGTCGCGCTTTTTTTGGCCACCTTGAGATCGTAAACCCTTCTCTAGCTCACCATAGAGAAGTATCTTTTGCAGACGATTGTCTGGCATACGCACCAAATGACATGCCCAACGAATCTGTGTTTGCATCAGGATCGTGTCAATGCTTGGGATACCAGCTCTATCAAGGACAGTGGTATCTGGAATCTTGTCTTGCCATCTGATGTTCATAACTTTACTGAGACAATTTGTATGAAAATGATTGAGTTTTTTCACATGACGTCTATACACAGTCCATGTTTCACTAGCGTATAACAGCACTGGAAGTACCACTGCTCTGTAAACTTTCAGCTTAACATACATACATACAAACGTGCAGGTTAACAAGAACCAGTTTTGGCAATTGGTGAAACGTCATAAACTTGTTTGGTTTCGACATGTAACGAGACACGACTCGCTTTCTAAAATTATTTTGCAAGAAACAGTCGAGGATGGAAGGAAGTGAGGGGGCCAGAGAAAATCCGGGAATGATAACGTCAAGAAATGGTCTGGGCGTAGCTTTTCTAACTTGTCCAAATGGTTGAGGCTAAAGTTGTTTGGAGAGATTTTTGTGTTTTTATATCCAATGTGGTCTGGGTGGAGGGAGAAAGGCAGTCCAAGAAGACGATGGACTGACGACATTAAAGATAACATGAATACGTCGTTGGAAAATGCAAAATCGCATCGCCCAAGATAGAGAGGGGTTCAGGGCGTTCATTCGGAAGACAAAGTTCTGGAGAGAATATATTCTCTCGAATATAAAGTTCACCTCGAGGTATAGTTCACCTCGACACATATCTAGCTGTGGTACCCCTTTGACCTTTACGGGTTATCGGTCATTATTATTATTATTATTATTATTATACTCTGTTTTCATTGTCTGTATTCATAGCTGTCTTCATAATTTGTTTTCATACTCTTCCTTTAAGTCATTCTGCGACCATTGTCTGACATACACACTATTACACAGTTATCACCATATTATTACGTTTTTCTACACGAGTGTGATATATTGTCCATTAATATATGTACCAATCATTGTACCGAATTAATTGTATCGATCTCTGTCCTGAATTATTTGCACCCATCGCTGCCCTTAATTAATTGTACCAATCATTATCCTGAATTAATTGTACCAATCATTATCCGGAATTAATTGTACAATCACTGCCCTGAATTAATTGCACCAATAGTTTTCCTTAACAATAATTGTCTTAAATAACTGGAACTAGTTTTACATAAATTTACATATTATTCATCTTATAAACTTGTATTTATGATTGCGCTTACATAAGTACACATATCATTCTTATCACATATTTATACATTTCACATATTTTTACACATTTCTCTTACATAATTGTGTATATGACTTTTCTGAGATAATTTTACATATGACTTCTCTTACCAAGTTGTACGACTTCTTGTCATTGTCTATCTTCTGATTTCAGACAGTGAACAAGGAATACACGAACGACGTATCTTGAACAAACTCTTCGTCGACTCGGACTACAATAAACACGAGAGACCTGTAGAAAACGAAACGGAGCCAATTGATGTTCAGTTTGGTATTATTTTACAGCAGATTATTGATGTTGTAAGTACATCGTTTTAATTAGTACGCACATCATCATAGTCACGCCCAGAACGTTTATACTTGTAGTCTGTGTCCCTCGGTCATTATGCAGTTCTGTGGTCTCATTGAGAATTATCCTTCAAAACTGAAGTTAGTTTAATTTTCTTTCCCAGTGATTTTTGTTGGTGACTTTGTGTGTATACTTTTTGTCTACAGCCAGTGACAATCATGTGAACAGTCCAATAGCGAACTGTTTACAGATCATTCCTGGTGAAGCCACGTGATTATAAATAGCGAAGGACTCGTGAAGCCACGTGATTATAAATAGCGAAGGACTCGTGCAGGCACATGATCAAAACTATCATTATCCATGACGTGATCACGTGCTACAGATAATCATGAGTTTTGTCGTTAATGAATTAAACATTAATCATATTGACTATCCATAAATTAAATTATGCCAACAATTAGGAGATTTGGGTTGGGGGGGGGGTGTCTGAAAGATGTACAGCTCTTTACAATAGGGAATTTAACAAAAGTTAATGTCAACAATGACTATTTTATACAATAATTAAATGTTTTCGAAAGTTGTGAAACGAATCATATTATTTGCCTGTTTTTTTCTCTTATAAAAACAATTCTTGTTAAGGGCAGATAGATACACATTTTCAAATATTATTAAGCACGGGGGGGGGGGGGGGGGAGGGGGGTATGGGTCATGAGTTATTACATTTTATTGACAAAGGAGAAATGAGATAAAACGTACTGGAGCAGAATTGTTGACCTAATTTGCAAACAGCCACTATATCAACACACTAATCATTCATATCATCATCTGTAAACATCACAATATCATCCTCAGTAAACATCACAAAATTCATCCTCAGTAAACATCACAATATCATCCTCAGTAAACATCACAAAATTCATCCTCAGTAAACATCACAATATCATCCTCAGTAAACATCACAATATCATCCTCAGTAAACATCACAAAATAATCCTCAGTAAATATCACAATATCATCCTCAGTAAACATCACAATATCATCCTCAGTAAACATCACAAAATAATCCTCAGTAAATATCACAATATCATCCTCAGTAAACATCACAATATCATCCTCAGTAAACATCACAATATCATCCTCAGTAAACATCACAATATCATCCTCAGTAAACATCACAATATCATCCTCAGTAAACATCACAATATCACCCTCAGTAAACATCACAATATCATCCTCAGTAAACATCACAATATCATCCTCAGTAAACATCACAATATCATCCTCAGTAAACATCACAATATCATCCTCAGTAAACATCACAATATCATCCTCAGTAAACATCACAATATCATCCTCAGTAAACATCACAAGAAGAACATCGATCAAAGAGAAGAGAATCTATTATAACAGAAGAATATCTAGATACGAGAAGAGGAACACCTAGCAGCTAAGGAAAGTAGAAGATCTTGCTCAGTAATTAAGAGCACTTAACTAATAGAAGATCTTGCTCAGTAATTAAGAGCACTTAGCTAATAGAAGATCTTGCTCAGTAATTAAGAGCACTTAACTAATAGAACATCTTGCTCAGTAATTAAGAGCACTTAGCTAATAGAAGATCTTGCTCAGTAATTAAGAGCACTTAGCTAATAGAAGATCTTGCTCAGTAATTAAGAGCACTTAACTAATAGAACATCTTGCTCAGTAATTAAGAGCACTTAGCTAATAGAAGAGCTTATAAATGAAGAAGAACATCTAGCTAAAAGAAGAATAACGTATAGCTAATAGTAGTTGAACATCTGTCTAAGAGAATTAGAACATCTAGCTAATAGAGGAAGAATATCTGTCTAGGAGAAAAAGAAGGGCATCTAAGAGAAGTAGAACATATAGTTAATAGAAGAAGAATATCCGGCTAAGAGAAGTAGAACATCTAGTTAATAGAAGAAGAATATACGGCTAAGAGAAAAAGAAGAACATCTAAGAGAAGTAGAACATCTAGCTAGGAGAAGCAGAATATTTCGCTACGAGTATCAGAATATATCAATAAGGAGAACTTATCTATCGACAGATTGAAGTTCAACAAGACGATCTTGAATGGAAATCGATGGCTACTGACATTTGCAACAGGGTTTTCCAAGAGAATTTTCAAGAGATTTTTACAGGAGCAAAAATAAAATACATTTTAATCATCAGAATAAAATTGTATCTGTTAAGTTCAGAAACATTTTGTAGTGTGGGCAAAAGTAGAAATATGCATTATCAATTAATGTTATTTAGTTTATGTGGTTTTCTGTGGTATAGAGGTTGACAGATTTTTCTTGTATTCAAAATAGCGCGGATTCGAAACCACTCCGTGTCGTCTTGTTTACGTGCATGGTGGCGAATCACGACGATGGAGACTCTTGAAACTAGAGAGTGGAATGCTATGAGTGGTGGTCGGAGGCTGCGTCTTTATTGTTAGGAAAAGAAAAGTACATATGGGGAAACTGTACTACAGTGAAGTCAATCTTCTAAGCATTTTAAGCCCCTTTAATGTTGATAGTGTTTAGGTAGAATTATTGTTAATGAAATAGGCAACTATTTCTGTCTATTTGATGATATCCTATAATAGACCCTACCAGTGGCGTGTCGGTGCGGAAAGAGAGCGTTTGTCTCGGGCGCCGCACTTATGAACCTTATTATGGGCGCCACCTTCGTAGAAGAACATTGTAGAAAGGATCTTCGTTTGTTGGGAATGGATGCCAAATTGTTAATTTTGCCCCTGATAACACTAGTCAACATATAAATTGTACCAGCAATGAAAAATGTAGATCATAACTAACTTTGGGATGATGAGAACGAAAAAGATATTGAAAAATGTTCTTTGGCTCTAGTTTAAAAAACATGGATTATAAGCAAATTTAATTGTTTTTTAAATTACCGTATATATAAATATATATATACATGACGCACCAGCTGTGGAAGACTGAATTATTGATACTGACAAATAAAAATGTATCTAGAAGCATATGATTTAATCCTACCTGGTTATTACATCGGTTTTGTAATTACATATCTTATCTCTGATTAATTTCGGTTATTAGTATTTCATTTTTACTTCTCAAAAGTGTTTTTGTTAGAAATGTCCGGGACATGTTGTCAACAATGCGAAATATTTATGTTATATATGTGGCGAAGTGACTTTTCTATCACAAAGACGGAATATGTCTAAAGTGATTAAGAAAGTGCACAGCTTGTATTTTGGCTGCAGAATAGGAGACTAAGATAATTGGACACCACACATATGTGGCAATACATGTGCTGCACGTACAATAACTGTGGTTGAGTGGCAAAAGGCAAGCTATGCCATTTGCAGTTCCACTGATTTGGAGAGTGCACACTGATCATATCAACAACTGTTACTTATGCATGGTGCATCCAATTGGAAAATTTCTATCACAGAAGAATACATGGACTCTGCAATATCCAATAATCCTCTCTGCAATATGCCCGGTACCGCACGACGATGTTCTACAGTTTCCATAGTCCCAGAATCATTTTCAAATGCTTTCGATGACGAAGAACATGACATTTCTGAGCCATCAAAGTCAAAAGACCCAGAATTTGAACAAACTATATTTAGAAAAACACATGTAAAATCCAAAATCAACTGACTGATCTTGTAAGAGACCTGGATTTGTTAAAGAACAAGTCGGAGTTTCTGGGTTCCAAATTATAACAATGCTAACAGAACATCCAGCAGAATATATTAACATTTTTGTGTTTAGGAACTACTAGAAGTCGCTTCCTAAGTTCTTTCTAAAAAAGGATGACATGTATGCCACAATATTTCTGGTTTAATAGCAGCCCTCAATATCAATTACAACACAGAAGAGTGGATGCTTTTCATTTATTCATCCAAGACAAGTCTTAAAGCTGTTTTGTTGAATAATGGTAATGTTTGACGGTTAATTCCAGTTGGTCATTTCATATGAAAGAAATGTATGCAAACATTCAGCAACTTTTGAAGTGTATAAACTACGATCATCATCATTGGTCACTAAGTGGTTACTTAAAAGTGGTAGCTGTTTTGCTTGGACTAGAGTGTGGATACACAACGTACTGTTGCTTTCTCTTTGAGAGGGATAGTCGTGCACGAAGTGATAATTGCATCAGAAGACATTATCACTTCAGGCAGTCATGACCATAGCAAGATTTTGTTGCCACCCTTGCACATGAAGCTGGTCTCATGAAAAACGTTGTCAAAGCAACTTTGTCAGAACCAATTGGGGAATTTCATTATGATATTTGAAATCAGCGTTGCCAAAATCAATAAGAAATGATGTATTTAATATCTGGCACAAAAATATTTTAAAATGTGTTGACTAGTGTAACCTATACATTATATACGCCACTGCACAGTTAGAAATGCAGAACCAATATGAGACATGACCAGGATCTGAATGCAATATTTACACACATTTGCTTATATCCATGATGAGTATAACAACACACGTGCATCACTTTGTGATTATTTGTGTGTCTGTTTATGTTTCCAGAGATATACGGAAATCGTCTTTGCGAAGACGTTTATCACGATATTCGTGTAAATATTTATCTGTCTGTTCTCATTATTTGAAGAGTCTTTAGGAAATGTCTTCAAAATCAGACATCTTTAAAAAAAGAAGATTCTATCTGCGGTATTTCTTGTTATAACCAGATCAGATTGGCTCTTCCCTCCATCAAAGATTGGCTTATCTCCAGAATGTTATGTTTCTTAATATCGTAGTACCATCTCTATATACACACTGCCAAAATGCAGTAGAGATAGATTGATTGAATTGACTATCTCTATTGAATAATTTATTCTATAAATGTCTTCTACTCATTCAAATCGATATCTCTCTTTTGTGTTCTCCTTTCTATAAATATTTATTTACGTATCATTTTCATAGTATCATCTTCGTTTATGTGTATACAATAACGATGATAATGTTCCTCCTCCGCAATCGAATATAAGCGTGGCATTCAAACAAATCATTTAGGGGTCTTAGATCTCAGAAAAGCCTATAACTATGTGAACCGGAATGAAGGTCTTGATATGAGACAGAAATCTGTTGCTATGTGAACCGGAATGAAGGTCTTGAGATGAGGCAACAATATTCTGGCATCTCTTCTACTTTTCGAATATATCGAATCTCGAGTAGTTTTACATTTCTTTCAAAAATGTTTAAAGGGACTTCCAATGTGAATTTGTTGAGCTATGGCTATCGACAGTAAAGGGCAACGAGCAGAGTCAAAACAAGCATTCAAAAACAATAATCTGCTGGAAAGTACGAAACAATAAAAGTGTTTTTTTCTCCACATTTTCGTAACAAATTACAAATTCAAACAATTTAGGTTATATATAAGAATGTTTATGGAGACAACATTTGTCATCCACTCTTCCTTCTTCTTGGCAATGGTCAAACCCTTTTCACACCCCTCGCCCCCTCCCCCAAATTGTTGGCTTAATTTGTGGACAACTTCTTAGGAAATATCTAAAACTGTTGTACTAATTAATGGTTATCTCAGTGGCGTATTGGCCGCTTCATTTACCTTGTGTTCGCAAAGTCCGAGATTCAAAACCGGGATCGTGAAGTTTCGTATATAAATATATTTTGTCATTTCTTCTTCTTCTTTCGTTCACTTGAAACATGTCTATATCTGTAATTCTATCTCCTTAATAAAACTCACTGTCTTTTGTAGTTCATACAGTGTCCCATAGAGCTTTGATTCCAGTGTTGTTTCCTCTGGCCAATATGTCTGCCTCAGCGTTCCATGCTCAGAACACCCTTGAAGTATATGTTTGGCACTCTGTGCTGCCTGTCCACATGTACACATGGCTGTGTTGCCAATCTTGAATTTTGTATACATGTGACTGCGGAGTCGGTTGTGTCCTGTTCTGAGACGTAGAATTATAACTTGTTCTGATCTGTTCATAATGTGATAGTCATCTTGTGTTGGTATTTGTGGCTTTCTTATTGACTTGATCATCTGATTTTTCTGATGTTAGGTGATTGGTATATCTGGTTGGTCTTCGGCAGCACCTTCCTTAGCCAGTTGGTCTGCTTTTCATTTCCTGGTATTCCACAGTGAGAGGGTATCCACTGCATGGTTACCCTATACTGGTACGACAATACGCTAAGTAGTTTTTTCAAGTCTGTTAGTTTTCCAGACGAGAGCTTGAAGCACTGACCTTGCATCTGTCAGGAATACCACAGGCTGTAGGCCAGAGTTGGAGTTCAGCAGTTTTTTTAGCTGCCACACTAATTGCCTGGATTTCTGCATCATAATTATTGCAGAATTTTCCTGTCGGTGTTCTGATTGTATCTCTAGGCTTGTGTGGATATTCTATATATACACCTGCACCTCCATTCCTCACAGTATTCTGCGCTGACCCATCTGTGTACACTCTGACCCATATATCTTGTGGATATTCCTCATCCAGGAAACTGAGGGTGACTGTCATTCGCTGCAGACAGTTCTGTTCGTCCTCGCTTAGTATTACTTTCACATGGGTCTGAATGTATATTGGCATTCCATGCCTTTCACTCCACGGGGTTTGTTCTGGTACAGACCTTAAGGGGCTGTCAACTTCAGGTAGGTCTGTAAGTTGTCTACGGAGTCGTTTAGCTTGATGGATAAAACTGCTTTTTTTCAGTCGCCCCATTACTAGATTTTGGAATCTTTCCTTCATTGGATGACTTGGCATACACTGAAATTTTTCTGCTTGAATTAGTACTTTTGTGTCTCTGCGTTCGCCAAGTGTTTGCATTCTTCCAATTTTCTGCATCTCTGCTATGGGTGTTAATTTCATTGCTCCCAACATTATTCTAAGTGCCTGGTTTTGCACTATATCTAGATCTTGTAATGTGGTGTTTGATGCAGGACACCACACAGCTGAACCATATTCCAGGTGTGGTCTTATGCCTTGCTGGTAAACTTTACTGAGTATATTTCCACTGGCTCCCCATGTGGTTCCACTTAGTTTTCTCAGGATAGCTAACTTCCTCCTGGCTTTTGTTGTTGCTTTGTTTATGTGTTGTTTCCATGTCATCTTATCATCAAAAGTAACTCCGAGGTATGTGGGTTGTTTGTCTTCTTTCAAGAGCTCTCCATCTATCTTGATATGACCTGCTTTTTGTTTTTGTGAGAGGGTAAAGAGTGTAGTGCTGCACTTATCTGTGCTAATGCTGACGCACCATCTATTTGCCAATAAGGTTAGGGCATCGATAGCTCTTTGTATTTGTTTAGTGGCCACTGTCGCATGTTCTTCTGTGCACCAGATCACCAGGTCGTCAGCATACATTGCCACTTTGATCCCGTGTGGTAGTTCAGCAACTAGGTCATTGATGTAAACCAAGAAAAGTGTGGGTGACAGGACTCCTCCCTGGGGGACACCATGAAGCAGTAGAACGTTCTTGCTCTTGCGACCATCTAATTGTACCCTGGCTCTTCTATTATGCAGGTATGCTTTTACCCAGTTGTACATTCTTGAGCTAACCCTGCAATTTCGCAATTTCTTTAGGAACCCCATCTTTCCAGACCTTATCAAATGCTTTTCTGAGGTCTATCCAGGCTGCTAGTACCAGTTTCTTATCTTGGAAGGCATCCTCAATCTCTTGGGAGAGGTAGGTTGCCTGATCTTCAGTAGAGTAGCACTGTCTGAAACCTGCTGAAACCAGAAGGTTTTCACTTTCAAGGTACCACTGCATCCTAAGATTGATAATGCGTTCCATTGTTTTACATAGACAGCTTGTGAGGCTGATGGGCCTGTAGTTGGAGACTGTGTTGCCATCTTTTCCTGATTTGAGGAGTGGTATCATTATTGCATCTCTCCACGCCTGTGGTACATTACCTGTGGACCAGCTTGTGTTAAAGATCTGCAGTAGCTTTGCTCTTGCTGCAATTCCCAGGTTTCTAATCATTTCATTGGACACTGCATCAGCTCCAGGGGACTTTTTCATTTTCAATTTGGATATTGCATGCTCCAGTTCTCTCATTGTGATTGGTGCCTACATGACTTCAGGTATAGGTTCGCCTTGTCCAATGTTTTGCTGGTTCTCTCGAACCTCCTGTTGTTTGTCTGAACTGACTTTGACGTTATTGTCTTCTGCAAAGGAATCTGCAAAGTAATCAGTTGCATGTTTACCTGTTAAAATGTTTCTATCTTTATAAAGTGTGATCCTGGTATTTCTCCCTGTACCTTCATCATTTAGTTGTTTTACAAGTTTCCATAATTTCCTAGTATCTCTTTCTAGGTTCAGCGACTCTGTTTGTTCTTTCCAGCTGCTCCGTCTGGCTTGTAGCTTGGCTCTTTGAAATGTAGCCTTTGTTTGCTGATATTTGTTGTGATGTTCTTGGCTAGGTCTGTTCTCTGCCTGCTGTCTAGATGTTTCCATCTCATTTTGAATCTTTGCCAATTCATCATTCCAGTAGGGTTTGTATGCGTGCCCCCCTGGGTATGGTTTTACTAGAAGCATGTAGTATACATATATTAAATTCACTCACTGCTCTATTGATGTCTTTGTCCAAGTTCATGTCCTTAGCTAGAACTCTGGTTAAATGCTGTTACATTTTCCAGTCTGCCCTTTTATACTCGTAGTTTCACCTAGTGAGCGTGCGGCTGTCCATGGTAAATTCATTGTGGATTTCCAGAAATACTAGTCTGTGGTCACTACCCCCAAGCTGCTTTCCAACGACACGTGTGATGTTCCATTCCAAACCTGGTGAGTGGAATGCCAGGTCTGGTGTAGAAGTGGTGTGCCATGCTCTCGAGTAGAAGGTTGGTGAGTCTGCTGGCTGGTTAATAAGGATGATATTATTTTCATCTTGCCAGCTCTCAAGTTCCTCACCTCTATTGTCGGTATGATCGTAGCCCCAGCTCTGAGAGTGGCTGTTGAAGTCACCAAACAATATAAGTCTCTCTTTGTCTGGAATTGTGTCTAGTGGCAATGGTTTATCATTTGGGCAGTAGTAGTTCAGGAGATGGAATTCTGCACTATCTGTTTTCTGTATTCTGTATTCTGCCCCTTCCATATATACGTCCAGCTGACATGCGCTGATATTGTTTTTAACAAGTGTCAGAATTCCACCCTTTCGCCTGTCCTTTCTGTCAGACCGATAGCACTGGTAGCCTCTGATTTTGAAGGCTATGTCGCTGCTGAGGTGTGTTTCGTGGATACAGCATATATTAACTTGTTCTTCACTAAGGACATTTTCAAGTTCCAATTTTTTGCTGTATCCATCTCTTTTACTGTTGACACCCTCAGCATTCCAGTGCATTATTTTTATTGGTCATTTATTTGTTTGGCCAGTAGCTCTATTCCCTTGCTTCCTGGCTTCTCGGGGCAATTGAGAAGGACTTCCAGTAACTGAGGTTGGGCCCTTTCGAGGTATAGGGCCCGGCACCGTCCCTGCCTGAACGTCCGCCACAATGCAGGCATCATAACTATTTATAAATACAGACATGTTTCCTTTGTGTTTTGTGCGTGGCATCCTGATTATCTGTGCGCCTTTTGGCTGGATGCCTCCGTCTTCAGTACTCTGCTTACTTGGGCCGGATTATGGTACTGCACCAGTGGGACTGCACGACCAGTCTTA
This sequence comes from Meghimatium bilineatum, assembly GCA_034231615.1. Taxonomy (NCBI): domain Eukaryota; kingdom Metazoa; phylum Mollusca; class Gastropoda; order Stylommatophora; family Philomycidae; genus Meghimatium; species Meghimatium bilineatum. Next base: position 128,676,869 of record CM067298.1, read on the forward strand.
GTTTCCAGCCCCGGATGGCTGAACTAAGCCCCATCACCACTGCACGGTGCTGGCCTCGATGGAGATATTTTGTCTTAGATCAAGGGGCATTATCGCGCAGAGCCACGGAGTTAGGTGCACTTCGTGAAATTATCAGTAGGCGACTTGTCTGTGTTCAAAAGGTCAGAATACATATCCAAATACCAGAGTTAAATGAACTCATAAGTTGAGCTCATGTTCATACTCACTGCCATGTGATTAGAATGTGTTCACATAGTTCTCGTATGTAAGTGTAAAAATCGATTTTATAGAGTATTAATCTATTTTACATTAATCAATCAAGCAAGCCTATGGCCATCATCAGGACATAGGCCACGCACAAATTCCTTCCAGTTGGCCGTGTTTTATATTTCCGATCCATACCTTTCCATGTGATGTCAATATCGCGGAGAACGTTTCTCGTCATTCGTCTGCAAACTGGAGGTGTCTATTTAGGAGACAGAAATATTTACGTTGGACACTTGTCCTGAAGGCGGACAGTTTTATTTATCTCTTCTATCCTTCTGAACACACAATCACACGAACACACATACGTACACACACGAACACACAAACGTACACACACAAACACGTACACGATCACTGCACAAACAGATGCACATGTACTCACACGCACGCACAAACACACGCCGCAATGGAAATTCATTGTGAAAAACTAATACGGATATTCTATGTTATATGTTTGTTGTTACTGAGGAAATATTTAATACCTGTACGGAATGTTTGTTGTTGTAATAGTCCTTGTCTCGATTGGTCCGTTCTGGTGACTTTGAGTGCAGGGTTTGAATGGCTTGACAAAATCGCATCATTTTTTGGAGACGTTTAGTCAAGTACGAAAGAACGCGTGAGCAATAGTTCCTAGGCGATTTGGTGCCGTTGAACGGACTGGTTCAATTTCCATTAGTCTCAAGAATTTTAAAGTCCTCTGGCTTCCTACTTAAATTTACTTTGGAAACAATGGTAGATAATCAATTGATTGTTATTAAGAATAAGCAGTTAATGTTTTTTTAATTTACGCTATTGCAAATGCGATCATTTAATCAATTATTTATTTGTATTTGTCAATGAAACACATCCCATTATTTCTGGATATTGAATAATCAAAGAATTATTTCGTTTATTCATTGAACTGTTTATTTTTATTCTCCTTTGTGTGACTTTGAGTTTTACATCTCATTATTACTAAACAACTTCGAAAGTATTCCTTTAAAAATAATCTTATCTCTCATTTATATAGGAAGATATCAACAGTAGACCGCACACATACTGTAGCATCAGTGAGAATTTACCATGAAATTTCTTTTAGTTTTCGATGCTGGATATTGTGGTTGTACATTTTTGATATTGTTAAAAAAAAACCAGGCTCCCAATCGTTGAGTCCGGATATTGTGGTTGTACATTTTTGATATTGTTAAAAAAAAACCAGGCTCCCAAGCGTTGAGTCCTCTAGGAGTTAATGAATTAAAGGTCGCATTTTGACGGGCCAGAACTGTAGGCAATCATGGCAAGACTCTGGTTTGTTGTGTGCATGTTGTAAGAGACGACTACGAAGATTCAGGGTGGAGTTGGCTGCCCAACTTAAAAATAATAAAGTGATCTGAATTATTTAGTTAGTCGTCAGATCATCATCATCATAGCACACCGGAGGTGCCCCGGTCTCAAATTCAGTAAGTCTTCAGTATGTGCTAACTGATTGTTCCAGTTCGGTGATGGATCTTCTTCTACGTTTGCTTTCAAATTCCTCCTTCAGATTAGCATGATATATTCCGGAGAAAATAATGCGTCACAGTTTACAGCAGTGATGCGATATCTGTTCCTCTTTACTTGATACAGCATGGCATTTTTGGTCACTTTGACCCTATATGGGATGGGATAGCCAACTTCACTCCATAATCTCCTTAGTGGCGTCTTATGACATGTATGGAAGGTAAGCAGTGTTGCTATTCTTTGCTCCCTCTCGAACCATGGCAACATACGAACGTTTGTGTTTTTGAAACTCTTCTTTTGATTCCTTTGTGCCCCTCGTTTCTTGTGACACCACAATTCACTCCCAGGTCCTAAATTCTACCCACAGACACAAAAGAGAAGTACATCTCACGTCATCCAACTGGTCTCACTTCTTCATTTTATTTTAAAAAAACATTACGGTCCATTGAATCTTACATATCAATCTTACATATCAATCTTACATATCAATCTTACATATCAATCTTACATATCAATCTTACATATCAATCTTACTCATCCATTAAAAGAAAGTGAAAAAGCAATATATACATGAGAAAGGAAACAATATATACATGAGAAAGTAAACAATATATTCATGAGAAAGAAAACAATATATACATGAGAAAGTAAACAATATATACATGAGAAAGTAAACAATATATACATGAGAAAGGAAACAATATATATAGGAAAAAGAAAACAATATATACATGAGAAAGGAAACAATATATACATGAGAAAGAAAACAATATATACATGAGAAAGGAAACAATATATACATGAGAAAGAAAACAATATATACATGAGAAAGTAAACAATATATACATGAGAAAGTAAACAATATATACATGAGACAGGAAACAATATATATAGGAAAAAGAAAACAATATATACATGAGAAAGGAAACAATATATACATGAGAAAGAAAACAATATATACATGAGAAAGGAAACAATATATACATGAGAAAGAAAACAATATATACATGAGAAAGGAAACAATATATATAGGAAAAAGAAAACAATATATACATGAGAAAGGAAACAATATATACATGAGAAAGAAAACAATATGTACATGAGAAAGGAAACAATATATACTTGAGAAAAAAACCAATATATACATGAGAAAGGAAACAATATATACATGAGAAAGAAAACAATATATACATGAGAAAGGAAACAATATATACATGAGAAAGGAAACAATATATACTTGAGAAAAAAAACAATATATACATGAGAAAGAAAGAAAAATAGTTTATCCTGAGGGCCAACAAGAACATCTGATAGTGGTGAAAAACCTGCAAACTTGTCGTGTGAGCACGTGATAAGGGAGGATTAGCTTTCCTTCTGATGTACCATCAGATTTTAAGGTCCTATGTATGCCATTTGGAAACAAAACAACAATCCCTTCATGTCTTTTTTTCTCTCAACGCTTAACCCTGGCCAGATCTTAATATTATTAATAATATAGTATAGAAAGTGGCATGAGTTAATTGGGATGCTATATGGTCAAAGTCGGAACACGTGTTGACTCAAGTTGCGAGGCGAGTATGTATTGTATGACACAAGGAATAGTTAATTGTGGTAAAATTATAGTAGTTTAATGGAAAGTGGCTCTTTCTATGTGACGTGTCTTTGCAGAACGTTGTCCTCACTGACATTCTGTAAGCCTAACGGTTCTGCGCGAGCTGCCTATATTCTTCCAGTGTCATGTTCAGAATGTTTTCTGTATCTTGTGTCCATCGTCGTCTTGGTCTATCTATTGTTCTCTCACCCGAAACATTTCCCTTCATGAATAAACTTTCCAAACCATTGTGTCTTTATGTCCGAAATTTATTGAATTTTTTGTGGATAGTTTTGAGGAGCCTGTCGTCATCTATGTTCAGATCTTTGCGGACATCTGCGTTAGTTCTTTTTTCTGTCCATGATATTCTTAGGATCATTCTATTGCGTTTCATTTCGAATGCAGATAATTTATTTTATACTGTATATGTCATTGTCCACGTCTGACAACCTATGTTGCCGCTGGAAAGATATAGCTTCTTAGTAGTTCTAACTTTGTTTTTCTGTTTGCTCCTTGCCATAGATTTTTCATCTGTGATTTGTTTGTAGTGTCATTGCTAATCTCTTTCTTATCTCTGCCGAGCAATCTCCAGTGATGTTGATTGTTGATCCAAGATTTTCAAAGTTGTTTACACTTTTCAGTTGCTCTTTGTCAATGTCTATTTTGGGTGTAATTGCATTTCTGCTTACATCCATTATTGTTGTCTTTTTTGCGTTTAGGAAAACGTTTTGTGCCTAGCTATGTTTGACTAACATAATCATTTGTTCTATAAACCTTTGAAAGTATATACTGATGATATTCAGAAAAATCATGCAGCAAATAGGATTTGAAACAGGTCCTCTGAGATGTCACCCACTCGCCTCGCAACGTGAGTCAACACGTGTTCTAACTTCGACCACATAGCATCACAATTAACTCATGTCACTTTCTATATTATATTATTAATAATATTAAGTACTGGCTAGGGTTAAGCGTTGAGAAAAGAAAAGACATGAAGGGATTGTTGTTTTGTTTCCAAATGGCATACATACAACCCTGAAATGTGATGGGGTACATGGTGATGAATGAAAAGACAATTGTTAACAATTAATGTCTGATACTAACTTTAGATAAATCTGTATATTACTGTAAACATATTTTATTTAGTTCAGGTTACTGGACCATTGAGATGTCTATTGACAAGGTTACTGGATTATTGAGATGTCTATTGACAAGGTTACTGGATTATTGAGATGCCTATTGACAAGGTTACTGGACACTTGCGATGTCTATTGACAAGGTTACTGGACAATTGAGATGTTTATTGACATGGTTACTGGACACTTGCGATGTATATTGACAAGGTTATTGGACAATTGATATGTCTATTGACATGGTTACTGGACAATTGAGATGTTTATTAACAATTGTAATGTGATAACTGTGTTTATGTGATAAGTGATATGAAGTGCAAGTAATTACGAGTCTAAAGATGATTGTTCTGAAAGGAGAATACAAGATGTGGCAATACTCTCGCACTTATTGACATTCTTAGGGCTCAATTTTACGTCTTCTTTCAAATGTGTGTCTACTCGTTCTTTAGAATATCACACAATTTTGTCCCACATTTAGGCATACATGGAGGACCTGGAAATGGCTAACGGGTTCCAGAAAAATCAATAGTCGAAAACGATGTTTTGAAACTATTTGACAAGACGATATGGAACGTGTAGCATTAAACCATTACCTGGCTGGGTGGATAACATGCTTATAATGCACACATAGACAAGAAATATGCTTGAAATACATAGCTCCACATTCTGGTGTGTCAGTAGGATTCTATGAAGGCAATTTGAACTCAGCTGTGATAAATTTGATAATCATTTCTGTCGTGCTTATGATAGATTTGATGATCATGTCTGCCGTACTTATGATAGATTTGATGAATTCGTCTGCCGTACTTATGATAGATTTGATGATCTTGTCTGCCGTGCTTATCACTTTAGCTATAGAGGCCTATCATGGACATCCAGCTATACACAATGATAAACGGCTTGTAAACCGTCACAGCAAGAGTCTGTTGTTGCCAAAAATAGCCGGGATTGTCTTTTGTCTATTGTCTTTCACCAGGTGGTTTGTGATCCATTCTTGTTGATAAGCGTAGGGGTGATTGGAGCTCGAGCTTGTGTTCTAAAACCAGATATGTGGCCTCGGCTGTGCTATGACCGTGTCTGTTCAGGATGTCCCTGACGTTTTCTATCCATCTTTTCCGTGGTCTATTTCTGGCCTTGTACTGTGATCGCATTTGGTTATATGCATGTACGGGCAACTTTTCGTGATAATAGCCGGGATTTCTCTATAATAGTAATGCGTGATGACCTCACACCGTGTCCCTCCTCTTGATTGATGTGGCATGCGTGATGACCTCACACCGTGTCCCTCCTCTTGATTGATGTGGCATGCGTGATGACCTCACACAGTGTCAATTCTCTTGAATGATGTGGCATGCGTGATGACCTCACACCGTGTCCCTCCTCTTGATTGATGTGGCATGCGTGATGACCTCACACAGTGTCAATTCTCTTGAATGATGTGGCATGCGTGATGACCTCACACCGTGTCCCTCCTCTTGATTGATGTGGCATGCGTGATGACCTCACACAGTGTCAATTCTCTTGAATGATGTGGCATGCGTGATGACCTCACACCGTGTCCCTCCTCTTGATTGATGTGGCATGCGTGATGACCTCACACCGTGTCAATTCTCTTGAATGATGTGGCATGCGTGATGACCTCACACCGTGTCCCTCCTCTTGATTGATGTGGCATGCGTGATGACCTCACACCGTGTCCCTCCTCTTGATTGATGTGGCATGTGTGATGACCTCACAATGTCCCTCCTCTTGATTGATGTGGCATGCGTGATGACCTCACAGTGTCCCTCCTCTTGATTGATGTGGCATGCGTGATGACCTCACAATGTCCCTCCTCTTGATTGATGTGGCATGCGTGATGACCTCACAATGTCCCTCCTCTTGATTGATGTGGCATGCGTGATGACCTCACACCTTGTCAATTCTCTTGATTGATGTGGCATGCGTGATGACCTCACAGTGTCCCTCCTCTTGATTGATGTGGCATGCGTGATGACCTCACACCGTGTCCCTCCTCTTGATTGATGTGGCATGCGTGATGACCTCACAGTGTCCCTCCTCTTGAGTGATGTGGCATGCGTGATGACCTCACAGTGTCCCTCCTCTTCTGATGCGACGGTGCATTGATCACTTTACATATACTTTGTATCGCCAGACAAAGAAATTTATGGCAAAGTCGGATATATCAAGAAATGCAACAATTCAACAGTAGTTAGAAAGTCACTTATAGACTAACCGATCTATAGTGATCATCCCATGACCAAATTATTCAAATACCTTGCGGTCAACAAAGGGCTTATTAATCATTTACGAACTAATAATCAAGGGCATAACTCCAGTGGATGAAACAAATGATCATCATCATCAGGTTATGGACGAACAACAACATCTTGTCTGTGATAGCTGCAAATGTCAGCCTGACCCATCCTACTTTTGGTCGGATTAAGCTATTGGTCATTTTCTACGGAATAGGAAATTCAATCCTAAATCTAAAACCATCTTATTCTACTCTTATTTAATGCATGATGGTTGAAGTGTTGCCATTCTTTGCCCTCCTCCCCGCTCCTTTGAATCCAGACAACAAACTATTTCTCTGTTGTCTAGCTTCTCATTTCATGTACTTAGACAGTCACTAATATTGTTAACAGCTGACTACTTTCCCCAAACGTTTTGTTTTTCAATTGTAATTTTGGAAGTGAAGGCCAATTTGAACATCCAATTAACAAGAGAAGCCAGCGTTGCCATAATGAAATCCTTATAAAGAAAACTAAACTACACAAGAAAAGACCCTAACAAAATTAAACTTAATTTTTCTTGTTCAAATGACATGTCTACAACTATTTCCAGTTTTACTGCTTTTACGTGATCCTTATTATGTACTGGACACATTGAAACATTGATTATGTATGGGGCATATTGCAACATTTATTATGTACTGGGCACATTGCATCATTTTATTATGTACGGGGCACATTGCAACATTGATTATGTACTGGACACATTGAAACATTTATTATGTACTGGGCACATTGCATCATTTTATTATGTACGGGGCACATTGCAACATTGATTATGTACGGGGCATATTGCAACATTATACACGGGGCACATTGCAACATTTTGTTATGTACGGGACACATTGCAACATTTATTATGTACGGGACACATTGCAACACTTTGTTATGTGCGGGACACATTGCAACATTTATTTTCTTTTATATATTTAGGGAGTTGATGTCTTGTATTATATTTTTGGATTTTACATGTCAGAAAATCTGGCTGCCCAAAAAAACCTATGTGGATGATATCCTGTTTCCACAGTCTTCTGTTAAATGTATTATTCATATATCCTGATTTCATATATCCTGATTTCATATATACTGATTGCATATATACTGATTTCATATATACTGATTTCATATATACTGCTTTCATATATCCTGATTTCATATATCCTGATTTCATATATCCTGATTTCATATATACTGATTTCATATATACTGATTTCATATATACTGATTTCATATATACTGATTTCATATATACTGTTTTCATATATACTGATTTCATATATACTTATTTCATATATACTTATTTCATATATCCTGATTTCATATATCCTGATTTCATATATACTGATTTCATATATACTGATTTCATATATACTGTTTTCATATATACTGATTTCATATATACGGATTTCATATATAATTATTTCATATATACTGATCTCATATATCATGATTTCATATATACTGATTTTCCTCGTTTTTCCTCGTAAATACTGTTTTTACGACGATAATTAACTTGATGTTATTTTACATATATTTTTATCAGAAAGAGCAACACTGATCCTTAAGGTAAATCTTTCTGGACGTTGTGTCTATAAAAATGCTCTTTGTCATTATTTAAATCGTAAATTTTGATTTTTTTTTTCTAAAACTCGACCGGATCTCTCTTATTGGAGGACAATGATTCTACGAGATTTCTAGCAGGATGTAGCATACAGAACGGAAATTCTCTGTGTCACCGTTTTATTCGCCCAAATCCCCAACACAACCGACATCGACAAAAAAAAACCACCAGTGAATTAAAAGTTACATTTATGCTGATAATTTTTATAAGCCAAGAAAATGCCAAGCAAGCCAAACCAGTTTTCGCTAACTACGCTTGAAAAAGTCACATTTCTTAAATTTAGCATTCAAAACGCCAATATGGCAATCCTGACAGAAGCTTCCAACACCTTCAGGATGTTGTATTTCTTTTCTGTTTAATCAAGGCTGATTATATAATAATCATCCAAATGTGTCGTAATCGTTTGATACCTTTTTACCATAACTGCTTGAACGCTATAATTTTGTGAGAAATAACAAACTGGGAACAGAAGTGACCCAGAAAATCCGAGTCGATATTCTTCAAATTATCTCACAATTTGAACATCATTTCTTTCATGGCAGAAAATAATAATAATAATAATAAAATACATTGTTTAATTTCGCAAGAGATTTCTACCTGAAATAGTGACGTAGTGGTTCTAAACCTTTGTTAAGCACATATCACCCTCTTTGGGCACATTTTCTCCTCGTTTGCCCATATTCTAGTGCCTGAAAAAAATTAGACTTTTCACTTTCTTCACCTCTGCTTTTAAGCTTTATCTATGAAGTTTCTCCAATAAAAGACATGTTGGCTTAAGGGATATCCAAGGGAATCTAGTCTTCTAAATTGACTGATTTGACTGTTCCATTAAGTTTCATTGGCTGTCATATAAAGTATAATCATAGTGGCCAAATCAAAGTAAGGGAATAGTTTAATTAGTCATTGTAGAAGGCTGGATTTCCCTTTTAGCCAAGATATCTTCTGTTGGCGTAGGTCACGGTTTAAGCGCAAAATTCATATTGTTTTCTATTCAAGCAGTTAACTACATGTAGTCATGCTGAACTGCTCACATAGCTACCTACCTGAAGTCATCCTGGACTGGTCAAGTAGTTACCTTCCTGTACTGATCCTGGGCTGGTCAAGTAGTTACCTACCCGTAATCCTGGAGTGATCACGTAGCTAACTTTCAGTAGTACTATTGGACTGGTCAAGTAGTTACCTTCGCGTAGTACTACTGGAGGAGCGCGGTAGCCTAGTGGATAGTGAGCTTTCTTGCTATCATCTGGTTACAGCGTGCCGGGTTCGAAACCACGTCCGGACATTTAAAAAAATTGTCCGGGTTGTGATTTCTGACTTGACACGACCACTCCTCCAGTCGACTCAGCTGTAAATGAGTACCTGACGCATGAGTTAGGGAAGGTAAAAAACAGCAAGGAAGGGAACTGGCCACCCCACCTAATAGTTGCTGCGGCTTAGTACATGAAGAGTTATCTTCATCCCCGACGGCAGATGCCATGGGACATACCTTTACCTTTACCTAGTACTACTGGGCTGGTCAAGTAACCTGTCCATCTTGTGATGTTATTCTCCTACTTTTATCTCTGCCTACATTTCCCTCGCTTCCTTCGCCGTAACCCTCAAGTAAGGTCTTCAATGTCTGTTAATGTGTCTAAATATTTTATTTGCTTGATCTTTATTTCTCTTAATAATTCTTTCTTCATACGAAGTGTTGTTTGAACCTGTTTATTTGTTTTCTTCTCTTTCCATGATGTTCTCCCTATTCTTCTATAAAGTAACTCATAGAATTTATTAATGACGTAGGGGTGTGAGATGTTAGCGATCTCACATTTCAGAGGCTCTGCAAATGAGGACGGTAGCCATCTCCTCTCCCTCGCAGTCTTTACTTCAAAACGCGGATTAATTAAGCAAAATGAATTAAACACGTTACTAAAACACTTACCTTGCCTATTAATAAAAATATATTTTAAAAAGTATATATAAGAAACATACAATAAAACTAAACAGGACAATTCTCCACGTATCGGATCAAACAACAGAAAACAACAAAATAAAAAAACAAAATAGATGACTAGATTTCATCAAGCCCCGTCTCCATAGCGCAGGGATGGCAACGCATCTAGTAAAAGAGAAAATGCGTGCATTCATTATAAACAAACCGAAAGTGGGAAATTAGAGGCACTATAGATGTAGTTGGGATGTTTATAATGAATGCAAGAATAATAAAAGAAAAAGATAAGAAAAATACCCCCTTTGTCACTTTATCAGACAGGCAGGTTTTAAGAACATAGTCACAACAGGCAAGACTGAAGGGAACAGAGACAGATGGGGACGTGAGAAAATATTCGTGTGATACCTAGCAAGGCTTGGAAACAACGATCCTGATAACAATACTGTGAACAGAGAACCATGGTCACCTACGCCAACCAGAATGGCATATGATAATGATAGATGAGTAATGATGAGGTTGTGTGGTGGTGGGGTGAGTGGGTTTGGGGAAGGAAGGATACAAGAAGAATCATCATTTGAAAACGCATGGAATGAAACCAAATATAGACATAAACATATATATAAAACCAAACCTAAACACACATAGAAATGTATACACACACCAAGAGTCAAGAAATAAATATATAACAAAATGGACACAGATGTGTGAAGGATACCCACACAAAATGCACAGGCATGTAAATGTATCCACACATAGGAAAGGGCTCACATCAGAATAGGCATACATATTGGCACAGAATGGAGATACGTGCATTAACATAAACAAGCGCTCACATATATATATATATACATAAATATGAACATGCATCCACATAAACACTTTCTCACATAAATAAAAACAATAACATGAACATTCGTACACATAGAAACATATACATATATTAATGTAAATATAAACGTTCGTTAACATAAAGATAATGCTATAACAACTGCATATGTATACATATAAATGTGTGGCCCAAAGTAATTGTGTGGATACATAGAACCATGTAAAACAAAATGCATATACAAATAGCTATACATGTGTGGGCACCCATCGAAGAGACAACTGCAATAACAACGAGGAAAACAAAAACTAAATATGTAAATGATTTAACAATAACAAAATGGCAGAGTACAAAATAATCACATATTGACATACACAAATGAAAGAAGACATAAAGGTATTATATAGAAGTACGGCAAACACAAAAATAATTACTCACGAAAGTGTACAAAGACAAATAATTACAAGAATCAAAAACGATTAATTAAGGCTGGGTCGACCTGGGAGCCGCTGCGATCTGAGAACCCAGGACACTCATATGCGAAGCCAGTGCGCTAACCACTACGCTACGCGGCTTCCTTCTATATATCCACATCTCAAAGACATCATTTCTGTTTTCTAGTTGTTTGTTTATTGTCCATGTTTCTGATCCATAAATTAATATAGAATAGATATAGTATTTTATAATTCTCATATTTAACTATCACTATTACTTTGTAAGTAAATCGGTTCTTCTGTAAACAATCAATTCTTCTGTAAACAATCAATTCTTCTGTAAACGATCAATTTTTCACTAATGTCATACATTCGATATCCAGTAATCCATCACAGTATTTCTCTTGTTCCTCTTCATGGAACCTTTTCTTCCCTCAACAATTAATGTTTTGTGTTCAGGTCTTCATAGACTTCCCGCGTTAGTTTATCTTTCTGATGGTGAAAGATGTCTACAGTATTGCATTTCAAATGCTGATATTGTCTTTTCCATTGCGGATGTCATAGTCCAGAGTCATAGATGTTTCATCTGTGATGTTTTTTTAGTAAGACTAAAGTGTCGCGTGAACAAAACACCAGTGGACTGCCTGAGGAGAGCTCTGGATCCACGTTCGACTGACAGTCGAGCAGTAGGCAGTCATAAAGTAACTGTCTCAAAAATGATACCGGTCTTGTCTAACCTATCTATCTATACGTTGTGTCCCTTGTTTGCCTTCCGGTGTCATGGGTGGAATAGTTTTCTGGAGATGACCTTCTTGTGTGTTGTTTGTAAGCTTGTTCCTGTGGCTTCTTTGATTTCTGTGTTCCATCTTTTACATGGTCTGCCTCTGGCTTTATAACCGTTATGTCTATGCGCCATGGCCAGTTGTGGCATGCTATCTGTCGGTAGTCTGGAATCGTGTGAAATCAACTGGTATAGTTTTGGTTATCTGTCTGATGTTATCGTTTCTAATTCTATCTCTTAATGACACTCCGAGTATTCTTCGTAGACATGTCCTTTCTCCTGTCACTATTTTTTTTCTTTTGTCTTGTGCTGTCATTGTCCAGGTTTGGCACTGGTAGCATAGTGATGGAATAATAATAGTCTTGTATAATGCAACTTTAGTGTCTATGTTTACATTTTTGTTCTTGAAAATACGTGTCATCTGTCCTAAGATCTGATATATTTTGTTGCATCTATTTTGTATCTCTTTACTGGTTTTCCCCTGACTCGATATAATGCTTCCTAAGTAAGTGAAGTCATTTACCTGTTGAAGGTGTTTATCATCGATGGAGATAGTTATATGTCTTTCTTTCTTTGCTATTGCCATTATTTCGGTCTTTTCAATATGAATCTTCATGTCAAATTTTTGACATGTGTGGATTCTGTTCACATGTTCTTCCAATTGTTCTTCTGACTTTGCTATTAGTACCTGGTCGTCTGCAAAGAGTAACTCGTTAAATTTGTCTTTTATATTATCTTCTTCGTTGGTACTTATGTTAAAGATGTGGTCGATATATGTTATAAAAAGTATGGGGGTGAGGGGTAGAACATACCCTTGGCGAACTCCTGATTGGATTTGGAACTTATTGGACACTCCTGCATTTGTTCTTACTTCACATTAGCTATTAGCGTAAATGCCCTTACATATACGGATTAAATGTTCTGGTACTCCGTATATTGATAGTGTTTTCCATAGTTGTTGTCTGTCTACTCTGTCGAAAACCTTTTCTTGGTCGACGAATGCGATGTATAATTCCTTGTTCTTTTCTGTCGCTCTTTCTGTTAGCTGTCTAGGTGTAAAGATAACATCCGTACAGCTTTTGTTCTTACGTAAGCCCATTTGGGTGTTTTGAAGTTGAGGTTCAATGTATGGTCGATCGTTATCGTTGTTTTAATATTTTGTTTAAAATTAATCCTGTGTGGGTTTGTAATGATATCCCGCTGTATTTTGTGCAGTCCCTCTTACTGCATTTTTTCTTCCATATGGGAATGATTGTCGCGTTTCTCCAGTCTTCTGCTGTTTCTTGTTTCTTCCAAATTACATTGAAAAGTCTGTGTAGCTATTTTTTCCCGCTCACTGCTGCTGTTTTGAATAGTTCAGTTTGTATGTTATCAGATACTTCTGCTTTGTTTATTGGTGCTTTGTTTATTGCTGCTTTGTTTATTGGTGCTTTGTTTATTGGTGCTTTGTTTATTGCATTCTAACCACTACACGTAAAGTCTGATATTCGTCAAATTTACACGTATGAGGTACAATAGTGTATCGGCCCACTGGGTAATGTAGGCATAGGTGGAATTATGACACTTGTTAAAAACATTTAAGTGTGTGGTACGCGGTCGTTGCTACACATGTCCTTATGGGGTTCAGATGCACTTTATTTCATTTCCCAAGGCTACTTTCTCTATCGATGAGATCTTTACACGTGAATCCAATAATGTAATTTATGTGATCTTATGTAAATGCCTCGGCAAGCAATATATCGGGGAAACCAGCTTCAGATTGAGTGACCGCTTCTGTAACATTTTCATGCCTTCAAGTACAGATCACCTACTCCTGATGCCACACACTTCAACGTCGTTGGCCACCGTCGTGTTCTTGATATTCAGGTTGCTTCCATCATATTCTGCACAACCGATGATAGATCTATGTAAGCTCTAGAAAATCGTTTTATTTTTGAGTTGGGTACCCTGAAACCATGTGTACTAAATTCCGACCAATCTTTTGTCTAGTTCTCTGTCGGTGTGGTCTTTGTCTTTATTCATTTTGTTCCGTCATTTACGTCATCCTAGTGTTTGTTTCGTTTCTATCTATATCTACGCTTTTATGTACTTCTTGTTCCTATCCTTCCGGCATCTCGCATCTATATTCCGCTCGGACACGTTTGTGTGCTGTAGTTATGTCTACTCGTCGTGTTTTGATGTTATGTGCTTATCGTGAAAAAGGCCTTTCGGTCGAAATGTCGTTCAGTAAGACTTCATTATCTATTTTTTACGTAAGTACTATTTTCATACAGTTTTACTAGCAGTATTACTTTATATTGCTTGTTAAAATGATGAAGTATCATCAATATTCCAGTGTTAAAATGATGACGAATCATAAATGTACCAGTGTTAAAATGATGATTAATTATTAATATACCAGTGTTAAAATGTGAATATCTAATGAGAATAATATGGATTAAACATTAAGACAAGGTTCTGTGTGCAATGCATAGCAACAACAACAACAACACATCAGTTATTTTTATGACATCTTTGGACATATCAGTGTCGTCCACTAGAACACATTTCAAAGATGAGAAGTCTGAGGGCATCCGTGAGTGGTTCCTTGAGACAGGAAATTTGAGAGACATGTTCCAGTAGCGTGGCATCATCAACAATACGATTCTCTTAATGTTTCCGCCAACGTTTCAATGACATTCTCCCGGAATACAATCATGTGTATTAGCAGAGGCAATCGATTGAATGACTGAAAAAAGTTGAACTGTCCATTCAACGTCGCAATTATTAGCTTCAACGTAACTTCTGATCTTGTTTCCCCGTCCCCCCCCCCCCGAGACTGTCGTACAGTGTGTTGTGTTACGTGTAAGAGTGGGATGTAATGTGTGTTGTGTTACGTGTAAGAGTGGGATGTAATGTGTGTTGTGTTACGTGTAAGAGTGGGATGTAATGTGTGTTGTGTTACGTGTAAGAGTGGGATGTAATGTGTGTTGTGTTACGTGTAAGAGTGGGATGTAATGTGTGTTGTGTTACGTGTAAGAGTGGGATGTAATGTGTGTTGTATCGAGTTGTAAATGTGTGTTAATAACCAAACTGTATAAGGATATCCGACAAGGTGGTAAATGCCGCAGTCACAAAACTGTCAGAGGATATCCGACAAGGTGGTAAATGCCGCAGTCACAAAACTGTCAGAGGATATCCGACAAGGTGGTAAATGCCGCAGTCACAAAACTGTCAGAGGATATCCGACAAGGTGGTAAATGCCGCAGTCACAAAACTGTCAGAGGATATCCGACAAGGTGGTAAATGCCGCAGTCACAAAACTGTCAGAGGATATCCGACAAGGTGGTAAATGCCGCAGTCACAAAACTGTCAGAGGATATCCGACAAGGTGGTGATACACTTACCATACATTTATATAAATTAGATGTAACATTTTATAATTCTCATTTCTATATTGTTTGTAGTTTGTTTAGATGTCTCTATTTTCCTCATGTCTTTGAAAGTATTTTTTGCTATTCATATTCTCCTTTTAACTTGTTTCACAACTGCCATCATTTGTGACCTTGTCAGAGATATTGGTAATGTTGTACTTATTGTATTATATCTCCAAATACTTTTATGTTTAGCTCCTGTTCTGCTATGTTTCTGATTATCATGGTTTGTTGTTTTTTGTATGTTTACATCTAGTCTATATTCATTACTTTACAATTACTGCTCACTTTCTGATAAGATGATTTCACATTGTAATTTATGCAATTAACTAATAATTTTTAATAAATATATCAGTGTTTTGTTTAGGATATTTGTCCCATGCCAGGTTTCGACAGTGTGTATGGGTTTATTAGACGTAAACCGGGTCTGACGTTGAATATGGTAAACAGATTCTGTCGTTGAATATGGTAAACAGATTCTGACGTTAGATGTATTATGAATAGATTCTAATGTTGGATATAGTGAATATATTATGAACATACATTATATGGATAATGGGGGGTGGGGTGGTGGTGAGGATGAACAAGTGTAAACAAGGGAGATGGGTTAGTTTGACGAAAGTTGCCGTCAACAATACTGTGTTTTATACACACAAGCAATAATACTGTGTTTTATACTCACAAGCAACAAAAAACTGGTAAAATTGTAACCACTCCTGTAGTTTTCATCATACTTTTTCTGCTAAGAATCATTGCCTTGAATTGGGGGGGGGTGTCGGGTGAGGGTTGCCTATTTTGGATGTAATTACGCAAGAGTGGCGTGTCATTGACAAAGACCCCATCGAGGACAACTCCTTGACGTGGAGATGGGGCTTAGTCCAGCCAACAGAGGCTGGAAACTAGGATTGATCGGGCCAACCTAATATCCAGTAGGGTCACAGTCCTGTCCAAGCAAGCACAGGTGCTGAAGTCAGAGATGCCAGGACGAGAGGCGCAATAGCAACCATGGTATCATGCAAACCGAATAGTTGACGTGTCTGCACGACAAAATTATAAAAATCGTCATGGTGCTCGCCCTGTGATGTTCCCCCAGGCAGGAGCAGTGCCGCATTATTAAACTCAACAGAATTCACCCCCAGCTACTGGAGGTCCCTCTAGTCTACCTCGTGGAGCCAGGAGACAGAAGAGGAAAGCGACTGGCCAACCAGACAGGATGAAAACCCCCCTGAATATTATGCACTGGAATGCAGAGGGAGTTAGAAATTAAAAAACCAAAATATAAAACACCTTGCACCAGACCAGAAACACCCAGACCATTATAAAAGCCATCAGGAAAGTCGACCACCCAAAAGACAAATACCACTATCTCAACAGAGCAAAGCAAGTTATTATCTTCCGCCTCAGAACAGGACACAACAGATTAAACTGCCACTTAAATAAACTAAGATTGGTCCCATCACCACTGTGCCTTTGTGGGCAGGCAGCACAAACAGCTGAACATGTCCTGCAAGACTGCAATACACTAAACCAGTTAAGGGAAGAACACTGGCCCACAGAGATGGATATCCACAGAAAGATGTATGGGAGCATCGAGGAGCTTTCAAATACAGCAGCACTTATTAAGAAAACAGGACTTGCTGTGTAGTCATGTCAAACTCCGAACGAGAAGAAGAAGAGGAGGAGACTGACAAAGACTCGAATTAAAAAACAATGTTAAAACGTCGTTGAGGTAAAATGAAAACATGTATGCGTCCTTTAGATAGTAAAATGAAAACATGTATGCGCCCTTAGATAGTAAAATGAACAGCTTGTGTTCGAAACCATCTATTGTTAGTTGGATTCGTGGTAGAGTGGTTAGTAAATCCGTTTCACAATAACACTTGGGTCAAATCTGATGGTAGTTCGAACGTCGATTGTTGCTACGTCCTAAAAAATCTATTATAGGTGGAACGATTATAACCCGTAGCGTTGTGCAATCCTCAGCGTTGTGCAATGCCCAGCGTTGTGCAATCCTCAGAGTTGTGCAATCCTCAGCGTTGTGCAATGCTTCAAAAAGAAGTCTCATACTCAGAGGGAAATTTTTTAAAGAGATTTTATGACTTCTTCACCTTTCAGTAACATGCAGAGGTGGAGTCATGAGTTTTTCCACCTTTCAGTAACATGCAGAGGTGGAGTCATGAGTTTTTCCTCCTTTCAGTAACATGCAGAGGTGGAGTCATGAGTTTTCCCACCTTTCAGTAACATGCAGAGGTGGAGTCATGAGTTTTTCCACCTTTCAGTAACATGCAGAGGTGGAGTCATGAGCGTGTCTCCCCTGCTATGCAGCATTTTCTTATCAGAATTTAAATAACTACGTTGACATAGACCATTATTACTGGGATCGGGGGAGTAATATTGAAATTAGTTTAATATTTCTAGGTCTATCGTTGCAGGGGTTCTCTATCGTTGCAAGTGTTCTCTATCGTTGCAGGGGTTCTCTGTCGTTGCAGGGGTTCTCTGTCGTTGAGAGGATGCGAAGGGGAAAATATGTGATACTGTCAACTGATATGCGTGTTGTAAAAGATACCCAAGGATATTGCGCATGGAATTGACCACCTCACTTCATAATCTTCGCGATGGTGAAGACAGCTGAAAATCCATGCCTCGATTGTTGGGAGAGTTAATTTTTTATTTTTGTGTGGTTTGCATCGTGAATGCAAGGAAGTTGGAAAAAAAGTTTCCATCGGATAATAGGGAACGATCCAGCACGTGACCAATTATAGGGGACGGTCCAGCACGTGACCAATGATAGGGGATGTTCCAGCACGTGACCAATGATAGGGGATGTTCCAGCACGTGGTCAACCAAAGGAGACCGTCCAGCACGTGGCCAATGATAGGAATGATCCATAAAGCAAATCTAAAAGAACCGGTCATCTAGACCTTACACAAGATTTGAAATATTCCTCTATTTTTTAAAAAAAAGATACGCCAATCTGTAACTAAATCTCTAACGCCGCCCACTGGCTTAGGAGAAAGGAGTGACACGCCTGTACTTTTAGCGGTTAGAAAAATGTACTGTTCCGAATGTTCATTAATTGTGATAATTTCAGCAGTTAAATACTTCCAGATGTGAGCTGCGATTTGATTTAAAGTCTGTCCCCATACAAGAGTATTTAATTAGCTGTAATTATCAAATTATATTCTGCTAAATTCCATCTTGACTCTGGAAGTTCTAAAAATGTTGTCTCATATTTCTCTGGGAATTTTCGTTGTTGCTTTTATAGTTATCAAATTGTGCATTTTGACTTTTTTCTGTTATTTTGGTCCCTTAAATATTATTACGACCTTCTTAAGTTATCTTACTGTCTTCAAACACGACCATCGATCTTCTTGAACATGTCCCAGAAGAGTGCTGGTACATTACTTCAGAACTAGTAAGTTTTGTTGTTGTTTTTCAATTTATGTTAAATATTTTAACAGTGGAAAGCCAAATTTGTTGTTTTAATGTGTACTACATTTGTTTGAGGACACAGCTAGTGAAACGTTCTATAAGAACTGTCTTTCTCACTTCAATTGACAAAGAAATATTACATAAGATGGTCTTCATCGTGTGAAATGTTGCCTGTGTTTCTCACTAGGATACAAACATTCTAGTTGTAGTTAAAATATGACAAGAACGTAGTAACAAAAATGTATTTTTCGTATTTCCATCTTCATAAATACGAACTATTAGTTCTTAATTTCTATGTGTAAAATCGGGGGGGGGGGGGGGGGTTCGTCAGGAGTTTTATTTTATAGGCCTACTCACAAGCATCTATCCATCAGCGTGTGCAATCTTCATCGTTTGTGCAATCTTCATCGTTTATGCAATCTTCATCGTTTATGCAATCTTCATCGTTTATGCAATCTTCATCGTTTATGCAATCTTCATAGTTTGGGCAATGCTTTAAGAAAAAGTCTCATACTCATAGAGGGTCAATGTTTAGTGATTTAATGACTTGTCCACCTTTCTGTGTAGTCATGATTTCCTACTCCGTAGTTATGCATCCCTTTCTTGTCAGAGTTGTAAGTTATGCATCCCTTTCTTGTCAGAGTTGTAAATGTTTACCTTGTCATAGATCATTACCACTGAGATCGGTGGAGCAACCAGATATGCATTCCCCGCCATAAGTATAATAATAATTATAATAAGATCCGCAACCATTCAGGGATGCCACTCTATAAACATCAGCAGAAAACGCTCGCCATCAAGGTCTTCCTCTGCTATGTAAACATGGATAGTATCATTCATTCGTTAGTGGTTACTGCAATCATTAGCTGGTTAGTGTTAACTACAATCATTTAGTAGTTAGTGGTTACTACAATTATTTGTTGGTTTATTGTTACCACAATCATTCAGTAGGTAGTAGGTACTACAGTAATTCGTTGGTTTGTTGTTACTGAAATAATTCAGTAGTTAATGGCTACTACAGTAATTAGTTGGTTTGTTGTTACTGAAATAATTCAGTAGTTAGTGGCTACTACAGTAATTAGTTGGTTTGTTGTTACTGAAATAATTCAGTAGTTAGTGGTTACTACAGTAATTAGTTGGTTTGTTGTTAATGAAATAATTCAGTAGTTAGTGGTTACTACAGTAATTAGTTGGTTTCTTGTTACTGAAATAATTCAGTAGTTAGTGGTTACTAAGTAATTAGTTGGTTTGTTGTTACTGAAATAATTCAGTAGTTAGTGGTTACTATAGTAATTCGTGCGCTAATGATTATAACAGTGTTACGTGACAGAATATATGTGATACAGTTCTGTAGAGGCTATATGCCAAGATGGTGATATGCTACTCTTGAGGCGCATCCTTCCTAGGCGTAAATATTAATCAAATAATGGTGCAAAGGATAATAGTGCTGGTTTTGCATACAAATGTAGCTAGTTTGACTAGCCGGGAAGAGAAGATATCAGGAAAGAAATAAGACTATCTAATGTCAAGACTGCATCGAGAGATAAAGTATCAGGTTGTGTAGTCACTTCGTGAGAATGATCAACAACGTAACAAACCATTCGTTCCAGCAACAATAGAAGATAGGGTTACAAGGCAAGTGGATGACTAGTGAATGGAGACAATGAAAGAAACATTAAAGCATTAAAGAGACACAACTGAAAATGACCACTGCGACCCACATTACCAAAGACAGACAATTCCAATTTTTCCCTGTTTCCATGATGCTTAATGGTACAAGTAGAAATGTCAATAGGCGGATAGATGAATGAGTACTTATTTTCAGGGAAGGCTGTACAGCTGTAAAGTTGATGTGAGAAACGAATAAATTAAAGCAGGAAGTAAGAGGATAATTTAAAAGTTATCGAGACCAAAGGGAGTTGAATCAGTCTGTTGTAACTGCACCGAATCGCCTGGAAACTAGGGTAAACGGGGTTTTCCGAATTTTGATTAATCACATCTAATTAAGAAAGGTTTTGTCAAGTACGGAAAACCCCGTTTACTCTAGTTGCCAGGCGATTCAGTGCTGTTATAATGAACTGGTTCGATTCCCGTTGGTCTCAAGAATATACGAAACGAGTGCATCCATCTCTCAATTAATTAGAAATATCAAAGATAAAATACAACATTGAAAGTGTTTGAGTAATTCAGAAAGCCCATTCAACAACTACGCGGCGTTCCACTATCAATAACTACTTCAGACAAGAATTCAGGAAATGTGTAATGTCTGCTTCTGTCAAGTTTACTTTTGATTCAAATATCTTTTCCTTCAGGCTCCGGAATACCAGGAATTGGGAATAGTATTTTTTTCTGTTTCTAAGTACTCATAAAACTGAGACATACTTCTGTTTTTTAAATATTTTGTTTTTCATTTTGAATGTATCGATGCTGCAAGGTTTCAGACAGTTTAGATCAATTTTTAGCAGGAGTAGTTTAAAAAAAAATTATACGCTGCTTTTGGAGATTACAACGATTTTGACAAATCTTGACCTTTCTTGCACGCGAGGTCGATTTCTTGAAGGAGAGCAGTGTCTTCATTTCTACGGATAAACAGGTTTATAGTTTACATTCTATTTTGCTTTTTACCTAGTTTAATGCTTATTTCGCTTTGTCCTTCATTCATAATTTGAAAATTCCCGATACTTGATCATTGTCATTGTCACAATTTATATCCTTTGTGCAGCTTAAACAATTCTCAACCTTTTTCTCTCATTTTGTCTTAACCAACACTCAACTTTTTTCTCTCATTTTGTTTTGACTAACCCTTACTCATTCTCTCTCACTAAGTACAGCTTAACCAACTGAGTCACTGTGCCTTTGCGATGAGTCTCAGCCACAAGAAAACAGTGTAGTCAGTCTTCCCCTCCAAATTGCTGCCAGCATATTTTTTCTCCCTTCCATACACAGATGATGCTTGCATATATAGAAATAACAAAACACTTTAAAAAAAAGTATGATATTCATAATTATATATATATATATGACGTGCTGTAAAACTTCCATAAAAGAGCTTCAGTGTAATATGCCATTTACTGTATTTGCTCATTGTTTGTCTTGTAATTTCTTGAAATAGATCTTAAGGTTGAAACGTTGAAAATGTCTTTTATATTGTTATTTGTATTCATGAATACCCATACCCCATAGTCTGACCGTTCATTGTAAAGCTGTTCGGCCTTGTATTTTATGTAAGTATTAAACTTAATAATAATATTACAAGCTGATATAATCAATGCTTTAATAGGACACTGTGCATTCAAAGCATTTTAAAAAGTGTAAATAACGGTTTTTCTCACGACAGCGTAAACTATAAATAACGGTTTTTCTCAAGACAGCGTAAACTGTAAATCATGGTCTTTCTCAAAACAGCGTAAACTGTAAATCATGGTCTTTCTCAGAACAGCGTAAACTCTACGTCACGGGTCTTTCTCAAGACAGCCGGGAATTGGAGTAAAAGTTGAAACAAACCGTACGTGGATGTTCATAAAAGACGTCAACAATTTAGGAAGTTCAGGGGGTCTGAACAAATTTGACAGTTGTTGACAAGTGGGAGGGGATAGATTTGACAAAAGTTGATGTCAATAATACTGTCTTTTATATTTCAATTAAATTGTTGAATTTTGGAAAGATTTACAAAAAATTTAATAATCCTGAAAAAAAATCATATTTTTTCTGTACGTTATATTCTAAAATAATTGTTTTTAGGGAGAATGTGGGTAAACACTTTTTTGACATAACTAATATAACTAAGATCTTGACATCTGTTGACGAAAGGGGGTGGGGGGGGGGACTAGGTCACATGGAAAAAAAATTGTATGACTTAATTTATGGACAGCCCCTAAAGAGAGTCACTTTATGAAAACTATTTTGCATGGAACAAACAGTCGAGGGTGCATGGAGAAGAAGAAAACAGAGAAAATAATGAATTTATAACATCAATGAACGGCACAGGCGTGATTTTTTTACTCTTCACCAAATGGCTGAGGATTTAATATTGGTGTTTGGTGACATCTTCCGTGTGACACCCCTACGACCAAGACGGGTTATGGGTCTGGAGTGTTGTGTTTGGTGATGTCTTTCGTGTGACATCCCTACGACCAAGACGGGTTATGGGCCTGGAGTTGTGTTTGATGATGTCTTACGTGTGACATCCCTACGACCAAGATGGGTTATGGGTCTGGAGTGTTGTGTTCAATGATGTCTTCCGTGTGACATCCCTACGACCATGACGGGTTATGGGTCTGGAGTGTTGTGTTTGATGATGTCTTTCGTGTGACACCCCTACGACCAAGACGGGTTATGGGCCTGGAGTGTTGTGTTTGATGATGTCTTCCGTGTAACATCCCTACAACCATGACGGGTTACGGGTCTTATGTTATTAAAGAGAAATATAATAGATATTCAAACGAGACCGAATTGGAATTGTGAACGATACACTCTTAAATACTTACCGAGAGGATGATCGGAGCACTCGTGAATTTGCGTGTGTGATGATAGCATTCATACATATCTCATAAGATGTATATGTGTCCCCCCCCCCTGCTCTAATTCTTCAGTGATATATGTTTTGTATGCGGTCTGTTTCGAAGTGATGTTCTCGAGCTCCTCACCGAGGTGCTTCCTACCTTTTCTACAATATGTTACAATAACCAATGCAGTTTTATTGAACGATACATTAGACAGATGCCATACTTCATAGAACATAGGAAGTTACAACAATGCCAGACCTGGTCTTATCGTTAAATAATTACATCAGTTAGAAATAACCAGTATCTTAAGGTTTCAATTTCCAAAAATTATAAGACTCAATTCGATTATTTTCAACGAATACAAAGTTACACATGGACGGAAGTTCCGTTATTGACTACTGTCTTAAGTCACAGAACAGACGCTAAATATCAATAATTATCTTGTTACAGTTTGTTTATTTGTTTCAGGACGAAAGAAGCGAAAGTATAGTTACTTCCTTGTGGACAAGATTGGTGAGGCCTAGCATGCGTCAACCATCAGCAGACATCTTTTTTATGTGTTCACATTCATTAGTAGAATATGCATGAAGAACTGAAACTAACACTCACTCCGAACAATATTCTGTAGAATAAGATCCTTTCTATATAATAAATATTCTGGAGAATTGGTTCTCAACGCGGACAATATGGCACCCATGGGTTAACAGAAATTTTCAAGTTGGGTCACTTTAAAACAAATTTAAATTGTGCATGTGGCAAAGACTAGGTTTAGTAATACGTATAGTAATTAACCAAATCTCCAGAGATGTTCCTATGTGTTAAATCATTAATCTGGTCGGAGCTAACTATTCATTAATCACTTTGGGTATACTGTATCTCGGCAGGCAAAGAAAATCATGGAAAGTGCAAATACGTTACTCATCTGAGCTGATCCGACTGTCAGCAAGAACATCTGAATACATTAGAAGACAAACTACAACGTCACAGTTAGAGAATATTTCAGTGGTTTTCCCGATTTTGAACCAATTCTCACGAGTATAGCTAGAAAACAAATGCCTCTACAGTATAGTTTTTAGTGCACTGATCGCATGCAGCGCCACCTATCCTGGTACATAGGACTGTTTTTCGTGATTTTCATTGGCTGACGGGAGACGCAAAATATATGCACAATGACAAAAGATTAGTTGCATTATCCAAGATGAGTGACGCTTGTGAGATCAGCACGGATAACTATTGTGCGGAAGGGCTTCATAAGTAATTTTCGGGAATTGCGGTTAGCGATTAGTGGACAAGCAACTTGTGTATATCTGGATGTCTGTGGATCTGGATGTAAGTGTATCATATGTCTAATATATGTCCGTGGACATGAGTAAACTGGAGTGAAGACAACACATGAGTAAACTGGAGTGAAGACAACACCCTTTGTTTTATCATTCTAAACACCATGGGGGAGGGGGCGAGGTGAGCAACGAAAAATAGCCTCGAAAAGAGAACACGGGAAAATAGAGATTGAGAACCACTATTATAGAAAACACTTTCAGTTTACAAATAGAAAACAGTAAACAAAGTCAAATCAATTTCTTCTTCTTTATATATATATATATATATATATATTCGACATATATTAGACCCATGATAAACATACATATATATTAAAATAGTTCTATGTACAAGTTTTCTAGAAGGAATAAAAATTAATCGGAAATATTCTCATATATTGTTATGTAAATGTTCAGATCTTCCAGTATAAAATAGGAATAATAACAGCAATATCAATTGACCATATGATCAACAGTGGTAATTAAAACATAATCACACATTGTAAATATTATTCTAGGTCGTTGAATGAAATATACAAGATACACTGTATCAGTTTTAGCGCATTTAAAATATCAGTTATAATCAGCTTTTGTTGTTGTCCAATTACAGCTTGTTCGGAGTATTAATATTAATACATTTAAATAATAATGAACTCTCGTAGAGACATGTTAACACACATGCTTCTGTTTCTGGCTAATTTATTTGATGATTAAAAAAAAGAAACATTGCTGCATAGAACTATATAGGGATAACAATTTTCGTATTTGCTTGTCGACAGTGAAATCTTCAGCCATTACAGAATTTTAATAATTTTACTTCGCTTATTCTCAGCATTGACATGAAGATGACTTTTGTCTTGCGAAAATTCACCGAGTGTGTTTGATTTAGAACCCTCTAATTACATCATTTGTTTTCCATGATCAAAATATATTTACTGAATATTTCAGGTGTAATAGCTTTAGGTATGATTTTACGTCATCAAAATGTGTTTACTGAATATTATAGGTGTAATAGCGTTAGGTATGATTTTACGTCATCAAAATGTCTTTACTGAATATTTCAGGTGTAATAGTTTTAGGTATGATTTTACGTCATCAAAATGTGTTTACTTAATATTTCCGGTGTAATAGCTTCAGGTATGATTTTACGTCATCAAAATGTGTTTACTTAATATTTCAGGTGTAATAGCGTTAGGATTTTACGTCATCAAAATGTGTTTACTGAATATTTCAGGTGTAATAGCTTCAGGTATAATTTTACGTCATCAAAATGTGTTTACTGAATATTTCAGGTGTAATAGCGTTAGGTATGATTTTACGTCATTAAAATGTGTTTACTGAATATTTCAGGTGTAATAGCTTCGGATATGCATAGTATGGAACAAAAAATTAAGAAAAGTGATATATTGATGTTTGTGTTAGCTTTGTCTCTATAATGTGTATTTTGAAGATGATGTTTATTTATCCACAAACTTAATGTATATATAAACTGCAGTGAAAACCTCAGTATATAAACTGAAACCAAATACGAGAAATATATCTTAAAAAAATGATTTTTTTATTTTATATTTTTGTACATAGAAATTGTTTTAAGAAATATAGAAACATGTGGAATCTTATTATATTATGTATAGTCTGGAAAAATCAATTTTAAAAATCTGACTTTCCATGGAAAATATGTTTTAAAATTGTGAAAACAAAAATGACCAAGATTAATTAGTCAAGTCACTTTTTTTTATAGAAAGCAATCTACACTATACAGTGTAATTTAGAGGTTATATAAGGTTAACATCAGACTACTCATCATTATCAAGTGGCGTCTCCGCAACGAAGGTTGGCTGCAACAAACTTCCAACATCCCCTGTATCTCTCTGTCAAATAACTCCTCTGCCATGACGACTTATATCATTACATGTACGTGTATGTCACAATGAATTTTGTTCGTGTCTAGCAATGTGGTCTATATCACCTTTTTGTGATAATTATGTCACTATGTCACTTTTTATTTAAAGTCAGGAAGAGTTTGACAGGGCTGTATTATGTCCCATTACTTTTTAGAATTAATTTATTATGACATATCTCGCATATATATGGGGCCCGCATAAGTAAACGCCCGGGGAGACTTACTCGATAAAGTATCAGTCACGACCCGGAGAGATTTAATCGATAAATTATCAGTCAGGGCCAGCGCCGTATTTAGACTTGATACGACCATAAGCTATTTGAGATATGGGGCCCTTTATAAGTCCAGATATTATAAGTCAGTATCTAATATAATTGTTTAAGCTATAGCCTGTTTAGCTTATACGTACATCCTGCACTGGTCACGACCTGGGGAGACTTAGTCGATAAAGTATATTTTTGTAATACTATGGAATCCCTCTATAGCGTATTCTGTTATAACACATTTCCGTATATATTCACACATTTCAAAATGACTAATTTTATTTACTGTAATGTGCTTATACTGTATATAACGATTTCTGTTATTACATACACATTTTGTCTATCCGAACCAAGTTCTAATAACATGACCCAGCTGTCTAATTAATAATTTAATAGTTTTAGGGGCGTTTCCTGCCCTAACTTGACCTATGCTGCAACCTTCCAGGCTTGCAGGATTCCTAACATGCTTATACTGTATCACTGTTAATTAGAAGCCGCGTTCTTCAAAATCTTCGCTTCACTGACATCGACTTTATAGCGGGATCGAAATTTGAATGAGTTGGAGACTATCAAGATTATTTTATTATACGTATTTACCTGGTTCAATCCACATTTGGAATATGATCTTTACTTTCAGAGAAAAGATAAACTGTATCAAAATTCTTCCTGTACATGTCGCGGCGTCTGTTATTGTTAAGCAGCCTTTATTTCCATAGCCCATAGAAAGCCTGCCTCCCTGCACTCCCTCACAGGAAAACATGCAATAACGAATACTTTGATCAGAACAAGAATAACAACTAACATCTCAATTGAAGTAAGAAATACATCTACTACATGAACATCTACTAACATCTCAATTAAAACAAGAATATCAAGAGACTGATTCTGTTGTGTAAACAGAGACTTATAAAATGATGTTTTAAATTACACAAATAAATCTACTATTCCACTAGTAAATCTTCATCAATACAACAACACATTTAATACTCTCTGTTCTTTTATATTTTTCGTTACATGATTCTATATTCTTTGTAAAAACTATGTTCTATTTACTGTCTCCGTGACTATATATTTCCATATAGATAAAAGACCTGTAGGTCGAACCGCCGGTTTCGTATAGTTATATAGTGTAACTGCATATGACGGCCTAATATAACCAACATAGACTTCGATCTTAGTTTCAAAGGGCAGTGTCTAGCCCAGAAGCTTAACCCCCTCACCCCCATTTAAAACAAACAATAATACAATTACTTTTTCTTTGTTTATAATGATAACTCTCAGAAACGTTTGTGAGTTAACCTCATGTATAATTTTAAAACTATTTAAACACAATATTAACGAACAACAAGCTACAAATATCTAATACAATGGTTCTCAGCCATTTTTTAGCCCGAGGCCCCTTTTCTGTACACATTTAACTTGGCAAGAGTTTATGATCCCCAAGTAAGCGGTAATCTGACCTACGTTGAAAATAATAATTAAATCCACTTTCGTCATCATTTTCTTTTGTAAAATGCAAATTTCCGATGTCTTACTCATTAGTAAAACTCGCAGATTTATCTTTGTGATTGGCGTAAGAGGGTGGTACTCGTTGCATATAATCCCAATGCAAACGTATGAAAAATATTACATTTAGAATGTTTCATTTTTACCCATGCTACAACAAATGGAGATACGCCTATACCAGCAATTATTGTAAAACTTTTCACATAAATCAAATCATTACTACCTTAAAAACAAGATCGTAGCGACTGCTGCGATAAATTCGTTCAATCTAGATAATAAGTAATCATACATATTTAATGTGGTTATGAAATAATGCACTTATGCAAAATATGAAGCAAATATTTTTAGTAATTACGGAGAAAATATACAATATCGGTGGACAACTATTTATGAACGCACTATAATTGAGTCTTTCCGGCAGTAGATCAGTCTGCGATATGGGAAGATTCTTTGTTTTTCTTTTGTCTTGGCAGTGTTTTGACAACTCGGTAAACTGTCGACAACACTAACTTTGTTCACACACAAGCGATGTAATCCTGCATCGTTTGAAAACTTGCCAAATTTCATGTTTACTAACATTTTATGAAACACTTTAGACAGTGCCTTTTCTTTGCTGACAACTAACTTGCATGTCCATGTTTTGCTTTCATCTTGTAGGATGAGAAGAACCAGATTATACACACTAATATATGGCTGCAGCTGGTAAGTGCTGTCACTTCCGCATTCCAATATGACATTGAATGTATTTGGTCTGATTTAGGAGATTCTTGTGCCACCGTTGATGTAGTTGAGCCACCGTTGATATTACCTGTTAGGTAGTTTTTATATGTTAGGGATTAGATATATGTTAGGTAGTTTTTATATGTTAGAGAGTAGTTATATGTTAGGGAGTAGTTATATGGTAGGGAGTAGTTATATGTTAGGGATTAGATATATGTTACGGATTAGATATATGTTAGGGATTAGATATATGTGAGGTAGTTTTTATATGTTAGGGTGTAGTTATATGTTAGGGGGTAGTTATATGTTAGGGATTAGATATATGTTAGGGAGTAGTTATATGTTAGGGAGTAGTTATATGTTAGGGAGTAGTTATATGTTAGGGAGTAGTTATATGTTAGGGAGTAGTTATATGTTAGGGGGTAGTTATATGTTAGGGATTAGATATATGTTAGGGAGTAGTTATATGTTAGGGAGTAGTTATATGTTAGGGAGTAGTTATATGTTAGGGAGTAGTTATATGTTAGGGAGTAGTTATATGTTAGGGAGTAGTTATATGTTAGGGATTAGATATATGTTAGGGAATTATTATATGTTAGGGAGTAGTTATATGTTAGGGAGTATTTATATGTTAGGGAGTAGTTATATGTTAGGTAGTTTTTATATGTTAGGGAGTAGTTATATGTTAGGGAGTAGTTATATGTTAGGGAGTAGTTATATGCTAGGGATTAGATATATCTTAGGGAGTAGTTATATGTTAGGGAGTAGTTATATGTTAGGATTAGTTATATGTTAAGGATTAGTTATATGTTAGGGAGTAGTTATATGTTAAGGAGTAGTTATATGTTAGGGATTATATATATGTTAGGGAGTAGTTATATGTTAGGGAGTAGTTATATGTTAGGGAGTAGTTATATGTTAGGGAGTAGTTATATGTTAAGGAGTAGTTATATGTTAGGGATTAGATATATGTTAGGGAGTAGTTATATGTTAGGGAGTAGTTATATGTTAGGGAGTAGTTATATGCTAGGGATTATATATATCTTAGGGAGTAGTTATATGTTAGGGAGTAGTTATATGTTAGGATTAGTTATATGTTAGGATTAGTTATATGTTAGGGAGTAGTTATATGTTAGGATTAGTTATATGTTAGGGAGTAGTTATATGAACTTGATGTGTTTAAGTTTTTAAATGTAAAGAATTTGTCATGTGGTGCGTGGTCGTTTCCGTTAGGTCAATTTCTGATACTTACAGTGCATGATTTACGTATAAGCTACACAAGCTATAACTTAGCCCCTCCCCCCACTATTTTGGGTCCCCTAAAGATGTCCTACTAAGCAGTTGTCATATATTATGTATAAAGGATGTATAAAGGGCCCCATAACTCAAATAGCTTAGGGTCTTATCAAGACTAAATCAGGCCCTAGATACTTATCGTCCACGTGTTGGTGGAGTCCGAGGGAGAGCAAAGAATAGCAGTATGCTGAAATTAAGAAAACACATATAAGGATGGTAGCAGGAAGAGATTAAAGAGTGGTCGTAACCTTCGATAACAGTTACCATGTTGTTCCGACAGGCCGACGTTGTGCTTGAACTAGGACGGGCACGGCGTGGGTGGGCGGAACAACAAAGAAGCATGTCGCAAGGGCCAGAGTTGTGCCCTGATGTCAACGTCTGTTTTTTGGCGACATTAGACTTGAAACACCATCGAGTCCGATGGCTGCTGGAACAGAGGGCGGAGCACTTGTGGGAATGCCTCACGTGCTGTGAAGCCAGTTTCTAATCAAGAGAATTTCAAGAGTAGAGATTAAAGAGTGGTAATAAACATGTCACAGGGAAGAGAAACATCAAAGCTAGAAGTATTAAACAAAGTAGGAGAAGACAAGTCTCGAAATAACGAGAAGATGTGACAAGAACAAAATGGATGAGATAGTCATGGTTGGATATGCGATATTATAAAGCAATAGCAATACTGTTTACCCTCTACGCACGCTGTAAGAGGCGACTAAAGAAACTATGGGGGTGATGATGAATATCACATCGTATATAGGTTCAAACTGACCCAGACACCTTGCTGAAGTCGGATGTATCAGGACAAAAATGCAGATATCACAGAAAAAAGCTGTAAAACATGATAAAATGGATTCCATTCTCCGGTCTACGTACTACTAAGATGCAAGACTTTATGAGAACGAACAAAAAAGAAGCATACTTATGTTTGATTGGTTGGTAATTTGTTACCATGCCTAAGAATTGCAACCAATATAGTTCGTGTATCTTTTATATAATTATGGTTAGGTGGGGGGGGGGGGAAGACATGCTATAGTTGCAGTCTGAAACGATGAGCGGTGAGCAATGCTGTGAGAAGACCCCCCCTCCCCCCATAACCAAATTTTATGTGATTATTACCAGTGATTGCAAAATTGACGACTGTGTGTTACTGGTGCAATGAAAAGGGGAGTAAAGAATACTGACATTGTTGTTTGCAATGTACGTCGTAACAAGCGACTAAGAAGATTTTGGGGCTGGAGATTGGTGTCTCATCCTATAGAGGGTTCACTGACCCAGATACCATGCTAAAGTTGGATCTCACAGACTAAATGACGCCGAAATTGCAGATAAGCTGTAAGCCATGATACAGCGCATTACATTGTTCAGACCACATCCTGCTAATCTGCAGGTGTATTAGAACCAACGCAGAAAGGTAAGAGGTAAAGATGAATTGTAGTGAAGTCTGCAGGAAAGGAAAGTCTCATTATATAGGTATGCTATCTACTAGAGACTTCATGTTTCCCAGTCTTGTGAGCCTTTCAGACAATCCGCATGGAGAGAAAGTTGAGTTATTTTAGTGGGTTTTAACTTTCAGACAATCCGCATGGAGAGAAAGTTGAGTTATTTTAGTGGGTTTTAACTTTCAGACAATCCGCATGGAAAGAAAGTTGAGTTATTTTAGTGGGTTTTAACTTTCTAGTTAACTCTTATTTCCATGGGCTTATCCTATAATTTAGTAATATATTTATTCATTAATTGCTAAAATTGTTGATTTGTCGTCTTACCGACACGGGGTGTGGGGTTAGTGTCGGTATTAGTGTCTTAAGAAGATATAGTTAACGTGTACGGTGAGCCTCGTGAGGCTTAGTAAGCTTTAGTTTTACGGTTACAATTTAGGGATTCGGGGTGTAGAACGTTGTTGAATTCAGTTTTACAGATGAGCGTATGTCACTTAATGTGCTTCAATTTTACAGATGGACGTATGTTATTTAATGTGCTTCAGTTTTACAGATGAGCTTATGTCACTTAATGGGCTTCAATTTTACAGATGGGAGTATGTCACTTAATGTGCTTCAATTTTACAGATGGGCGTATGTCACTTAATGTGCTTCAGGTTTACAGATGGACGTATGTCACTTAATATGCTTCAGTTTTACAAATGGTCGTATGTCATTTAATGTGCTTCAGTTTTACAGATGGGCGTATTTCACTTAATTTGCCTCAATTTTACAGATGTGCGTATTTCACTTAATGTGCTTCAGTTCCTCAATTTCTGTTTTTAAAGATAAATTGTGTGAATCATGTGTAATTTAGTTTACCTTTTCAGTTTCATGTGTAATCAAGGTGTGCTTGAGCTGTGATTCGTAAGGAAATGTAGTGAGAGGATTACATGGACGAGAAGGAAATGTAGTGAGAGGATTACATGGACGAGAAGGAAATGTAGTGAGAGGATTACATGGGCGAGAAGGAAATGTAGTGAGAGGAATAGAAGGAAAAGATTTATTTAAAACTTGATATTTTCTTGTGTTATATATATATATATATATATATATATATATATATATATATATATATATATATATATATATATATATATATATATATATATATATATATATATATATATATATGATTATATATAATTGAGGGTTGGGGTGGGGGTGTGTTTACGTTTGCTTGATTATTTATTTCTTACCACCGCATAGCTACAGCTCAACCCCTTTCCTCCCTAAACTGAATATTTTGAGGATGACCATATAAATCGATCTTCAATTATGCAGTTGCTGTCACAAATGCCTGGCATAATCTGAAGAACATCTTCGTAGAGCATACTGTTGATAATCAATCATCTGTATTAGGCCCGAAGTAGAGAGACAACGGGTAACATCCTAAGGAAAATGATACAGAAATTAAAAAAAAAAAAATACTATGAAGTTGAACTCAGATCTATTCTGATAGAACATCTATGCTTTATCTTGTGCAGAAAATGAATTTAAAAAAAAAAGATATACTAAGATGGGCATAAAAATGAGTAATGGAAAAATGTGCTATGTTCAATATGAAACGTTGCTATGTTCAATATGAAACGTTGCTATGTTCAGTATGACAGTACATGAAAGATGAGCGTGGTAAGTTTACTGAAGATTCAACTCTCACTTTCGTGTAGTCTCTATCGAGGCTAACTCCTTCAAGTGGAGATGGGGGTTTAGTCCAAACAATATAGACTGGAAGCTAAGATTGATCGGGTCATTCCCAACATTGAACACTACCAAAGTCCTGCCAGAGCAAGCACAGGTGCTGAGGTTAGAAATTCAGATCGAGTGGCTCGCCAGCAACCATGGTATCGTGCAACAAACCTAATTAACGTATTTGCATTACAAAAAAAAATTTCTTATTGCGTGTAGTAGGAATCTTAAACTCCGCCTTTTATGAAGGGAATAGAGAAGACATGTTGCGCTTGCAGACTCAGCAGTAGAAACAACATTATTGTAATACAACAAGCCTGAGACAGACTGCAACCTTTATGACAGAGATCAATCAGGTCTTATGGGTGAGACAGTACTAGGAAACAGAAAGCCGATAATGAAATTAGGTAAGCAAACAACGATGTCACTGCAAGGAAAGTAAATCCAGCTTTTAGGAAGCATTCCGCAAACAAACTGATGATCAAGTAATACCTTTAGATATGAACAGGTAACTCACAAAAAGAGGATTACCTTTGAGCAGGTAGCTCATAACAGAATGTTAATTACCTGTAAGCAGGTAGCTTACAAACAGAAGACACATTTAGAGAAAAGCATATGCATTCAGAAAGTTAATCCGTCTAGACATCAGCCGTACATTGAGATCAATAAATAAAATATGAATTGCGGAATCGAAAGAGGTTAACGCTATATTTTATTCAATCATGGGCATGCGTTCACCTTGGTAATATCATGCCGAATAAACATATTGGACGTTCGCAGGCCTATGGTGTCCAGGATAGAAACCATAATCATATTTTGATGACTTGCAAGAATTCTGGACAGCCAGAATTCGGTCATATCACGGCCACATTTAATAAATTTAACAATTTTTAAATGCAACTTTCCATTAAATTTATGTTCTGGTCATCTTTGTGTTTTATTTTTGGTAAATTTGAAAACATATATTAAAGGTTCAGATTTTTGTCATTTTTTGACTTTTTTATCATAAATTTGACGTTAGTCAGATTCTATCTGGTAACCTTAATAAAAACCAAGTTTCATAGCGACACGTATTTTTCAGCTACGCACTCGATACAATATATCTATACATAAATGAGTATTGTTATTCACAAATACCGTAGGTCGAAGTTAAGGTAATGCTGTCACATCAAACTTCGCGATGAATATAATGAAAGACATAGATTAGTTATTACATTAAAATAATTGTTCAATATCCGTTCGGGATCAACATAACAAATAATCCAATGATTGGATGCATAAACAATCAATGAATAGGATAGTTTATGTAATGGCTGAAGATTTTCAAACTGTTAATAATTGTGTACTGGTGTACTAAAACAAAGGTTGTTAATCTAACTTATTACGACTTTTAAACGTAGAACATACACATATATATTTAATTATTATCAGGAATTTTATTATTATATAAATAAAAAATGTAACAATGATACAAAGAAAGATATAATTCTATCTATCTATCTATCTATCTATCTATCTATCTATCTATCTATCTATCTATCTATCTATCTATCTATCTATCTATCTATCTATCTATCTATCTATCTATCTATCTATCTATCTATCTATCTATCTATCTATCTATCTATCTATCTATCTATCTATCTATCTATCTATCTATCTATCTATCTATCTATCTATCTATCTATCTATCTATCTATCTATCTATCTATCTATCTATCTATCTATCTATCTATCTATCTATCTA
Source organism: Meghimatium bilineatum (assembly GCA_034231615.1). Taxonomy (NCBI): domain Eukaryota; kingdom Metazoa; phylum Mollusca; class Gastropoda; order Stylommatophora; family Philomycidae; genus Meghimatium; species Meghimatium bilineatum. The sequence goes on from CM067298.1 coordinate 128,712,490, forward strand.
TCTATCTATCTATCTATCTATCTATCTATCTATCTATCTATCTATCTATCTATCTATCTATCTATCTATCTATCTATCTATCTATCTATCTATCTATCTATCTATCTATCTATCTATCTATCTATCTATCTATCTATCTATCTATCTATCTATCTATCTATCTATCTATCTATCTATCTATCTATCTATCTATCTATCTATCTATCTATCTATCTATCTATCTATCTATCTATTTATCTATCTATACGCTTCGGCCCTTGTTTGCCTTGCGGCGTCAGGTGTGGAATAACAATTCTGAATAAAGGAAATTAGGCCAGGTTTTTGTTAAATTAACACAGCGTAATCGAGACCAAATATTGAATGTTAGACTAAAATAATAACAACTTGAAGTAAAAAAAATTTCTAAATCATGATTATAATCTTGAGTATTTTGTCATGACATGTATGTCTGTGTTGTTGTCTGTTTCCTCTTCGTTAGCGATTATTCTCAAACTCTCACTGGATCTCCCTTGTAGCATGACCATGGTCCTACTAGATTTCCAACAGGATGTAGTCCAGAGAATAGAAATGCTTCAGAAAATAGTTGGGAATATTAGGATTGTTCTCGCCTGATTTTAGAAAAGAAATTTTAATTCAAACTATTTTAGTTGTATAAAAATATTATTGTTGAGCCCATAATTTGTCACATCCCTGCCATCTCCTTGTTAGCAACTAACAAATTTGTACAACCCCCCCCCCATCCTAATGTTATGTTTTATGAACACCACCCTAAGCATAAGCCATAATAAAATGTGGGAATCTGTTGGAATTTACACAAAACAGTCTCAAAGTTCCTCATAATAAAACATGCATCAAGTCACTTGTCAGCAGTAAATCTAAGAAAGAAAACAATCTCAAAGTTCCTCATAATAAAACATGCATCAAGTCACTTGTCAGCAGTAAATCTAAGAAAGAAAATACAAGGGGAAAATACGAGACTAAACTTATGGAAACTGGATGAAAATACAATAATATGATTAGTATCTGTTTTCAAATAATTCGGGTTGTTGTAATTACTGCTTTATTGTCTTTTTTCAGCATGCATTTAGTATTATTATTTTAACATTTCAATGATTTTATTATTTGTTATGTTGATTTGAGTGTTGTCCACAGATGCTTGTTTTGTTACCTGTTTCATTCACATTATACTTCTCACCATACATATATGTTTTTGAATGTATCATTACTTTCGTATAAAACGTTACAACTCATGAAATATTCAAAGACAAAATATGTTGATAAAATATTTACTGTTTTTAAAGAAACAAAAATTGAGTTATCCATCTAAATAAAACTTGATTTGTTAAGAAACCAACGTTGCCATTATCCATCTAAATACAACTTTATTTGAGAAGAAACTAACGTTGCCATTCAGAAATTTAACGTTCTTTCAAGACTGATAAAGGTTGTCTATTTTACGAATGGACTTAGTTCAAAACTAATGAACATTGTCCATCATAAATCTTGATTTATTTTGAACTTCTCATCATGTCTATACATTTAAAAAAAAAATGAAATTTGGTCTAAAGCAAGTCAATAATTTTCACAAATTAACATTTTATTCAAAATTAACCAATACTTTTCTGTCATGATTCAACTTTCTGTCATGATAAATCAGCGTCACTAATTAAATATAATAGCAACACTGTTTACCTTCCACGAATGTCGTAAAAGGCGACTAAGGAGGTTATGGGATGGAGTTGGCTGTCCCATCCCATATAGGGTCAGTGACTCAAAGCCATGCTGAAGTCGGATGTGTCAGGCCGAAAGGCGCAGATGTCGCAGCAATGCTGTAAACCATGACACAACGCATTCTGTTCTCCGGACTACATCCTGCTAATCTGCAGGAGTTTGAGAATGAACGCAGAAGAAGAAGAAGAAATATAATCGAAAACAAGCAAGTACTGATTTGCGCACGCGGTTTCGTCTCTGTGTCTTACCAATGGCTCACCACACAAACCAACCATGCAACAGAAAACCTTAGTAGATGACATGGTTTTATATTGAGGTTATCTTCTTATAGAAGCTTCATTACACGTCATCAATAGAATCCCGTAGTCGTAACCTTCGATAATAGTTACCATGTTGTTCCGACAGGCCGACGTTGTGCTTGAACTAGTTACGGGCATGGCGTAGGTGGGCAGAGCAACAAAGAAACCTGTCGCAATGGCCAGAGTTGTGCCCTGATGTCGACGTTTGTTTCGGCAGCATTAGACTCGAAACACCATAGAGTCGGATGGCTGCTGGAACAGAGGGCGGAGCACTTATGAGAATTCCCCACTTGCTGTGAGGCCAGTTTTCTAATAAAGAATCAAGAATCAAAAATCAAGATTTAAATATTCAAATTTAAATCAACCAATAAACAAACCTTTATTCAAAATTTTTTTTTTATTCCACAACAAGCCAACATTGTTCATCGCAACTTGAACTTGAAACTAAAACAAAAGAAACTTAGAACACATTCAACTTAGACATCAACGGTTATTACTTGACGTTATAAACTGACTTGCACGTTATCTACGCATGCGTGACTAATTTTTAGTTATGTGTATACAATTACGTGCCTGTCTTGGATCAATAGTCCAGTATTCAGTGACATGTTTAATGTCAAATTTCCCATATCCTTCATTGAGCTTAAACAAAAATTGATAGCATATAATTTACAAAACGTAGCTATCAACCCAAAATTTGTTGATTGTAGTGATATTCTAGGCAATATACATGCGTCAGCAGTGTGCCATTTCTTTCTGAACGGTCCGGATGCACAATTGCCTGTGGCGGGGATCGAACTCGGTACCTTGGCTGTCACAGACGCGGTCTGTACCACTTCACCACAGAGCCTTAACCTCATTGAACTTACTGGTAAAATTATGTAGAAATTACAAATATGTGAAGAAAGAGAATACTTTATATGACATTCTTCTTTTTTTTCCATGAATATTTATTAATAATTGTCTTTTTTTGTTATTAAAAAATATGTAATTATTGAAAAATAACAATTGAAAAAGTTACAAGAACACTAAACGTTGAAGACGGATGACTTAAACATCATTATATTAAACTTCTGATATTTTGTAGTTATAGAAAGAGATAATTGAAAAATTAATAATAGAATTAATAATGTTTGCTGGCAGCAGAGGTAATGACCACCCAAGACGACAATGGATGAAAAACGTCTCAGATTGTTTAAACATGCTCTTGACTGCGGCATGTCAACTCTCCACAATCGTGAGATGTTCAGAAGAACCATATAGTAGTAGGTCTATATTCTGATAATAGCATGTCACAAGAAGAAGAAGAAGAATGTCACAAGTAGAAGAATGTCACAAGAAGAAGAAGAAGAATGATCAAAATAAGCAGAAAATCAGAGAGCCAAAACAATATATTTATATAAATATTGCGTGGAGTTTTGATCAACTCATCTGTAGCCTATCCAATAACCAAAGGTGCCCATTCTAGGGTGCTCACATCAATCAAGACTGCAATATTGCAAAAAACAAGCATCAAGCAAGACTACGATAATACAAGAAACAAGCAGCAAGCAAGACTACGATAATACAAGAAACAAGCATCAATCAAGACTACGATAATACAAGAATCAAGCATCAATCAAGACTACGATAATACAAGAAACAAGCATCAATCAAGACTACGATAATGCAAGGAACAAACATCAATGGAGATAAATAACAAGATGTGAATCTGTAAACAAATTTGTGCAGTGCAATTCCTAGCAAGTTGAGTCTTCTGTGAGCCCATCTGAAAATGAGCCCATGGACTTTCATTCCAATCTCGACTAAAATTATTAATCTTTGCCAGGTCTATTATTCAAGTGCTCTATCGCTTCGCATTTCATTATTTTTCTTGTCCTCTTTGAGAACAGTGAATATATCCGTTATTTCGATTTAGTTTTCGTGATTGTAGATATTGAGTCTAAGTTTGTAAACACATTTATAATTGGCAATTCAGGTAGTTTAAAAAAAAAAATTATTATTGTTCAGTAATTGGTGGTGCTGCTTTGTTTTCCTGCAGAAATGGAAAGCTGTAAACTTGAAGTGGAATAAGGAAGACTATGGGAACGTGTCTTCCATCCGTATTCCCAAGCACATGGTATGGGTACCAGATATTCTCATGTACAATAGGTCAGTATGTGACAGTAACAATATCAAGCAATATGTGAAGCTTGTCATTTAGTAAATGTTGTTATAACTTAGTAAATATATGTTATCATTTAGTAAATGTTGTTATAACTTAGTAAATATATGTTATCATTTAGTAAATGTTGTTATAACTTAGTAAATATATGTTATCATTTAGTAAATGTTGTTATAGCTTAGTAAATGTATGTTTTCATTTAGTAAATGTTGTTATAGTTTAGTAAATGTATGCTATCATTTAGAAATTATGTTATAGCTTAGTAAATTTATATTATACTTTAGTAAATGTATGTTATAGTTTAGTAAATGTATGTTATAACTTAGTAAATGTATTTTATCAATCAAAGAGTAAATGTATGTGATCATTTAGTAAAATGTGTAAGGTGATCAAGGATTAAATGTGATGAACATATTCTAGTTACATTATGGGATAACGAAAATAGACTCTGGTCTAAGTGACGTGCCTCGGCAAATACAATCGTTAGTTAATTAATAAACAAACAAAAATGATATAGATGTAGGATCAATAACATGTCTGCCATCAAAAAGTAGGTTTTTCATGTGACCACTTGCTGTCACTGCATCTCTTTTGCTGCAAGGCAATGTCCTTACTAGATTTTCAACAGGATGTAACTCGGAGAACCAAGACGGATTATTTCACGTTGTTTCCCCCTCCTTCTTTACTGTGCCGACATATTTAAATTTCATAATCAGGTGCTTATCCGACAATTCCCTAAAACATCCAATTAAGCAAACACCATTCGTCCAGTAAAACAGTAAAGTCTCAAATTTTATAGTAAATTCTAAATAGATTATTGCAGGGAAGAAAAACCCTTTCGTAGATACACAATGTGAACATGAATCTCCTTGTGTCTAGAAAATAAATTACAGGAAAATACTGGCAATCGCTTTTGTGCTATATACACTAACATCACATATTCTGTAACATCACATATTCTGTAACATCACAGATTCTGTAACATCACAGATTCTGTAACATCACAGATTCTGTAACATCACAGATTCTGTAACATCACAGATTCTGTAACATCACAGATTCTGTAACATCACAGATTCTGTAACATCACAGATTCTGTCAAATAAATGAAGAAGACAAGAAGAGAACTATGTCATCCAAAAATCATAATCTATCACAGCATGCCACTTCGTTGAGAGTGACGATGCGTACGGGTTTATTTGGAAACCCGAGTACGATGCAGTCAATCCTCTACGTCTTTTAAGCCTTCTGAGCTCTTTCGTCATGTTGATTCTTTATTTAGTAATTGCTGGTCTTACAAATTTCTTTTCACAAATGACAATCCTTCTCTCATGTTTTTAATGTTCACATTTGGTAAGTGAATAATGATATATATATATATACATTGTTTTAAACCGCAATTTTATTGTACGTTTAACAATACACATGATCAACGTTTTGATCAAATGGTCTTTACCAAGAAAGGGATGATAACGCTGAATTGAACCACAAAATCAGACGGAGACTATATTCCACAGCACTCTGATAGAGTATACATGTCTGAAAACAACGAATAGAGACGCACAGAGGCTAGAACCACGAACACGTGATTACATGATGAGAAAGCCCAGCAGTAGGTCACATTGGAAGTATAATTATGGTATAGAGATGGTATTTCTAATCTGGCTTTTTTGTTTTCATGGGATTAGCAAGTTATTTAAAAATTAATGACTGTTGCTAAATAACTATGTTGGCTTGGTTGACACGTTTTAAGTGATTTTACAGTACCAAATTTCGGAGTTTAGGGTTGTATTTGTAAGTCATTACCAATCACTAATCATTCTCTGTCAGGAAATATAGACAGACGACCAAAAGTAGTAGAGTATGGTCGCGTTAGTTCCTGGTTAAGGGGGATAATTCGAACTCGGCGACATCATTTCTTGGAATCCTGTAGTTAATGACTCTTATATGTCGAATCGTACCGGGGTAAATCAGTGGATGTGCACTGGCTTCCTAGTTGGGTGGTCCAGGTGTATTTTTCAAGTTACGCTGTTCTAGTATGTCTGTGTTCGTATATTATACTCGTATGTCAGTGCTCAGATACGCATATGTCAATGTTAACATAGTCGTAGGTCAATGTTCATGTAATCGTATGTAAGTGTGTAGTTATTCCTATGCCAATGTTTAGATATCCATATATCAATGCGCATATATTCGTATGTCAATGTTCATATATTCGTATGTCAATGTTCATATATTCCTATGTCAATATGCATATATTCCTATGTCAATGTTCATGTATTGACTATAGTTGTATATCTTCTACTCGATCAGCGCAAGTGACGACTTTGACAAAACGTACCCAACCAACGTAGTGATTGATAGTGATGGATCTTGCCTATGGGTACCTCCAGGGATGTTCAAAAGTACATGTGCCATTGACATCACATGGTTTCCCTTTGATGATCAGAAATGTGATCTTAAGTTTGGATCATGGACGCATGAGGGCCGTCTTCTCAACCTCACACAAGACAAAGCAGAAGGGGGAGACATCACAGATTTCATTCGGAATGGAGAGTGGATGCTAATTGGTAAGTGGTCAGTTTTGATCATTGTCAGTTGCAGCCTTCAAATCGTTTGCCTTCTAAAAGTACAGTCTGGATTGAAATGTGCATTTGTTTTACGGTTTAAATGAATTTTGTTTTGAAAATTAAATCAGGAAGTGTTAATCATCATGTTTATAATTTTGCATGAAATGTTTTCGAAACTAAACTGTCTAAGTTAGATACAGTTGTTACAATTGTGCTTACGATTGCGTTTACGCCACCAAGTCCCGTTCTGTCACATGCCCTAAAGACACCTTCACCATTGACCGAAAGTTTCACATACGAGGCTATCCAGTAACGTCGTTTATGCCATCATTTGCAAGCCTTGTGATGTTGTTCCTCCTTCGCAGGGGATGATGAGCATGGCATGAAAAACAATAAATCAGATGGAAAATTTTTTTTATAAATTGGTAACTGTCTAATTTGGTTTGTGTGTTCGTAGATGCCCGATTAGTCCGATTCGTGCACGGAAAATTCTATTGCAGTGCATGCAGGAGTGCTGAAGGTTCGGGGTAGGAGAATTTTCGGATGTGTCCTTCCGCTTCTTGCGCTTGTGGATTGCCTGCAGTGTTCTTTCTTTTTCAAATTTCGCGATGCCAGCAGTGATCTTGTTGTGCTAGGCTGAACGATCTAGTGCTACAGTCTCACAGGAGCTAGAATCGATGCTGCAGTGCTTGAGTATTTAGGCGGTCCTTAAAGCGCCTTTTCTGCCCTCCGCTTGAACGTTTACCTTCGCATAGGTCCCATAGAATAATCTCTTTGGAAGGCGCTTGTCTGGCATACTGACGATGTGGCCAGTCCAGCGGAGTTGGGACTTAGTCAGCAGGGCATGGATGCTTTACATACGAGACTTCTGAAGGATTTCCGTGTCTGGTACTCGATCCTGCCAACGTACTTCCATGAGATTTCGTAGGCACCAAAGGTCAACAGAGTCAAGCTGTCGAGCGTGTTTCGCATAGACAGTCCAGGATGACGCAGCATAAAGCAGTGTTGGTAGAACCACTGCGCGGTACACGTCCAACTTAGTTGTCAGACTGAGACCACGCCTGATCCAGACGTTGGCAAGAAGGATCCCGAATGCTGCACTGGCACGAACAATACGCAGGGCAACATCCTTATCAATTGTCGCAGTTTGTGATAGGGTGCTGCCGAGATATACAATCTTTTTGGCAATCTTACGTTTTTGTCCCTTTACTGTGATCACTGGCTCTGTGCCTGTGTAAGGGACACCTGGCGCTGGTTGATGCATTACTAAAGTCTTAGTGGTGCTGATGTTGAGACCGAACGTATCACAGACCACTGAAAAGAGGTCCATGCTATCTTGCATGTCTTTCAGACTGGTAGCATTTAGTGCACAATCGTCGGCGAACAAGAGGTCGTAAACAATGTTCGTCTTAGTTTTCGTCTTGGCCTTCAATCTACTAAGATTGAATAGTCACAAGTCAGCTCGATAGCGAAAACAAATTCCTGCACTGTTATTCCGGAAGGCATCATTTAACATGGTAGAGAACACGATGCTGAAGATCGTTGGAACAAGGACTCAACCCTGTTTATCACCGTTAGTCACTGGAATGGATGTTAAGTGTGCGCCGTCATCGTGCACGCATGTTGTCATACCATCATGAAACTGGCTAATAATGTTGGTATATTTTTCGGGACATCCAAATTTGACGATTTACAATGTCAAATGCCTTAGTTAGGTCGACAAATATGATGTAGAGAGCAATGTTCTGTTCGCGACAGAATATAGAACGATGTTCACTTTTAGCAAGACCACATCTCAAACCCTGATCTTTAATCCTGGACATTGCAAAAGAATCATCATCAACACTAGTATCACTCTCGAGTGCTATATCTCTTATGGATTTCAAAACGTCAGCTCGATCCATTGCCCCATCGCCATGTGCCAGAATCGTGCATGACGCCAACAACCGTTATAATCGGACTACAAGACTACCACTATGAAGGTGTAAACTATCTAACATAACTACCAGCTGACTTGACTACTATCTGACTTGACTACTATCTGACTTGACTACTATCTGACTTGATTGCTATCTGTCTTCACTAATATCTGACTTGACTACTATCTGTCTTCACTAATATCTGACTTAATTACTACCTGACTTCACTAATCTCTTACCTGACTATTATCTGACTTCACTAATCTCTGACTTGACTACTATCTGACTTCACTAATCTCTGACTTGACTACTATCTGACTTCACTATTATCTAACTTCACTAATCTCTGACTTGACTGTTATCTGACATGAGTACTATCTGACTTAATTGTTATATAAAATTGCTACTCTCTGTCATCACTGCTATCTGACTTGAGTACTGTCTGACATAATTACTATCTGACATTACTACTCATATTACTTCACTACTATCTTATTTTACTACTCTCGACATCATTACTATCTGATTTTACTACTCTATGACTTGATTACTATATTTCTTGACTACTACATAACTGACTTCATGATTACTATCTGACCTGATTACTATCTGACCTGATTACTATCTGAATTTACTACTACTGATTTGATTACTATCTGAATTCACTACAAATTGACTTAACGAATAAAACTACTACATACATTCACTACTATCTGACTTGACTACTATCTAACTTCATTATTGTCTGATTTGACTACTATTTCTATCCCTAGACGTTCCGGTAAAACGAAACATTCTGGAGTACGAGTGCTGTCCTGAGTTCTACATCGACTTGACTTTCACAATTCACATAAGACGGCGAACCTTATACTACGGCTTCAACATCATCATACCGTGTGTGTTGATTTCTTCCCTGACACTTCTCTTGTTTATACTTCCACCTGATGCAGGAGAGAAGATCTCCCTAGGTGTGTAGTTATGTGTTCACGTCATTTTGTTGTCCTTGATTTTTTGTATATTTAATATTTAAAAAAATCAGAAGTCAGTAGATGGGATTTTAACCAGTCTGTTCAGCTGGCGCCAATTCGCTTCACAACTGAGTGAACACGATTTCCACATTATGTTTCTACATTTCGACTATTATGTTTGACTTTCGAATATTGTGTTTCTACATTTCGACTATTATGTTTGGCTATTTCGAATATTATGTTTCTACATTTCTCTATTATATTTCGCTATTTCGAATATTATGTTTCTACATTTCTCTATTATGTTTGGCTATTTCGAATATGATATTTCTACATTTCGACTACTATGCTTCTAAATTGCGAGTGTTGTGTTGGATATTTCGAATATGATATTTCTAAATTGCGAGTATTGTGTTTGGATATTTCGAATACTATATTTCTGCATTTCGACTATTATGCTTAAACACAACTCAGACTGTATTCCGGTCATTATAGCAAATACAAAAATAGTATGAATATAGATTGATATAAAGTGTATTATCCTTTCGGGGTAGAGGGGCAGGGTAATCCTAACAACTGGAAATATAAAGAGTCCATTCCCTCCGCAAGCCTGCGGGATACATGAAGTCAGAAGTTAAGTATCCCCAATCCTGCAATTCTGATCACAAATACATGAAGTCTCTGCAGGTAGACAATGGATAGAAGCGACGGGAAGCTGAAAAGTTGGATCAGAAATGATCAACACTTCAACTGTGATAGGCAATTGATGACACTGTAGACACAATAACTAGGACAACCTGCCTAGTATAGGCACTGCTCTCACAGAAAAAATCTACAATTTACCGTGACTATTAATGTATGGAAATAAATTTCATATTCACACGCCAAATCATAATAACAGGCATACTGAGAAGGTGCTAGACAATCTGACATTGTGGCATGGTAGAACATGGGAGATATATGACATTGTGACATGGTAGAACATGGGAGATATATGACATTGTGGCATGGGAGAACATGGGAGATATATGTTTTGGAAATAATTGACAGCGTCGAAATATAAGGCTGTGGAAAGACATGCTAATCAACGGCACATGACATGAACGATAACGGTTAAAAGCGCATGAAACAGATGATTGTAGAACACATGATAACTGACACAACACGACATGGACGACAAGAAGAAATGAATGACAGCACATGAAAGAGAAGATGGTGGAAAGAACTGATAACCAAGGCAATATGACATGAACGGGAAGAAGAATAATCTGTATCAAGTAAAATCCGTATGCCTATAGGAAAGTAAAATATCTCACCTTTCCATACCACCTAAATGTCACATGATGATGATGATGATATCACTGAGGTGTATTGGGTAATTCAGTGTTAGGTCCAGCATTTTCGTGACCTAAGCCTCAACTGCGGATGATGTGGTCATAATTCGGCGATAATAAGATATAGAACAATTTTCTTTTACATATATAGACAGTAATCATATGTACATAGGACATTATTCATATGTTCATAGGACATTATTCATATGTACATAGGACATTATTCATATGTACATAGGATATTACTTATATGTACATATGACCTTATTGATATGTATATAAAACCCGATTCATATGTACACATTAATAATACACAATGTATTTTTTTCTCTTAGGTGTAACTATTTTATTGTCTTTGATGGTATTTTTACTGCTAGTTGCTGAGACTATGCCACCAACATCCGACGCTCTTCCACTTATAGGTAGGTAATATGACATCTCAGGTAGGTAATATGACATCTCAGGTAGGTAATATGACATCTCAGGTAGGTAATATGACATCTCAGGTAGGTAATATGACATATCAGGTAGGTAATATGACATCTCATGTAGGTAATATGACATCTCATATAGGTAATATGACATCAAGTAGGTAACGTGACATCTCAGGTATGAAATATGACACATCAGGTAGGACATATGACACCTCAGGTAGGAAATATGATACCGCAGGTAGGAAATATGACACCTCAGGTAGGAAATATGATACCGCAGTTAGGAAATATGATACCTCATGTAGGAAATATGACACCTCAGGTAGGAAATATGACACCACAGGTAGGAAATATGACACCTCAGGTAGGAAATATGATACCGCAGTTAGGAAATATGATACCTCATGTAGGAAATATGACACCTCAGGTAGGAAATATGACACCTCAGATAGCAACTTATAAACTGCAATATATTTTTATTGACAATATAATCATGTCGGCATAGTTATCCAAAACATTGTAATGTTCGTCGTTTTACTTCAGTTTTACTGTTGAAATGAGTGATTCTTGTAAACCTGGAACAATTTCTACTTTATTTCAAATTAGATATTTGCCTCATGCTCTCATTAGACATGCGCACAAAGGCATCTATATCACTTGTCTTGATTTTGAATGCAATCATTAAGTGGGAACACGTGAAAGATATGAGGATTTATTACTTCTCCCCTGTCTATCGGCGAGAATACATGATCTGAGAGTGAAGCAAGAAATGAACAGAAAATATGAATCTATAGAAGAGTTATCGACCAACACTGAACTGGGACAGTCACCACATGCTGAAGAACTTAATGAATATCAGATCTGATCACCTATGTTATCTCATGCTGAAGGAGTTACTGAATATGAGATCGGATCACTCATGCTGAAGGAGTTAGTGAATATCAGAATGGAGCACATATGGACTTTTCCGGAGTGCTATAATGGTGATCTAATGACTAACTAACTACCTAGCCCCGTTTCTTCATGTCCGCAATGAGTATCTAAATCTAACAATCGTACAACATAACAGATGGCACTAATGAGTTATATATTTTTATCTATACTCCAACACTGTGGCAATCCAACACTGATGTTAACACTCTGATGTTAGCACTCCAACACTGTGGCAATCCAACACTGATGTTAACACTCTGATGTTAGCACTCCAACACTGTGGCAATCCAACACTGATGTTAACACTCTGATGTTAGCACTCCAACACTGTGGCAATCCAACACTGATGTTAACACTCTGATGTTAGCACTCCAACACTGATATTGACACTCCAACACTAATATTGACTCTCCAACACTGATATTCACACTCCAACACTGATGTTGGCACACTGATGTTAGCACTCTGATGTTAACACTCTGATATTAGCACTCTGATGTTAACACTCTGATATTAGCACTCTGATGTTAACACACTGATGTTAGCACTCCAACACTGATATTGACACTCCAACACTGATATTGACACTCCAACACTGATATTGACACTCCAACACTGATATTGACACTCCAACACTGATGTTAGCACTCCAACACTGATATTGACACTCCAACACTGATGTTCGAACTCTGATGTTAGAACTCTGATATTAGCACTCTGATATTGACACTCCAACACTGATATTGACACTCCAACACTGATATTGACACTCCAACACTGATATTGACACTCCAACACTGATATTGACACTCCAACACTGATGTTAGCACTCCAACACTGATATTGACACTCCAACACTGATGTTAGCACTCTGATGTTAGAACTCTGATATTAGCACTCTGATATTGACACTCCAACACTGATATTGACACTCCAACACTGATATTGACACTCCAACACTGATGTTAGCACTCCAACACTGATATTGACACTCCAACACTGATATTGACACTCCAACACTGATATTGACACTCCAACACTGATATTGACACTCCAACACTGATGTTAGCACTCCAACACTGATATTGACACTCCAACACTGATATTGACACTCCAACACTGATGTTAGAACTCTGATGTTAGAACTCTGATATTAGCACTCTGATATTGACACTCCAACACTGATATTGACACTCCAACACTGATGTTAGCACTCCAACACTGATATTGACACTCCAACACTGATATTGACACTCCATCACTGATGTTAGAACTCTGATGTTAGCACTCTGATGTTAGAACTCTGATGTTAGAACTCTGATGTTAGCACTCTGATGTTAGAACTCTGATATTAGCACTCTGATGTTAGCACCCCAACACTGGTATTGGAGTTTTCAAATTCATTTTGAGTTTCTATTATGTCTGTCGTTATGTTGTCGGAGCCTGCGGCCTTTTCACATTTTATTGATTTTATTTCGTTTTCTATTCGGCTTTCAGTAGTGTTAGTTTATCATTGTTGTGTATTGTGGTTTTTTTCTTCCGTTGATCGTCAAACAGTTTCTGTCACATAGTTTGCCCATCTTGTAAGTACTTCTATTTTATCAAATATATTTGTTATTTCGTTTTTATCTTTAATACAACCACCCCCATTTATATTACTTTTCATATTTGTGATCTGCCTTATCTCCTTATGCACTACTTTTGTCTTCTGTTGTATTGGTATCTCCTCTATTTCACTGCATTTTGTTTCTAGCCATTGTTTTTTCCCACTGTTCTGCACATGTTGCTTATCTCATTGTCTATAATTGAGCATTTTAAGGGTATTTTTAGGATTCTTTTTTCTGACATTTCTTCTAAGTGTTATGTCATCCATGTTTGTTCCGTCATGAATTTTCTTATTGTTAAAGTTTCATTTAATATTTGAATATTTTTCCTTATGTTGTCCCATTTATTGAATAGAATCTAGAAAATCTAAAATTATAGCTAGAGAAATAAGAAAATAATATAGACTAATCTAAAATAAAATCTATAGAAGAATACTGAAAATATCATGAACTGCCAGAAAAACTAATGTGGAGGTGTTGAAAGAGTCAAATGTAAAACGGACCTTAATCAATAATATCAGAAAAAAGATAATCTTCGTTTTCTGGTCACTGCATGAGATAAGGAGGTTTTGAGAACATAGTCACACCAGGCATGATTGAAGGCAACAGAGACAGAGGGCGATAACGTGAAAATATATTAGACAGTTTGACAACCTGGCACGGCAGGGAAACAACACCGACCTAGCTACATAATACTGGATACAGAGAGCTATGGAGAGAAATGATCGCCTACGCAAACCGGCACGGTACCCGATGATAATTATCTAAAATTATAGCAAGGGAAATAACACGAAAATAATATAGACTATTCTAAAATTATAGCAAGGGAAATAACAAAAGAATGTATGTGATCAATCTAATACAAACAGAGCTGTCAACGTGAGTCATATGGTTTCTTTAGGGCAATAGAAGAATTCCCTTGTAGATTGAGTAGACCTGTGCAGATCAAAAGATAGGTACCCCTCACAGGGCACAGAAAAATGATTACTTAATTAAATATATGATGTTCTCAAAGAAGTAAACAAAATTAATTTGTCAGATTCAGGGGGTCCACAGAAGAAAATATGCCCCAAAATGGGACCAATGGCAATAAGTATCGAGAACTGCTGTGTTAGATCAATCTACAATTATTTCAAAAAATGTCGCCCCTCATTACTCTATGTTGCACAAGCCCACACATCTTTGGTACATAGGTTGTTCCTTAACACTAATGATTTATCATTTTCTCTCTCTTGTTAGTTAGTAAGTATATTATATTGTTCGTCTGACAATGATAGCACACTATCGGTATGAAGATTGAGTTTATGATTTGCCCTTTTAGTTTCCTTCGAGATAGATTTGTGTTTCAAACTTGGTTAAGTTCATAGGCTTCCATTGAGAAATATTTGCCTTTCAAAATTGGTTGAGTTCATATAATTAAGTAGTTGGCTTTCTGAAATCTGGTCTCTGTCTCCATTGTTAATCTATACAAATTCTCATATTTTAATTCCTGCACTTGTTTCAATAGCTTATCATTTATTTATATGTTAATTGTACTGTTTTTTCTGCATATAGGTATAACTTCTAGTTTTTCTGTGTTGATCTTCATGTTGTTATTGAGTCAGCTTACGTTTAGTAGGGTTATGTAATATTGCAGCTCTCTACTTGAATTGTGAATTAGGCACTGAACGTCAGTTTAAGAATAGTTCCGTTATGTCAATTTGATGATAAATGTCTGGTGTTGTTTTTACTGTTCTGGTAATATTATCCATATAAAAAATAAACAATGATGGTGATAGGACAAACCACTGTCTAATTCCTGATGCTTCTAAAAAACACTTTATGGGTCCTAGATTTGTTCTAACTACGCTGTCTCTGTCTCTGTATATAACTCTGATACAGTCTAATAACATTCCTCCTAATCTATTATTGTACAATCAAGAATAATTGAAAGCAGCTCTCTGTGTATTCGATTGAAAGCTTTCTCGTGAGCTATACCAGAAATATTCATTTGGTCACTGTATTGTATTGTCTGTTCAATAAGTTCTTGTAGAGAAAATATTGCATCTGTACACACTTTTCATATGGATGTGAAGCATGGACACTAAATAAAACAGTGGCTAAGAGAATAAGATCATTTGAATTAAAGTACTATAGAAGAGTTTTGAGAATACCATGGACAGCGAAGGAAACAAACCAGGAGGTGGTACGAACAATTAACGTCCAGGAAGGCTGTCTTCTAAACACCATATTAAAGAAAAAGCTAGTTTTTTTTCGGTCACATTAAGAGACACGACGGCATGGAATGTTATTGGAGGGGATATTAGAAGGCTACAGGGGCAAAGGCCGACCAAGACGCCGTTGGACAAAAGACATTCAAGAATGCATGCGCATGTCACTGCAAGATGCAGGACAACTTGCTCAAGACCGCGGAGAATTCAAGAGATCCATAGGAAAGACTACGTTCTGGAAAGAATATGTCACTTGATCCCACACTTTTCATTTTCTATACCACAATTGTTGTGGATTAAGCACTGAATCCATAATATTAGATAAAGTAATGTTATATAAAGATGCATAATCGACTACGCCATCATACACGATACCTGATAATAACTATACAAACTTTTTAAATCAATGACTTTCTATGCTGTTCTTTCATTTTTCATTTTTTTATATTTTTATCCAGGTATCTATTTTGCATGCATCATGATGATGGTGTCTCTTTCAATTGTGTTCACCGTGTGCGTGTTAAATTTTCATTATAGATCTCCAGACACGCACACAATGCCGAACTGGGTGAGTTCTGGATATTACTGTGCAGTAGCTAGTTAGGTAACAGTGTGAGGTGATTTCTAGGTAATACTGTAACTGTCAATACTGCATTTTACCAGTTCAGGCGTTTCAGGGTGGGGATTAAATAGCTGTGTGATAAAGGCCGCATGATCTTGCTGTCGCCACGTCATGTATAGGGTGAATTTTTTTACTTTACCCTCCGACAGAAATAAACTCAGTCCTTACCGGGGATCGAATTCTAGACCTCACTCGTGTGAGACTAGCGTTCGGACCTACAGGTACTACTGTGCAGTAGGTAATTAGGTAATAGTGTGAGTTGATTTCTAGGTATTACTGTGCAGTAGGTATTAGCTAACAGTGTGATTTGATCTCTGGATAGGAAAGCGATGTGCACTATTTTTTTAGCAATGATCGTTTTAACTGGTTGATGTTACCGCCGTGATGGATGTATCGGGCCATTGGCGCAAATAAAACGACGACAAAACGCATTTACATTCTCTGCACTGCATCATATAGTAATATGAGGAACTCAATTGGATGGTGCCTGAAATATCAACACACACAGAGATTCCCGCAGACTCTGATAGCATGCTGTGTAAAATAGAAGTTTGCATATTAAGAAAAGAATAGATTACGTTGCTGAATAAACTCGGTTGTCTAAAATATTACATATGTATACTGCCCAGAGCTTGCGGAGGTCAGATGCAACGAAAGAGCAGATACATTGGCGAGCAATGCATTGAGTGATGGCACGTATTTAAACATATTGATATGATCTAATAGAGTTATTATTAAATTACTACAGAGTGAAGAAGCTGATGTTGTAGCTGATGTTGTAGCTGATGTTGTAGCTGATGTTGCAGCTGATGTTGTAGCTAATAGCATACACATACAAATAGTAACAGAAATAGGAATGACCAGGGGTGAGAGGCTACAAAATGTCTTCTCTGAGAAGGTCAGAAGCTCTCATAATCAACATATGACTGCGACTATGAAATCTTCTCTGAGAAGGTCTGAAGCTCTCATAATCAACATATGACTGCGACTATGAAATCTTCTCTGAGAAGGTCTGAAGCTCTCATAATCAACATATGACTGCGACTATGAAATCTTCTCTGAGAAGGTCTGAAGCTCTCATAATCAACATATGACTGCGACTATGAAATCTTCTCTGAGAAGGTCTGAAGCTCTCATAATCAACATATGACTGCGACTATGAAATCTTCTCTGAGAAGGTCCGAAGTTCTCATAATCAACATATGACTGCGACTATGAATTTGCATACTCTTGGATGATTACTGGAACGGAAACAGAATCAGTTATGGGAGTGTCTCAAATTGTCATGATGTTGGTTCTAATCAAATAGATTCAAGATTTATAGGGTACAAATATACAAATATTTAGGGCCTGTAAAAGTATAGTAGGAGTGGTTCTGTATAATATTTGGATAGTACTACATATTTGTGTGATTGACAGTATACCATTGTGTGAATGACAGTATATCTTTGTGTGAATGACAGTTTACCTTTGTGTGAATGATTGTATACCATTGTGTGAATGACAGTATGCTTTTGTGTGAATGACAGTATGCTTTTGTGTGAATGAAAGTATATCTTTGTGAGAATTTTGTTAGGAAATACTGATCATTAGGTATATTGTCATCATAATCAATATCAAGTGTTGCTTTGTAAAGAAAGTTGACTGCATCGGCCCTACATCACCCTCTGTCTCTGGCTATGCTTGAGTACTCTGCTAGACCTGTCCATATCGTGATGTCTCCAGTGCTATCTCTGCCTACCTCTTTACTCTGCTAGACCTGTCCATATCGTGATGTCTCCAGTGCTATCTCTGCCTACCTCTTGATTGCATCCCCTTGACTTTGCTCTCAAGTAGTCTTAAATAATAGCTTCTTCTTTTAATTTGTCAAAAATGCTGTATTTGTTTTCGTTTATTGTATTTTCTTTAATAGTTGTTTGTTTGAAGTGTTGTGAGAATCTCTGTGTTCGTTTTATTCTTTTTTCCATGAAGTCCTCACTTTTCATCCATATATCCACATCTCAAAAGTATCTAAAGCCTAGTAGATGACATGCCGTTATATCGAGGTTTTCTTATGGGATCTTTATAGCATGTCTTCTATACAATTATAGACCCCCTCTGAGTAGACGGCTACTTCAATAGGCATTGCACTAAACCAAAAGCTGAAGTCTCCTGGGTATGAAAGAAAACTCAGAATAACCACTCGACTGCAAATAGGAAGTAAGAGCTAATCGCTCGAAATTCCCGTGGTTCTCAATCAATCAATCAGTCAATCAATCAGTCAATGTTTCTGAATTATGAATTAATTTAAAATAGATGCAGTATTTTATATTTCTCATTTTCAGGTGTGTGTGATTTGTTTAAGTTTTCATACTTTTCTCATGTCAGAGCCCTTTCTATTCTCATTATAATTTCTGTTTCCATTCTACCAACATTTATAACTATATGTCCAAGATATTGATATATAGTAATGAAATTGGCGACTTCTAAGTAAAAATATGCTGGGTACTATATAACAGTATATTTGGACGCTCTCTGAACCGAAACAACCATAATTACCATTGAGGTTCAAATTGTCATGTGTGTGTATTATACAGGCCATTCTAAATATTATATATATATATATATATATATATATATATATATATATATATATATATATATATATATATATATATATATATATATATATATATATATATATATATATATATATATATATATATGTTACAGATCAAGAGCTTCGTATGCAGTTGGCTGGCCTGGGTGCTAAGGATGAGGCGACCAGGTGTTGCACCACAAAGAAGATCGTTTTCACAGAGAGCACAAGTCAAGGATTTCAAGCTTGGGCCGTTGGAAGATAAATCTCGCAGCTTGATGTCCAACGTTTTGGATGTGGACGATGATCCAAGGATGAACAATGGCAACACTACGGGATTTCTACTTAAGGTACACGTATTCTTTAAAATACAATTGTTCTACTCCATACAGTTAGTTTACAAAATACAGTTAGTCTACAATAAACACTTAGTCTACAACATACATTTTGTCTACAACATTCAAATAGTCTACAATATAGACTTTGTCTACAACATACAAATAGTCTAAAACATAAACTTTGTCTACAACATACAAATAGTCTACAACATACAAATAGTCTACAACATACACTTTGTTCACAACATACAAATAGTCTACAACATACAAATAGTCTACAACATACAAATAGTCTACAACATACAAATAGTCTACAACATACAAATAGTCTACAACATACACTTTGTCTACAACATACAAATAGTCTACAACATACAAATAGTCTACAACATACAAATAGTCTACAACATACACTTTGTCTACAACATACAAATAATCTACAACATAATCATTGTCTACAACATATACTTTGTTCACAACATACAAATAGTCTACAACATACAAGTAGTGGTAAAATTTGGCTTCACTCTTAAATAAGTTAATATAGTGCGTCTATAAATTTTCTGCGCTCTAATATTAACAAAAAAATGTGCTATACATATACATATATACATAGCACATACACACACACGCACGCACGCATTCACGCACACATGTATGTATACAATATATTGCATTGATCTCATTGTATTTCTTTCTATGTCACTATGTTACGTATGTCACTTCTGTATTTCTTTCTATGTCACTATGTTACGTATGTCACTTCTGTATTTCTTACTATGTCACTATGTTACGTATGTCACTTCTGTATTTCTTACTATGTCACTATGTTACGTATTTCACTTCTGTATTTCTTACTATGTCACTATGTTACGTATGTCACTTCTGTATTTCCATTGTTCAGTGTACACAGTGAGGCTCGATATTGTCACTTCTGTATTTCCATGGCTCAGTGTACACATCGAGGCTCGATATTGTCACTTCTGTATTTCCATGGTTCAGTGTACACAGCGAGGCTCGACATTGTAACTTCTGTATTTCCATGGCTCAGTGTACACAGCGAGGCTCGATATTGTCACTTCTGTATTTCCATGGTTCAGTGTACACAGCGAGGCTCGACATTGTCACTTCTGTATTTCCATGGCTCAGTGTACACAGCGAGGATAGACATTGTAACTTCTGTATTTCCATGGCTCAGTGTACACAGCGAGGCTCGATATTGTCACTTCTGTATTTCCATGGTTCAGTGTACACAGCGAGGCTCGACATTGTCACTTCTGTATTTCCATGGTTCAGTGTACACAGCGAAGCTCGACATTGTAACTTCTGTATTTCCATGGTTCTGTGTACACAGCGAGGCTCGACATTGTAACTTCTGTATTTCCATGGTTCAGTGTACACAGCGAGGATCGACAGATTACTGTTTGGTTGTATTGTTTAATATGACAAAAGATGGTTTCTAATCACTGAACAAAGATCATTTGTTTCACAACGAGTGTTTACTCATGGAAGTAGACATATTGAGCATGTAATCATAGAATTCATGTGCAAGATTCATGATGCACAAGTTTGAACATCAGCTGTAGAAATATGACAATCAATAAAAGGTAACTGCGTGAAACGTAACAACAATTAGACTTACGTAAAACACATCGTCTCAATGGGACACCATATACGACTATTCGTCGTCTTTTAATGTTTTGTTTGTGTCTTGATAAAGACCTTTTGGTTGAAACGTTGAATATGATTTGTGTATTGTAATTTTTATGATTTCTTGTGTGCTCATCATTGCCCATCATTACCCACTAGTTTTAGATATAGTCTATGGTGTCCCATTGAGACGATATATAAACCTGTGTTTTACGTAAGTCTAACTGTAGAAATAACATTTTCTATGATCCATCTTATCCAATACTGTGACTCACGCTCATGCATCTCAAAATCCCCTGATAGTGCAGACTCAGGAAGAGTATGTCTGCTCGGTCTATATACTGACCAATGGTGGCGAGACTAGATACTTTTGTGTGTTAGTTCGTTTCCCTTCACACCCGCATGTCTCGGGACACAGATAAGAGTCATTTTTCACAGTAAGGCCCACATTTTAGCTCTCTCTAATGACTCCATCAATCGCGTACGTACATAACCTGCTTTGACATTCTTAATGAGATTTATTGAGTCACATATTGTGCACTCATATGAATAGCCAACCAGTTTAGAGCATCAGTTACTGTAAACACTTCTATTGTAAAATACTGCTTATTTTTTGTGTGGTCAAAGTCCAGCTTCTTATTTTTTAACCAAAGGTAAGATTTGGATCAAATCAGCACACAAAAGAAAAAATGCAATCATACAAAGCATACATGATAATATTGAATGTTTTTTCTTTCAGATGGAGGAAGGTATAGGGATGACTTCGTCATCCGTCCGTCATGACATCACCAGTATTCTGCGTGAAATGAAGAAGGTGACAGCTAAATTTCGCAAAGAGGAGGAGGAAAACGACGTGAAGAACGAGTGGAAGTTTGCAGCTATGGTCATGGATAGATTATGTTTTATTATTTGCATCCTATTCACTGTCGGCTCTACACTCGCCGTCATGATTTCTGCTCCTAATCTTATTACTTAGATCATCATACAATCATACAATCAATCATATAATCGTAACGATCAATTATACAATCAATCATAACATGAATAGTACATTCAATTATACAATCACAGTTACACCCAAAAAACTTTGAATTTAGATATCATATGCTAGTTTGTCATGAAGTTTTCCTTCAAAAGGTTTTATCAAAAACCAACAAAGTTTATCAATAGTTTTCCACCGAAAGGTTTTCTAAAAAAACAACAACACAAGTTTATCACCGTGCAACTTGCAAATCCCGAGTAAACGGGGTTTTCCGTACTTGACTAACCGCATCTCCATTTGGTGCCATTAGAACGGACCTACGGACCTAGATTAAGACCCGTTAAGTCTGAAGAATTTTTTATTTGTCCTCCTGTTTCCTACTTGAATTTACTTGCACATATTTATCAATAGTTTTCCTCCGAAAGGTTTTATCGAAATACATGACAAGTTTATCAATATATTTTCTACTTTCATACTGTCATCGGTTAAGTATTTATTCATAGCTGTCAGTCCATTGATACACACAGTGTTGATGGAGTCACGGGCATTTGGGGCAGGACACATCGTCCGCATCAAATATTATCAACTGTCAAAAAAGCTGCTATATGGAGACTTCAAATTGGCTCAGTTCAGAAAGTCGTTGTGGTTGAATTACAGGAACCGCGATCTCCTCTATTATTGTATGGTTGTTAAACACTGATATAACCAATTGATATAACAAATTGGACTAATATCCGCGGTTGAAATCAGTGTACCTCACCAAAAGAGGTACATTTAAACTTAACGAAAGGCTCCAGCAAGGAGGTAGAACGGAGGAAAGGTGGCAGGAAAGAAGAAGCATTTTTAGACACGTTTAAGACATCACTGACTCACTTTAACATATTAAGAAATTGATCGTAGAGTCGTGCACAAGACATAATCGATTCTAGTCGCAGAATCTAGTGTGGTGCAGCAGCTGCAGAGAGCCTCAGACACGATACGGAGCAACAAGCATGTGCTAGATCAAGGCAATAGTTGCTCAATGTTCCACATATTTCTCCCACACATGCTCAGAGTGTGGTAGACAATTCCAGGCATGCACATGACTCATTAGTCACAGCCAGATACATATCAGACATCATCATCTTCATTATCATCCTAGCTGTGCTGAATAATCATCGTCGACTACACAAAGGAACAGCATTAGTAGACAAATGCAATTTCGTGTGTACACGTCACTTAATAGATACATGCACTTTCCTGTGCATACGTCACGCAATATATACATGCAATTTCTTGTGTAAACGTCACGTACGTATAATATGAACATTTCTCTTCTTCTTAGTTCTTCATCTGTGTTCGTTCTCAAGCTCCTGCAGATTAACAGGATGTAGTCCAAAGAACGGAATGAGTGTAACAGTTTTATTGGTGTGATTGCATTATTACAGTACGTATTTTCATTTCTATATCAATATTGCTTTCCTTGTTTTCTATGTTCCTGCGGCAATCCCTAGATCAACCCCCCCCCCTTTCCAACGTATGATCTACTATCTCTGTTACTAACGAGAGGTGTCAGTACCAGTGTGTGGTAAATGTGGGTATGTTAGTCATCTTTATGTTGTTCTTCAGTGGGTTGGCAAGACATCAATTTGTAATAGATTATATGATCTATCTCTTGTATGTGTGTTTAGGTGTCACGACATACTCTCTGTTGTGTGTAGGAGTCACGGTCTACTCTCTGTTGTGTGTAGGTGTCATGGTCTACTCTCTGTTGTGTGTAGGTGTCACGGTCTACTCTCTGTTGCGTGTAGGTGTCACGGTCTACTCTCTGTTTCGTGTAGGTGTCACGGTCTACTCTCTGTTGCGTGTAGTCGCCACGGTCTACTCTCTGTTGTGTGTAGGTATCACGACATACTCTCTGTTGTGTGTAGGCGTCACGGTATACTCTCTGTTGTGTGTAGGTATCACGACATACTCTCTCTTGTGTGTAGGTGTCACGGCATACTCTCTGTTGTGTGTAGGTGTCACGGCATACTCTCTGTTGTGTGTAGGCGTCACGGTCTACTCTCTGTTGTGTGTAGGTATCACGACATACTCTCTGTTGTGTGTAGGTGTCACGGCATACTCTCTGTTGTGTGTAGGTGTCACGGCATACTCTCTGTTGTGTGTAGGCGTCACGGTCTACTCTATGTTGTGTGTAGGTATCACGACATACTCTCTGTTGTGTGTAGGTGTCACGGCATACTCTCTGTTGTGTGTAGGTGTCACGGCATACTCTCTGTTGTGTGTAGGCGTCACGGTCTACTCTCTGTTGTGTGTAGGTATCACGACATACTCTCTGATGTGTGTAAGTGTCACGGCCTTATTTTTCATATTTTATTTTTTTCATATCCTACGTTAAGTCGTCTCACAATCCTACTTCAACTTCTCTCACAATCCTACTTCAACTCCTCTCACAATCCTAATTTAACTCGTCGCACAATACTATTTTAACTCCTCTTAATCCTATTTTAACTCCTCTCATATTCTTACTTTAACTCCTCTCACAATCCTACTTTAACTCCTCTCACAATCCTACTTTAACTCCTCTCACTACCATACTTTAACTCGTCGCACAATACTATTTTAACTCCTCTTAATCCTACTTTAACTCCTCTCATATTCTTACTTTAACTCTTAATCATCAAGATTAATAATCAATGCAATGTTAATCTATATATCTATATTTAAGTATACATATAGCTCCATGTTAACTCCATGTTAATGTCGGACCATTGGCGTAAATAAAACGGCGACACAACGCAATTCCATATTCTTATCTACTTCCTGCTGGAAATCTAGTAGGGCCATTGTCCTGCTACAAGAAAGATCCAGTGGGATTTTGAGAATGAACGTTGATGAAGAAGAACATTTACAATCGCTTCGGAAATTGTGTGGATGTATTTTAACAGCCGAAATATCTCTGAAGTATTGGTCTGTAACTGCATTGTGTTTGGTATCATTAGGAAATATGAACTTTGTCGAGTTACCTTGGAGATTCACAATATCTCTTTCATATCCAAAGTATCTGCAGTCACATGTCAGTTGAGTCGATCTTCGATCATTGAATCATGCAACAAATCTCACATGTCAGTTGAGTCGATCTTCGATCATTGAATCATGCAACAAATCTCACATGTCAGTTGAGTCGATCTTCGATCATTGAATCATGCAACAAATCTCACATGTCAGTTGAGTCGATCTTCGATCATTGAATCATGCAACAAATCTCACATGTCAGTTGAGTCGATCTTCGATCATTGAATCATGCAACAAATCTCACATGTCAGTTGAGTCGATCTTCGATCATTGAATCATGCAACAAATCTCACATGTCAGTTGAGTCGATCTTCGATCATTGAATCATGCAACAAATCTCACATGTCAGTTGAGTCGATCTTCGATCATTGAATCATGCAACAAATCTCACATGTCAGTTGAGTCGATCTTCGATCATTGAATCATGCAACAAATCTCACATGTCAGTTGAGTCGATCTTCGATCATTGAATCATGCAACAAATCTCACATGTCAGTTGAGTCGATCTTCGATCATTGAATCATGCAACAAATCTCACATGTCAGTTGAGTCGATCTTCGATCATTGAATCATGCAACAAATCTCACATGTCAGTTGAGTCGATCTTCGATCATTGAATCATGCAACAAATCTCACATGTCAGTTGAGTCGATCTTCGATCATTGAATCATGCAACAAATCTCACATGTCAGTTGAGTCGATCTTCGATCATTGAATCATGCAACAAATCTCACATGTCAGTTGAGTCGATCTTCGATCATTGAATCATGCAACAAATCTCACATGTCAGTTGAGTCGATCTTCGATCATTGAATCATGCAACAAATCTCACATGTCAGTTGAGTCGATCTTCGATCATTGAATCATGCAACAAATCTCACATGTCAGTTGAGTCGATCTTCGATCATTGAATCATGCAACAAATCTCACATGTCAGTTGAGTCGATCTTCGATCATTAAATCATGCAACAAATCTCACATGTCAGTTGAGTCGATCTTCGATCATTAAATCATGCAACAAATCTCACATGTCAGTTGAGTCGATCTTCGATCATTGAATTATGCAACAAATCTCACATGTCAGTTGAGTCGATCTTCGATCATTGAATCATGCAACAAATCTCACATGTCAGTTGAGTCGATCTTCGATCATTGAATCATGCAACAAATCTCACAAAATATTGTCGTGGTGTTAATATGTCGAAAATATTCCACATGACTGAAGTAGTGTGAAGACATTCTTGAGTAAATTGGTAATAGAGCGAATTATTAGCTGATTCAAGCAACTATTTCCTCTATTATATGTCGGACAGTTAAGTCGACCTTCAATCATTTAATGGTTGGTTGGTTGGCTGCTGATCCAGCAGTCCATAGGTTCATGCCCTTTGACCCAGAACTCAATCATTTAATCAAACAGGAAATCTCACAGAAGGTTGTCCGTGTGTAAATATTTCTAAACTATTCCACGTTACTGAAGTGTAAGACATTCTTCCTAAGACAAAGCACCATGTATATGGTATTATTCAAGGTTGTCGGTTTTCTAGTAATCTGTGATTCAAAAATATATATTCCACCCCAAATCTCGTTGTAACCGGTAATTAGGTTCCGAAACTGATAGACGGGTTGTAGATAATGATTTGAAACTTATAGAAGGGTTGTAGATAATTATCTGAATCTTATAGAAGGGTTGTAGATAATGATTTGAAACTTATAAAAGGGTTGTAGATAATGATCTGAAACTGATAGAAGGATTGTAGATAATGATTTTAAACTTATAGAAGGGTTGTAGATAATGATGTGAAACTTATAGAAGAATTGTAGATAATGATCTGAAACTTATAGAAGGGTTGTAGTTAATTATCTGAAACTTATAGAAGGGTTGTAGATAATTATTTGAAACTTATAGAAGGGTTGTAGACAATGATCTGAAACTTATAGAAGGGTTGTAGATAATGATCTTAAAGTTTTAGAATTGTTGTAGATAATGATGTGAAACTTATAGAAGGGTTGTAGATAATGATTTGAAACTTATAGAAGGGTTGTAGATAATGATCTGGAACATATTTCCTTCTCCGATGCTATTTTAAAAGTACTCTGTATTCAATAGCTTGACAAACATATTTTGTATCATTCTCAGTTGTCTTCTTGAATTAGTAATGCACAGACAATCTATGATCTGTTGAGTGGATGAATTTCTGTAGCCAGTTGACAGACAATTTGTGATGTGTTGAGTGGATGAATTTCTGCAGCCAGTTGACAGACAATCTGTGCTCTATTTAGTGGTTGCATTTCTGCCGCCAGTTGACAGACAATCTGTGATCTGTTGAGTGGATGAATTTCTGCAGCCAGTTGACAGACAATTTGTGATCTGTTGAGTGGATGCATTTCTGCAGCCAGTTGACAGACAAATTGTGATCTGTTGAGTGGATGAATTTCTATAGCCAGTTGACAGACAATCTATGATCTGTTGAGTGGATGAATTTCTGTAGCCAGTTGACAGACAATCTTTGATCTGTTGGGATGAATTCATGCAGCCAATTTACAGACAATCTGTGATCTTTTGAGTGGGTTCATTTCTGGAGCCTGTTGACAGACAATCTATGATATTTTGAGTGGATTAATTTATGCAACCGGTTGATATTGGTTAGGAGTAGACGACGAGGAAATAATGTCCCATATTGCATAATGAACACTTGGTCTTCCTTTCTCTCTCTTCTCCCCCCCCCCCCACCAATCCAATAAATAGAGTTCAAATTTGTGTTACTCAAATGCTCAGAAAGTTTACGGATGATATGCAAGTAGGTGAGAGTTACTAACCTTGTTACCATAGTATTTTTTATGAATAGTTCGGTGTCCTTTCTTAGCATCTTCCGGTATCAAAATGTGTAACAACGCAGTGTTCAAAGGGAGAGCATGTTTAGCCAATATAAAATATGTGACGAATTAGAGATCAGTGGGGTACCGTCAATAGAAATCAGTGGCGAACCGTCAATAGAAATCAGTGGCGAACCGTCAATAGAAATCAGCGGCGAACCGTCAATAGAAATCAGTGGGGTACCGTCAATAGAAATCAATTGTGCGGATCACCAATATACGCCAAAACGGTCGGCGTCCCCTTTAATTAAACAACGCGAATAACCTACGTACATTACTATGTATTTTCTATAAACAATATCAATGAAGTTTGGAGCCAGAAGCTTTTGAAGTTCACAAAAAAATAAAATTATCTATGTGGAAAAACTACACTGAAGGTTTGAGGCAAACAATCTTTGACGTTAAAAAAAGTATATGGCAATAGGAAGAAAGTACGCCACTTAGTGATTGTTGAAGGAACAAGTTGGACAACCTGTTGAAATATGGAACAAGTAACTTTATCCGACGTAAATATTGTTAACTTTCTTTTGACGACTCCTGCGTGTAATTTATTATATGAACAACAATGTGTTTTGAGATTGCAAAGACCAACTCGGCAAAGACCATTTCCGCGTTTGTTAATTAAGGAATTTCACAATAATAGAAATCGAAATGTTTTAGATCTATGCCAGATTTTTCCTGGCTGCAATGACAAACAAAAAAGTTTTGCTTGAAATTGTTTGGGGCCAATGACTATAAATGATGCAAGGTAGGCATTTCTGATTTAAGCACCTTTATTAGAAAAGCACGAAAACGCAAGTTCAAAACAGCATTTATTACACAATGAGGTATTTTATAATTCGGGTACGACACGAATCCATCATGTGTTATCGGAAACTGTATGACTACAATCAATAAAACATAGTGAGATTGTGTCTTCAATCAAACAATCCTTGCAGCGACTACAATCAATAAAACATAGTGAGATTGTGTCTTCAAACAAACAATCCTTGCAGCGACAATAATCAATAAAACATAGTGAGATTGTGTCTTCAAACAAACAATCATTGCAATGATTACAATCAATAAAACATAGTGAGATTGTGTCTTCAATCAAACAATCCTTGCAATGATTACAATCAATAAAACATAGTGAGATTGTGTCTTCAATCAAACAATCCTTGCAGCGACAATAATCAATAAAACATAGTGAGATTGTGTCTTCAAACAAACAATCATTGCAGCGACTATAATCAATAAACATAGTGAGATTGTGTCTTCAATCAAACAATCCTTGCAGCGACTACAATCAATAAAACATAGTGAGATTGTGTCTTCAAACAGACAATCCTTGCATCGACTCATTCAGTCGGTCATATTTTAAAGTAAATATGAACTAACATTTCGTGGACACGGAAGTAAAAATCTGCTTCAGGTGTGACCAAGAAAACGCATGAGTGCTACCTACCTATTTAAAAAAGGTCTCTCGGCGTCCCCACTAAAAAGTCATACTAGACCACTGTTAGGAATATAGAAAAAATTTTTTTGCTAACATTGTTCTTACGTAAATTGACGTCAACATGAACGGGGTCTAACAATATTCTTTGCATGGAGGCAAATCGCTAAACGGCCATTAACATTTTCTAAAGTTCTGAATCTTGTGGAAAACAAAAAAATGAAATAAAAAGTAGCAATAATATGACCTGCCATGCATGTCGTAATTAACAACTAAGGAGGTATGGGGTTGAAGTTGAATACAACACCCCATAAATTAGAGACCCACAAAAGATTATCACAAGTGAACTATCAATCTCAGCAAAACTGTAAAACATTCGCAACCATTCATAGGTGAGCTGATTTGGGGGGGGGGAGGGGCTTACAAGACTCACTTTACATCAGACACGATGATTTCCTGACCACACATAAAACTGCCTCGCACAGACACATACATACTCACATATACTCTACTCATAGCCTCTCTCTCTCTCTCTCTCTTACACACACACACACACTCATATATAGACGCCCAATCATCGCAATGCGTGTTATAGGCGGTTGTCAATATATTGTGTTATGAATATTTTTGCCAATTTTTGAGACAACTCTGTCTCTCTTCCCCCTCCCCTGCCCAAGTCAACAACTGTCAATAAATCAAAGCACCCTGCTTGAATATAGCACAAAAATGCACCCCCACACATACACACAAATACACATTTCTTTCCACTGATACAGTACTTAAAAGAATAAGTGTTTTTTCCCAATTTAAAATTCTGTTATTTTTTTTTTCAAATTATTTCATTAGTGCATACACACTATTAGTGAGGCCAAGTTGTGTCAACCTTTCTCTGCCGCTTGTGTCCAACTGTCAAACTTTCTCTACCCTTTGTGTCCAAATATCAAACTTTCTCTACCCCATGTGTCCAACGGTCAAACATTCTCTACCCCTTGTGTCCAAATGTCAAACTTTCTCTACCCTTTGTGTCCAACTGTCCAACTTTCTCTACCCCTTGTGTCCAAATGTCAAACTTTCTCTACCCCATGTGTCCAACTGTCAAACATTCTCTACCCCTTGTGTCCAAATGTCAAACTTTCTCTACCCCATGTGTCCAACTGTCAAACATTCTCTACCCCTTGTGTCCAAATGTCAAACTTTCTCTACCCCTTGTGTCCAACTGTCAAACTTTCTCTACCCTTTGTGTCCAACTGTCAAACATTCTCTACCCCTTGTGTCCAAATATCAAACTTTCTCTACCCCTTGTGTCCAACTAACAAACTTTCCAGACCCCCCCCCCCCCATATTATACATGTTGAATTAAATGTTCAGTCACTTCATAAAATGACGTTGAAACAAAGGAAATTGTTTACAATATAGCAATCACAATAAGCACAATATATTTATATTTATATATCTCGCAGTATGTATGTTGTGTTTCCATAATAAGAAGATGTATCAGAAATATATCATACATCTAAATGTCTCCATATTTGGGGAGATAGATTTACCTTACGTCGTTCAGTTTTGTTATCTAAGTTTTCATAGTAGGAAATCGTATGTAAGATAATTCACTCAGTATTACTTTTGTGATCTTCACAGTTGAATGCAACATTTACATCTTTCATTATTACATTTGTGATCATATAATTTGAAATTTATGCACAATATATTACACTCAGTATTAGGTTTTTCTCTCTTCTGAATTGCAATATTTATGCACATTGCGACACAAAGCATTACTAAAGTGTAATATTTATGTGTAGTGAGTTATTTAGTTTGACTTCCGTGTGTAGAAATGTTCTTTTTTGTAGTGTTAGTTTTACTTCTGTCTGTAGAAATGGAAGATTTTTGTGTAAGGAGTTACTTAACTTTACTTCTGTCTGTAGAAATGGAAGATTTATGTGTAAGGAGTTACTTAATTTTACTTCTACATGTAGATATTGACAGTGTATGTGTAATGCCACTACTCAGTATTACTTCTGTTTGAAGAAATGACAGATGTACGTGAATTGAGTTACTTAATTTTACTTCTGCCTGTAGAAATGGAAGATTTATACGAAGTGAATTAGTTTAACTTCTGCCAGTAGAAATGGAAGATTTGTGTGATGTGAGTTAATTATTATTAGTTCGTTATGTAGAAATTAAGGATTTATGTGGTGAGTTAATTATCTTTACTTCTGTCTGTAAAAATAGATGAAGGATTATATATTTGTTGGTTTGTTTCAATCCCTAGAAATTATGAGCAATTAATCTCTTTTTCCTATATATCGATATGTGATTTCTCCTCATCATTCTTCAATATAAAAAATAATACCGATGTCAGATGTGTCGTACTATTGGTGCAAAAAAATATGTGACACTAAGTATTTTTCTTATCTGCACTACATCGTGCTGGACATCCTAGAGTTTGGGAGAAGACGTCTGATTTATATGAAGACTAGACATGATTAAATATTATTTACTCTACGTCTGACTTAGACGAAGATTAGAGATGATTAAATATGATTCACTCTACGACAGTGTTTGTTGACCACAAATTGTAAATACATTTTAAATATGAGGTGTCAGACAAGAAGAATTTGTTCACTTCATTATAGATTTTTATATGGGGATCTCCTGAGTGTAGTAGTTAAGCTGTTCGTCCTGTATTCAAGAGGTCGTGGTTTGAATCCGGCTCCTGTCATCTTGTTTACAAGGTGGATTTTTTCGGAGATCCCGGTGGATTATCGATTGAAGCTACGAAGTTACGTGCTATGAGTGGTACTCTCGGCAGGTGGCGTGCCGCTTCGTTCAGAGTGACTGAGTAAATATGGAAAACCGAATACAGTAAAGTCAATCCTCTACGACCCTTTAACCCTTGAATATACATATATATATATATATAGTTACATGTTATATTTATATATTGTATGTCTGAGGCTTGATTTATTATCATTTTAGAGCTGCTAATTTAAGATCAGGTGTCAGCTCCGCAACGATTATTTAAAATTTGTGGTGAAGTCATGTTGTCTAGTCGTGTCAGAGTTACTCTAATTTTGACAGAGCTGTGCAGGTTATCATCTTCCACATCAGGACAGGACACAAAAGACTAAACAGTCAGGTAAATAGACTAAGACTGGTTCCATCACCCCCGTGTCCATGTGTACTGGCAGCACAGTCCACGGAACCTATCTGCAAGACTGGATTACACTAAAACAGTTAAAGGTGGAACACTGGCCAACAGAAAGCTGTATGAGTGCATTGAGGAGCTTTCAGATACAGCAGCATTTATTTAGAAAACCGGACTTGCTGTGTAGACATGTTAAACTGTGAACGAGAAAAAGAAGAAGACGCTCCACATCAAATACAATCTGTAGTAGACTCTTCAACATGTGCAGTCTTGAGCTATGGCAGGACAGTGTGAGAATACCATCTGTAGTAGACTCTTCAACATGTGCAGTCTTGAGCTATGGCAGGACAGTGTGAGAATACCATCTGTAGTAGACTCTTCAACATGTGCAGTCTTGAGCTATGGCAGGACAGTGTGAGAATACCATCTGTAGTAGACTCTTCAACATGTGCAGTCTTGAGCTATGGCAGGACAGTGTGAGAATACTGCTATTTATCTATCATTTACTGCTTCCTTCAAGGTTTCGCTTCATCTACACCACTGTTCTTCCTTTACCCGTCACCTACCTCTCATCATGTGACATATTCTTTCCAGAACGTGGATATTCTTATGGATTCTCTGAGCACTTCGCGATTCTGGGTGAGTTGACCTGCCGCAAAAAGGATGAAATGCAAGAAATAACTATCTATATTTGTGACGTGTCATTTACAGAACGTTGTTCTCACTGTTACTCTATAAGGCTCTCGGTCTGTGCACGCTGAATCTTCTAGAGTCATGTTCAGAAGGTCTTCAATGACCTGCGTCCATAGCAATCATGGTCTAAAAGAATTATATTTATACAAACACAGATAATCACCAGGGTCTAAACTCCTAGCAATAGTTTTATTTATCACTTATCACATGATGATGATAGCTTTTTATTTACATCAATTTAAAACATTAATTTGTGTACTTAATTATGTTACGAACTTTTATTTTTCCGGTTGCAACATACGGCTGCGAAACATGGACCCTTAGTAAAAAAGCGGCAATGAAGATCAACCCATTCGAGCTGAAATGCTACAGAAAGATACTTAGAATATCATGGAAGAGAAAAAAAAGAAACTCAGATATTATAAACACATTGAAGATTCCAGAGTGTTGGTTACTAAACACAATAGCAAAAAGGAAACTACGCCTGTTTGGTCAAATAAAGAGACACAACTGTTTAGAAAGACAAATAATGGAGGGAAGAGTACATGGGAAGAGGAGAAAGGGCACACCCAGAAGACGATGGACTGAGGACATTAAAGATAACATAAATACATCGCTAGAAAATGCAAGCCACATCGCACAAGAAAGAGAGAGGTTCAGAGAGTTCATTGGGAAGACAACGTTCTAGAACGAATACGTCACATGACGTAATTATGAGTTCGTAGATGGTTATTTTGGCTGTAAGTATCCCTTGTGAAGTTCTGGCATGGACTGACCACTGTAGATGGTTTTTGATGTAACGTGACTTTCTAGCTATTCTCCGCTTTTCACAAGATGTTGCAACATTTTTGACTGTAGAGCACAAGGTAGTTATATTTTATGCATGTTCTTCTCAAGTATCGTGTTCTATTTTAAGAGCTTTCAGTTAGATTCTTGTAGCGCTTATTTTGGCCACCTTTGAGGTAGTATGCCCTTCTGCAACTCACCATAGAGAAGTATCTTTATCATGCCATGATTTGGCATACGTACCACATGACTTGCCTAGCGAATCTGTGTCTGCATCAGAATAGTGTAAATGCCAGGGATACCAGATCTGTCACAGACAGTGGTATCCGGAATTTTGTCTTGCCATCTGGTATAACAACGAATATTAAAATAGGGGTAATAATCTGTCGTTGGTTGCTTAGCAAATTAAGATCTAAAGCATGTTGTTGATGACACGTACACCTCAAACATGGAAGTGAATCCATCTTGGTTATACCACATGAATGACCGTTAGAAATAAATCGCAGGTCGAAGTTCAGGTTATCCTATAAGAAAGACCTTGTCAGAAATATTTCAAACTCGGTGTTGCATGTTCCCCTCCTGAGGACAGTAAGAATTATATATTATTGACGTGACGTTATTCTTTCCAGTACATGGTCTCTATGAACTCAGAACTCTTTGTCCTTTGAGAATTTCTCTGTCCATGGACACATTTTGGCAGAATTTTTTTTTCTTCTTTTAAGTTACTGATCAATACTTTCTTGATACGTGTGAAGAAGGAAATAGTATATATAGCCGTTATGAATAATTATATTTGTCTTGATAATATACTTATAACATTTATGGAAAGAATTAATAACATGACATATGTTTGTAACGCGTCTTCAAGTTGGTTTGTGTCATGATTGAATACTGCTTGCAATAAAGATTCACATATGAATACATGAATTCGGGATTACCTTTTTGTCCCGATTAAATGTTGCTTGTTGAAATAAGCGTTCCATGATTCAGCCACAACGCAGAGATGAAATATTAGATATGAATTGCATATTTTAGTGGGAAAATGTAAACTAAATGTGGGAATCATTTTGGGACCATCGGAACGGATGTTGCTTTTGTTTTGTATGTTGTGCGGTCAAAATACTTTGTTTATTAGATCGGAGGAGTTCCAAATATAATTTTTTGAGATCTGGATTGAGTGTATATGGTACGTTTAGATCGGTCTGGAGGGCCATAAATAATGTCTTGGCGGGCTGGACTTTGCAGGTGAGCCGTATTTTACACATCACTAGTCATTAATAATAAAATGACTTATTTTACAGAGAAAGATCTTATTCCCACAGAGCGTGGCTAGCATTATTATTATGCCAGGATGGCATTTCGTTTTCATTTAGTTTGGCAATATCTTGATTGTAAGCATTTAAAATTTGGTTCCATTTTTTAACACGTCAGTCTATTCAAATTTCTTTTATTCCCGAAAAGTGAATAGTTATTTTAATGTATTCCTCGTACACTCAATGTTCTATGCAATCATCGTACACTCGTTCCATGCAATCAGCAGACACTCCATGTTCTATGTACTGATAATAGACTTAATATTCTGTGCAATTATCATACACCAAGCTTCTGTGTATTCACCATGCATTCAGGACCTATGGTATTCATTGTGCACTCAGACCTTTATAGTATTCATAATTAAGTCAGGTTCTATGGTATTCTTTCAGCACTCAGGTTTTTGTCGTATTCATTATGCATTCAGGTTCTATCTTATTCATCGTGCTCTTATATTTTATGGTAGTTATTGTGCACTCAGGTTCTATGGTATTCATTGTGTCCTCACGTTCTATGGTATTAATCGTGCATTCAGGTTCTATGGTGTTAATCGTGCTCTCAGGTTCTATGGTATTAATCGTGCATTCAGGTTTTATGGTGTTAATCGTGCACTCAGGTTCTGTGGTGCTAATCGAACGCTCAGGTTCTGTGGTGTTAATCGAACGCTCAGGTTCTGTGGTCTAAATTGGGTTCGTGCAATCAGAGAAGTGCTAAAACATTATTGAGAACGAACAAGTTGCACTCATCGTGAACCATACGGTGATTTCCAGAAGATGTACTCCTCCAAAATCGTATGGTGACTTACGCGGACGCGACGAAGAAGAAAAAAGAAGAATATTGTAGGGCTACAAATCCCTCTAAACTGAGGAGGGGGAAGAGGAGGAGGAGCAGAACGAGAATGGAATAACAGATAATTATTTATGTGAACGATATTTAATAAGAAATTAATTTCTTTTCTAGAGCGGCACAGAGGATAGATTATCATGGGCCAAGATAAGGTGCATTATCATCATTAAGTTCCGCCTTCGCAAAGAAGATTGGCTGCAGCAGATATACCATGTCTTTTATCTTGGTGGTGCACGCTGCTAATCTGTAACCTTCCCACCTCATGATATTACTCTCCCACTTGTCTCTCTGTCTACCTCTTGCTCGCCATCCCTCGATCTTTATCCTCAAGTAAGGTATTCAGCGAGGCGTCATGTCTTTTAATATGTCAAAAATATCATATTTGTTTGTTTATTTCCTTGAATAATTCTTTCTTCATACAAAGTGTTGTTAGAACATCAGGTAATTACAACTTCACTAAATTACTTCAGATAAATATCGTTATTAAACACGTATACATCATCTAGTAAATATATTAATAATAAACAAGAATAAGGATTAGGTAAGCACCGTTTATTTCCACATTTTTGAATCGTGTGGGAACTTCGCATATCTAATTCCGTACTGACTGCATACTAAGGATGATGTGGTCAGCCGAGTCTAATTTCAAGATTTAATCGATACTACTTTACTAATGCTATAGATTTCATGAAGCCGAACAAGCATTTTCGAATGTGCACTTGTCCCTAATCATCCCACACAGAATAAAATGTATTTGTTGCTTTTCATAAGTAAGCTCAATACCTTTAATATTTCGGTAGGGTTAGGGTTTGGTTTAGGGTTTGGTTTAGGGTAGAGGTAAACCTAATCATAAATCAAACACTAACCCTAGCAAGTGAATGTGGAAACCAGTACAGATAATTCAACAATTGAAATATTTACACATTATTTGTTTTGAGGGAAAATAAGGAGATATACTTTCAGCTGCACTGAAACCTGGACCAGATGAAATAGAACATTGGACCAGATGAAATAGATCAGTGGACCAGATGAAATAGAACATTGGACCAGATTAAATAAAACATAGAACATCATACCAGATGAAATAGAACTTAGTTTCAGCTGCACCGACAGCTGGACCAGATGAAATAGAACATCGGTCAAAATGAAATAGAACAGATAACATCGGACCAGGACAGCAGTGCAAATTCAGTACCACAAAATGTTGTCAATATTCAAATTCAGTAGATCAAAATAATATCAAATAATTCATCACATACTTCCAAAGTAATGTCAATATGTAGTACAATATATTATGTAAAACAGTATAATATCAACATTACATCAGATTAAGGGTATCAAATTCAAACATGAGTATACAAGATGGAATATTGCAAACCAATATGCCACGAACAAAAAATCACAGTGTGTTCAATGTTTTCCTTGCAGTTTCTTTTCATTCTTCTTCTGCGATTGTTTTCAAACTCCTGCAGCGTATCAAGATGTAGTCCAGACAACCCGATACGTTGTGTCATTATTTACATCTTTATTGAGATATCTGCACCTTTCATCCTTACACAACCGACTTCAGTATTGCTTCTGGATTACTTAGACCCCATATGGGATGGGACAGTCAGTTCCACCCCACAAACGTCTTAGTCGCCTCCTAGCACATACATGGAAGGGAAGCAGTGTGGCTATTATTTTCTCACATTTCGAGCACCGACAATACACGGACGAATTATTGCAAACTACAATCACAATTGTTTAGTTATTTTCAACCAGATCTTTCTTCACTATCAAATGATGAGTAACTGGCAACAATTCATCTATATAAATTCAACGTGAACCCACTGTCAAATCATGATAATCAGGTGCTGTGCCGACTGACCTTAGCTATCATATATCTCCACAACTGACTATTTTCATTTCTCATTTATCAGAATCGTTCATGGCTCTTTCCCGTACCACGATGTCAGACTTTCTAATATTTTCTTGCTCTGTCATTCTTGATCTCTCTTGCCTTCTATCTTGTCTCTTGTAACTATGATCTCCAGACTTCATGTTGTCTAGACCATCTAAGTAGGTATAATACCCGATTATTGTCATGTGCGCTATATCAGATGTTTATTGGTTGGGCATCTTCGTAAAATGACTTTCATAAGCCATTTTGTCAGGAGCACAGTCATAGAAAAAAGTCTCTTAACTTTTAGAAAATGAAAGGCAGGAACCACATAGTAGAAGTTCTAGCTTTCTTTAAGATAAAGTCTACCTCATAGTAGAAGTTCCTGCTTTCTTTAAGATAAAGTAATTTAATCTTTTAAACTTTAGCTTTCTTTGAGACAACCTGCAGCTTTGTCTACTTAGTTCCAAACGAATAAACTGCATATTTATAAACCGTAAAAGATTGGGAATAAAAATAAATTTAATTCGAAATTTTCCAGGAAAAACTATGACGCTATTTCCATGTATAAAAACTTGAAGATAGTTGACAAAATTATGTTAGAAATGTATTATAAGATAGAGAAAACACAGTTAGTGACTAGTGACTATCGTAATCTGTACAGGTACAGAGCTCCACATAAGATGACGATTTTGATATTATTAAGAACCTATTGCTCCGAAGGCAAGATGATTTTGGGGTCTCTCTGGAGGTTGTCATGTATCCATGTACATCACACCTAGGGAAAATGACAAAGAAAATGTTTCTATTATGTGTTTGTTGGTTAAAAATACAATATGCAATTTGCTGTTGTCAATTGTTTACATTATGTGATTATATCAGTGCTTTGAAGATATTCTCTTGTCAGTGTGTGGGATGTTGTCCTGTCAGTGTGTGGGATGTTGTCCTGTCAGTGTGTGGGATGTTGTCCTGTCAGTATGTAGGAAGTTGTCGTGTCAGTGTGTGGGATGTTGTCATGTAAGTGTGTGAGATGTTGTCATGTCAGTGTGTGGGATATTGTCTTGTCAGTGTGCGGGATGTTGTCTTGTCAGTATGTAGGAAATTGTCGTGTCAGTGTGTGAGATGTTGTCATGTAAGTGTGTGAGATGCTGTCTTGTCAGTGTGTGGGATGTTGTCCTGTCAGTGTGTGGGATGTTGTCCTGTCAGTGTGTGGGATGTTGTCCTGTCAGTGTGTGAGATGTTCTCCTGTCAGTGTGTGAGATTTTGTCATGTCAGTGTGTGGTATATTGTCTTGTCAGTGTGTGGGATGTTGTCTTGTCAGTATGTGGGAAGTTGTCCTGTCAGTGTGTGGGATGTTGTCTTGTCAGTATGTGGGAAGTTGTCCTGTCAGTGTGTGGGATGTTGTCCTGTCAGTGTGTGGGATGGCCTGTCAGTGTGTAGGACGTTGTCCAGCAATATATATATATATAT
Organism: Meghimatium bilineatum; assembly: GCA_034231615.1. NCBI lineage: Eukaryota > Metazoa > Mollusca > Gastropoda > Stylommatophora > Philomycidae > Meghimatium > Meghimatium bilineatum. The sequence goes on from CM067298.1 coordinate 128,752,328, forward strand.
GATATGTTATCATATGTTGTTTATATGTAATAGGCGGAACTGTCGCAATCACGTGATCCGGCAATTGAAAAGATAATATACTGGATGATGGTGGTTTGCCATTCATTGGAAAAAAAAACATACACGCGCGCGCACACACACACACACACACACACACACACATGTACGCACGTACGTACACGATGCTTTGAACAATGCATAATATCAAGAACAGAACAAAACAAGTAAATACGATATACCAGAAACTTTAACGTACAACAAGTACGTGCGTTATATCAGGAACGTTGGGGTGCAAAGGGAACGTATTGCTCTTGGCGGACCCAGGGTTAGCAGATAACCAAGATCCCAAATGTACCTCCTCGCGGTGCACCCTGGAAACAGAAATACAGCAGCTCGAGCTGATTCTGGCCAAATCATTTGGAGATCGTGTCCGAGAATGTGGTGGCAGCAGATGGAAAGAGATTTGAATGCATAAAAGACAGACAATATCTCCGACACCACCAGCATCACCACATATAGCGACACTGTCGACATACAGTGAAGCTAGTCAGTCCAGTCCGAACATTGGAGGGGCGGCCAATGAAAAAAGCATGTAAAGGTGGATGCATGGCGAAAGACAGATAGATTCCATACTGAGTACAATGGAAAAAAACAACTGGAAGCGCAGAACATCGCTAGAGGATAGCGCCAAAGAAAGTGGAAACGATTACGGAAATGGGAATTACAAGCTCTGTTAGCTCGTGACGAGTTTCGAGTTACCTGATTTCCTTATAGGCAGAGACCCATACCCAATAATGGGCGTCTAGCAAAGCAAAAAGACCTGGCCTAACGCTAATGTCGAGTCTTCCTATACCGGAAACATGCTCGCAAACAGAAAGGGTGCCGTAACAGATAGGCTCAGGCAAAAAAGGGACAAAGATGACAGTCTTAGCCCAACTCTACTGTCAAGTTTTCCTATACCGGAAATACACTTGCAGAGAGAAAGGGTTCCGTACACGATGGGCTCAGGCACAAAAGAGACAACGATTTTAGCGCTGGCCCAACTCTACTGTCAGGTTTTCCTATACCGGATAAACACTTACAGTGAGAAAGGGTTCAGTACCTGATGGGCTCAGGCGCTATTAGGACAAGGTCGCTCAGCTCGAGAACGCCTTGCTCTCAAACGCTTAGTGTGAGACTCGAACTTGGGCAAGGGGTTCACGATGTCGGTGAATGACACCTCGGCTAAGAGGGCGAAAGAGCCAGGGTCCAATTCTTCTGTTGAGTTCTTCCACTTAAGGAACCAAGCTCACGGAAGAGAAACGGTTCAGTACCCGATGGGCACAGACACAGTACGTCGAATTACACGAGGTAAGTTCATAGACAGTGGAACACCTCGTGTGAGACAGACGTGAGCTAAAATCGTCTGGAAGAAGTCACCACACACACGCGTGCCTGGCGACAGAAAGGGAGGCTGTCACAGGCTAGGGTAGCCCACCCGAATTGTCAAGGCAAGTCGAAATCGGATGTGCTAGGCCTACAAGGCGCATAACAGTGGCACAACGTAATCACGCTCCCGGCGGAAATCGCACGGATATCCGTGCTGGTTACAATGGAGCAAACGCAAAACAAACAAACATCAGGAACGTTAACACACAACAAGTAAGTGCGTTATATCAAGAATATAAAACGTTATTCTATTCTATTCGCGAAACACTTTGTTGCCTTTCAGTGTCAGTGGTTAAAGCTTTTTCTGGAGGTGACCCTCGTGTGTCCTGAGTATTTTGTTGCCTTTTAATTTGGATGGTCCATCGTTGTCCATCAGTGGTCGGCCTCTAGGTCTGCCTTCACTGTATCTGCGTAGCATAGCTAGCTGTGGTATGCTGTCTGATATTAGTCACCTGATGTGTACAAACCATTCTATCTTTTGGCTCTTAATACATTCCAAGATTGGGTCGGTGCCGTTTCTTTGCCGAATCTCCTCATTCCTCACTCTGTCTCATAGCGATATTCTTAGGATTCTGCGTAAGCATGCCATTTCAGCTGTCACAAGTTTACAATTTTCTTGTGTTGTCGTTCTCCATGTTTGACAACAGTAGCATAGCGTTGGCATAAAATCGTTTTGAAAAGTGGTATTTCCGTGTTTAAATCTACATTTTTGTTTAAGAAGATTGGTGTCATGCACGTCAGACGATTTTCTCTCTCATTCTTTGAATACCCACATTACAAGGTACGAAAGGAGCCCAGCAGATTCTAACTTCGACCGCTCCACTGTCTGAAGCTCCACTCCACAAGCCACTTTTAACGAAGATAACCCATGTTTATTGTTCTGATCATGGTTATCGACTCGCTGAGACACAGACATGAGTTGCCTTCTTCGCACTCATCTAGGTCACGGCCTTGTCAAGCCATAACCTCTATAGTCGTATAACTTGTAATCTCATCATTATCACCGCCCTACTCTTCAATTATCCTCTCTACATACTAAGCAATGAAGGCTAAGCACTACTCTACATCCAGCATAGTCTATTAACTGAACATATTCTATCAACTGGACATAGTCTATCAACTGAACATATTCTATCAACTGAACATATTCTATCAACTGAACATTGTCTATCAACTGAACATTGTCTATCAACTGAACCGTGTATATAAACACGCTCCATTCCTTGGAATTCTCGTTGATCAATACCTGCACCTCGGTCTCCCAGAGATAGGGCATCACATTTTGCAGTGTTCACCAAAATGTACTTATTACTTGGAAAGAGATCTCGCAATCTATGTGCTTACTAATCCATTCCGCATCTGGAGCTACGTCTTGTACCATCCACACATTTTTGTATGACGTCATCAGCATACACCATCCATGACACTTTCCTCTGTTTAGTCTACTTACTTTCATTTTCTGATTATCAGAATGCAATGTGTGTACTTTTTCAGCTGTGAATTATAGGTAGGCTCGTGATCTGCAAAATTATATTCTGTGCTCAGAAGTTGGACAGTCGAGTAAGAATCACGTATTTCCATCTGATCTATTTCTACTCTTGTTCACACAAGAATGACGCGTGTCCTTATTCTGAATCTTATAAAATCTTTTGGTCTGCGTCTTGCTGAGAGTAAGAACAACAAATGCATAATCGATCACAAAAGCAACATGACCTTGTTATAGAATATATAATTGATGAATAATAAATGGTAACACAAAAACAAAACAGACAGAGGCGAAACAAAGCGGTCGGAAATTTACAGACAACATCATGAAATCTACACATAGGAATGAAGGGTACTAAGACCGTAAGGTCACAGGGTGCTAATTCGTGGATATACCGATTCTAAACTTTATATCGAGTCCGGCGATGTTGTCCGCTCATACGAAATCTTCTAGTATATTTCCCGTCTCTGATAGAAGATCTCATCCTGTGACAGTTGGAATAACCTCAATGTATTTCATAATTGCCATACGGATGGAACTTAGCCAAGACTCTGCGTTCGAGAAACAATTGTCAAACCTCATTTTCCGGGCAGCTTCCAATCATTAATTTCTATTAAAATGTGTTGATTACTGACATTTTAAACAAGTTCAAACAAACTGAGAGCGTTTTACCCATTTAATTTCTTCTGCCAAAAGCATTTCCCCATACATCTACCTATGCTTACCTGCAATGGATCCAGTGACGATGTTGACAAGATTTCCAGCGATGAACGATCGCAAAATAAGCTTAACAATGTCATTCTTACGTTCCGGGGACATCGGAATCAAGGTTCCCATGGTGAAACCAATAGCAGGAAAAGCAGATATCCCACACATTGCATATGTTGTGATGACCTCAGATCGTTGCTGAGGATATCAGAAGAGAGATCGATGATTATATTGTAGCAGAGGTGTATGTAATACATGAAACTAGTGCAACGCGTATAGAGTATGTAGATTCTACAAATCTTCACTGAGAGACAGTAATAGTAGATAATTCATTAACCTGTAGGTTAGCAAGCACTTGTGGCAACATTATCAAAATTATAATAGCAATATGCAGAATTATATAAAATTAAGTATTCAATATCATAGCACAATCATTAGTAAAATTATAGTAATCAGAATATCTTAAGACGCAGTGTTTAAGCCGCTCGCTTTGTGCTCAAGAGATTCCGGAATGGAATCTTGATAGTGACGTATTGTTTACAATGTGGATTTTCTCAGAAATCCTTTGGGATCCTTTGCGATAGCATGAAGTTATGAAATTACGTGTTATGGAATTGCGTGTTATGATTGATACGCACGACTGAGGCTTGCTGCTTCATTGAGAGTGACGGATTACATTATGGGATAAGTCGAGTACAATGAAGTCAATTCTCTATGCCTTTAAAAAATATTAACATAGTAGCCTCAGTAGTAGTTGTTGTTACTGTTGCAGCAGTTGTAGTTGTTTCTGATGCAGTAGTTGTTGTTGCAGAAGTTGTTATTGTTGCTGCTGATGCAGTAATTGCTGTTGCAGCAACAGTTGTTATTGCAGCAGTAGTAGTGGTTAATGTTACAACAGTTGTTGTTGTTGCTGATGCAGTAGCTATTGTGCAATAGTAGTTGTTGTTGCAGCAGTTGTGGTTGTTACAGATGCAGTAGTTGTTGTTGCAGCAGTTCTTCTAGCAGCAGTGTTCATGGTTTCGGTATATTTATTATCGTATTCGAACACACGTCTATAGAAGCTCCGACACGACCAGTTACCAAACATTTGGCAATTGGTCACGCCTTATACCTACGCTTCAGGAAATCTTTCAGGGTATGGTGGCAGATTGTTCCAGTTCTCTATTGGTTCAGTGTTCTTTTTCAAATTTTCATGAGGGTTTCTTTATGTGCTATGTATATCATCAGTCCTAATTCGCGCGTTCTATACATTGTCTCGATATTTCATTTAACTTTTTACAAGCAAAATTGATAGCGCATTCTAGTCAGGACGTAGCCAATCAACCCATCATTTTTGTGGATTTTTTAGGCAATATAAACACATTCAGTAGTTTGCATTTGTTTTCTGAACGGTCCGGATGCGCAATTGCCAATGGCTGGGATCGAATTCGGTACCTTGACCACCATAGACGAACTCTGTAGCACTCCGCCACAGAGTCGGACAACTATTTAACTTTACGTCATGAAATATTACAAATAATTATAAATAAAATCAGAAATAAGTTCACAACAATGTGGCTCTGAAGGCAAAGGTACCAACACTGCTATTTATATATTGAGAACACTAATAGAGAGGTCTATAGAGGTAAAAACAGATCTGTACCTCTGTTTTATAGACTACACTAAAGCATTTGACAAAGTTAAACATAGCGAAATTATACACATGCTAGAGAATTTGAACATTGACAGCAAGGATTTAAGAATAATCAAGAACATGTACTGGCAACAAAAAGCAGCAATAAGAGTAGGAAATCAATTTGGCCCTTTTCAACAAATAAAACAAGGAGTCAGACAGGGATGCGCGTTTTCACCAGACCTGTTCTCTTTATACAGTGAAAACATATTGCGTGCAATAGTAGATATCCCAGGAATATCAGTGGAAAGACATATAAATAATATGATATATGCGGATGACACTGTTCTGATTGCAAAAAGTGAGGAAGACCTTCAAAACTTAATTGAAGTAGTAGTCACAGAAAGTAAAGAGAAAGGCCTCTTCCTAAATATCAAGAAAACAGAAGTAATGGTTATTTCAAAGAAACAAAATAACACACCTTGCAAGATCAAAGTGAATGATATAGTATTAAAACAGGTCCACCAATTCAAATATCTAGGTACAACGATTACAGCAGATGGTAGAAGTTCAACAGAAATACGATGCAGAATAGGACAGGCAAAAACAACATTTAGAAAAATGAAAAATATATTGTGTAATATGACCTTGTCATTAGAGGTGAGAAAGAGTTCTGCAGTGCTATATAACCCCGATACTAACAAATGGGTGCGAGTCTTTGACAATAAACAAACTGGAAAGTGGGAAATTAGAGGCAACAGAGATGTGGTTCTACAGAAGAATGCTGAGAATACCATGGACTGCCAGAAAAACCAATGTAGAGGTGTTGTACGAGTCAAATGCGAAACGGACCTTAATCAACAATATAAGAAAAAGGCAATCTTATTGTGTTTTTTTCACTTCATGAGACAGGCAGGTTTAGAGAACATAGTCACAGCAGGCAAAATTGAAGGCAACAGAGACAGAGGGCGACAACGTGTGAAAATATTAGACAGTTTGACAACCTGGCACGGCAAGGAAACAACAACGACTTTGATACATAATACTATGGACAGAGAGCTGTGGAGAGCCATGACCGCCTACGCCAGCCAGCATTGCACCTGATGATGATGAAAGCAATATTAAACATCGTACCCTCATAACTCCTAGCTGTAAAGTGGTGTTGTAGTCGTCGAGGAATATGTCACGTCCAACCCAGCGCCAACTACCGTTTGTTGTTGCTATGTATTCCTCCAGTGTATGCCGATTCTGTTGAGTAATAGAAATGTATTCAAATTTAGTCAGTACGTAATCATAAACATTAATTATCATAGAAGTTTCAAAAAAAAGATTATCATATTAAATATCTTGGGATAATCTTTGATAGAAGTCTCTCATTCAACAAGCACGTCACAAATATGATTCAGAAGGCTAGAAGAGGGATCAGTGTTATCAAGGTTATGGCGACCTTCGAAATGCAGCAATGGCTACTTTTTTGCTCCTGCAAGTGGTGGTGCTATCTGTAATAGATTATGGCCTCGGCCTACTAACTTTGTCACAGACACAAGTCGATAGATTGAAAAAAGTTCAAAATGAGGCAATGAGAGCGGTACTAGGGTGTACTAGAGATACACCCATCTCTGCTATGAGATTTCTGCTTGATCTCCCCAGCATTAGAGTGCGACATCAGGTAGCACAAGTTAAGTCGTACCTTAAAGTGACATAATACAACCACCACCCATTACACCATCGTCTAGATGAGTCAAAGGGAAAACGAATCAAGCGTGGCAGATCATGGATGGCAGAGACTGAAGACACACTGCGAATAGTATGTGAATTGGAAGAAATAGGAAAGGGTAGTGAATGGGTGGAGGTAGACACTGAGAAGAAATCAGTTTCTAATCAAGAATCAAGAATCAATTAATTATCATAATTATTAAGTCTGGGGAAACTTGGTCTTATTCTTCAGAGTTCATTCTCAAACTCCCACTGGATCTCTCTGTTATAGCTGGAAAATGGTCATACTGAATTTCCCGCAGGATATAGAATTTCCCCTCCAGAGAATAGAAATGTGTTGTATTGCTGTTCTACGTGCGCCTTTGGCCCAACCCATCCGTCTTCAGTAGGGTATGTGATCCAAACTCTTCTAGTTACAAAAATAAACTATAGCGCCTAAGCTGAAATAATATGCGTGGTAGCAATATAAGCATTGTAAGCATTTACACATTTACATGTGATTATATATCTTACAATGAAGCAAAATGTAGCATAAAATTATATCAGTCTGCAATAATTTCAAAAGCATATAAATCGTCTCAATATTAAATATTTGAGTAATAACATAACTCTAATGCGCGTAGAAAAATTAAGAAAAACAAATGCACTTCTTTCTATGACAATAACAAGTATCGTGTTTTGTAAATACCTATGTCGGTTACAACTTTCAATTAACAAATTAATGCTTTTGAGGTCTCTTGTTACAACAGTTTTACTCTATGCCATGTGCAGTCGCTGGATCTAACATATTCTTTAAATAGTAATATTTGAGGTTAAAATAATAGAGTTGCATGGTCAGAAGGCAGATAGCTGGTGTTCGACTCCAGTTATGTTTTTAGACAGTCTATAGAATAAGTGTTACATTGGTATATTGTTAGTAAAATAGAATGGCGCGATACAGCGCCATATATATATATATATATTCATATATATATATATATATATATATATATATATATATATATATATATATATATATATATATGTGTGTGTGTGTGTGTGTGTGTGTGTGTGTGTGTGTGTGTGTGTATGTGTGTTGGACAAAGATTAACATCCTTGCCGGGCTCCCTATTGCTTACATAGCTGATAAGGTCATGCTCGCCAGTGATTGTAGCTGTGCAGTTATATAAATTATGTGGTCAGAATGGGCCAGTATTAATATTACCAAATTATTGCCAAATTTAGCGTAATTAATTTTCTTCACACACTATAGTGGAAGATGCCTTCCATATTCTCACACAAAACACCTCTTAACAGAAAGTTTCTTTTTAAAAAAATACAAAAATCAAGCACATACTGATCACAGTGTAGCTGCTTTAATGTTTTCTATGTATTAGAGAATGTTCTATAGTCATCTGTGGCTATGTCAATAACGACACAAGACAGCTACAAAAAAGTCAAGCATACATGGTCGTATTGAGCTTTGTGCTTGATAACAAGCATGTATGTACGATAACCTGATCTCTCGTACTGTAGAAACATTCTACTAGCGATATGGTTACAGATGTTCACCTTTCAGTGGAAATTGTAAAACGTCATATACTAGTCACTAATGTCAAAGTCAGATGTGATGGGCCATTAGCGGAAATATAGCAGCGATGCTAAGAGTGGCCTGTCTCTGGAATACATCCTGCTGGATATCTAGTAGGACCACAGTCCTGATATACAAGAGATCTGGTGGTAGTAGGACCACTATCCTGATATACAAGAGATCTGGTGGTAGTACGACCACTGTCCTGATATACAAGAAATCTGGTGGTAGTTTGACACAAGGAAAAGAAAATGTTCGTGACAAATCCTTATTGCACATACAAAACAAGAGTGTAATTGCTGCAATTTCCTGGCTAATATCATGAATAACTGAGAGGTACTGTCTACATTCTTGGGTATTCCCATGAATAGATGAGATGACACGAATAGCGATCACTGGGCATGTGTCAACGCGTCTGATAGAAGAATGAGGATATAGTCAGCCCAGAAGTGCGTGCTGTGTTCCTGGTAGGACGAGGTAATCATGGTATACTGGCGCATTTGAATGCCCTATGTATATCCATACCGACTCCCCCTTCCCTCATGGCCAGGTGTCGCTTCAGTTACACAAATGAGAAAACCCTGTATTATTCTCAGAAAGGCTATGGACTGCTAAGAGCTTTCTGCTCACTGTTAGGAGTCTTCTTCATCATCATTATCGCCAACATCATCACCATCTTCGTCGTCGTCATCATACTTCTAGCAAATGACATTGAACGCTCTTCCACACAAACATAATACGTCATATGAATTATGTCATTTCTCTTACCTGAATCATCTTTCCGAGATCTGCGTATGCCACAAATGGTGTTGCCATGAGCTTCAATCCAATGAGAGCCCCAACGGTTCCACAATCATCAGGATGTGTTCCCATTAAGTATGAAAATGGGTGGAACAAGAAGGAACATATCCACTGTTAAGGATATCAAGACAGATAAGTACAATTAAATAAACAATTATAGTTCATCAATATTAAATATTACATTCTTGTCTTATTTTCTAGGCATTGTTTCCCCCAATGTCCCAGAAATTATATCAGTGATTTCCAGGGATTCATTCCCAAAATGTCACAGAAATTATATCAGTGATTTCCAGGCATTGTTTCCCAAAATGTCACAGAAATTATATCAGTGATTTGAAGGCATTGTTTCCCAAAATGTCACAGAAATTATATCTGTGATTTCCAGACATTGTTTCACAATATGACACATAGATGATAACCCAGTAACTCTGTCGCTGTTGCTATTCTACTTAAAAGCACATGTGACATAATTCATCAAAACATAACATTGAATTTCTGCAAGACATTTCAATAAGAGGACTAAATGCTATTTGTGTTAAGATCTATTATTTATTACCTGGAAAGACAATCCTTCAATGTTGGCTCTATTTCCAAGCCACACCAAGATGACGTCCAGTAGACTTAACATTGAGACGAATGCCAACATGTTGACCATGATAGCCGCCACTAATTTGATGGAGAAAAGAGCTCCATCAGAGAAAGCTTGAAGGGCGTTGCGCTGTTTACTGCGATTAAATATTACATCGTAAATTAACGTTATTGGTAACAGAAACATACCTACCCACTCAAACCCCAACACATATTCAGGTATACGTACACACATACACACACATATACAATACATATACATGTATACATGCACATACTTATACACAGGCACAGAAAAAGGCATAGAGCATTCACTCAACTGTACTTGGGATACCTCATACGTGCTCCGTCCATCTCAACAGATCGACATGCTCCTGCCAAGATTACCACTCATAACACAAATCCCCGTAGCTTCAAGCAATAATTTCCAGGAGCTTTCTTTAAAATGCACTTGTAAGCAAAACTAGTGATTTAATACGCGATGTCTGAAGCAAAAGGCAAATTGCTTATGTCCTGTGCCATGGAGAAACTCAGATCTAAACAACTCATATATGACTTGTGAAACCAGTTACACGTTCCTCATCACGGGTATTTCTGTTCCAGAGCCATGTATCACCTGCTGCTCATGTATTTCTGTTCCAGGGCCATGTATCACCTGCTGCTCATGTATTTCTGTTCCAGAGCCATGTATCACCTGCTACTCATGTATTTCTGTTCCAGAGCCATGTATCACCTGCTACTCATGTATTTCTGTTCCAGAGCCATGTATCACCTGCTACTCATGTATTTCTGTTCCAGAGCCATGTATCACCTGCTACTCATGTATTTCTGTTCCAGAGCCATGTATCACCTGCTACTCATGTATTTCTGTTCCAGAGCCATGTATCACCTGCTGCTCATGTATTTCTGTTCCAGAGCCATGTATCACCTGCTACTCATGTATTTCTGTTCCAGAGCCATGTATCACCTGCTACTCATGTATTTCTGTTGCATGGCTATGTATCACCTGCTCATGTATTTCTGTTCCAGAGTCATGTATCACCTTTTCATAACCTCGTTAAAATTATTGAATGTAAAATGTTTTTTCTTATTCTGCGGTGCGCTTTCTTTTCAGCCAAAACGTTAGCCCAGTGTGGCTGTATCAGAACTTGTAAACATAAAATAATAGCGGGCTATTGCCTATTCCAATCAGCAATTTATAAAATCGTGAGATGTTCAGTGGCCATAACAATGATTACGTTATAAAATTATTATTTAACCTGACTAATTTGATTATTTCACCAGACTAATATTATTATTTCACTTGACTAATATGGTTATTTACCTGACTAATAACCTACAGTATGGTTGCAAATAATGAACGAATAAACACATTTCTCACTTGTCATCCCTCATCTTGACGTTTCTTTGACTCGCGTAGTTGACTTCCTCTACTTCCGGATACATGAGTTTAGTAATAGCTAGAGCAGCCGGCGCAGATATCACAGCTGCTGTCAGTAGGTGGCTAGCTGGTGCCTGAAATATTAAAGATATCACCTTGATTATAGTAAGTTGATATCACCTTGATTATAGTAAGTTGATATCACCTTGATTATAGTAAGTTGATATCACCTTGATTATAGTAAGTTGATATCACCTTGATTATAGTAAGTTGATATCACCTTGATTATAGTAAGTTGATATCACCTTGATTATAGTAAGTTGATATCACCTTGATTATAGTAAGTTGATATCACCTTGATTATAGTAAGTTGATACGACTGCGTGCAAACACCAGGTGATGGTGTCTAAAATTGGGACATGGAATGTGCTTTAATGATGATGAAATAATCTATTTAGTTGTAAGCAGGTTGTTTGTTTCTTTGTTTGAGAAACCATGGAATTGCAAGCCATTAGCTCTTTCTTCGTGTGTGTAGTGGTATGGTTTTTCAGAGCTTTCTTTCCTATCCAGGAGACTTGAGCTTTCGGCTTAATGCAGTGCCTATTGAAGGAGGCTTCTGCTCAGAGGAGAGGGGGGGGGTCTATAATTGTATAGAAGAAGCGCTACAGTTTCCATAAGAGAGTCTCAATATAACCGCTTGTCATCTACTAAGGTTTTCTGTTGCATGGATGGTTTGTCTAGTGGGCTATTGGTGAGTCCCACAGAGGCAACCGCATGCGTAGTAGTTAGCAAGTAGCTCTTGTCAACGCATAGTCTTTTATACACAAGTGTTTGTTCATTTCCTTTGTCTAACTGTTCATTTCATTTGTCTAAAGGTTCATTTCATTTGTCTAACTGTTCATTTCATTTGTCTAACTGTTCATTTCATTTGTCTAACTTCATTTCATTTGTCTAACTTCATTTCATTTGTCTAACTGTTCATTTCATTTGTCTAACTGTTCATTTCATTTGTCTAACTTCATTTCATTTGTCTAACTTCATTTCATTTGTCTAACTTCATTTCATTTGTCTAACTTCATTTCATTTGTCTGACTAAGGTGGCGCCCGTAATCACGTAAGGTTATCTGAAAGACATTGTTGTAAACGGGAAGTTATGCATACATGCGTGATACATGAGGAGTCCACGAGGGACACTAGGAAGATGCTAGAGTACCGAAGGATCTACTTTATGAATAATTACAGTCTGGGAAAAGATCTCAGGGACAACCTCTACTTTGGTGCCAAGAAGTAAGCAAACGTGATATCCATGATACAAGCAGCAATACTGAATCATGGAAGCAGGGTGACATAGTTCGTGTTGCTTGGAGGAGAAAGATCTGTAATGGTATAAAGACAAAGGAAATAGTGATATTAGTTTGGTTCAAGCGATGAACTCTAGAAAGACAGAACAACACAAGATGGTACTATTGAGCATGTGCTTTCTTGTACATACCGTTGAGTTTTCATTATGGCTTAAATTATCTTGTGACTTACAGTTATCATATCAATATATAGTAGATTATATTTATTTTAACACAACAATAATACTACCATCTGGATAGACGGAAGACGAGAAGGTGAAGACAGTATGGATGCTGGTTAGACGCATGGCTAATGCTATAAAGCTAGTGTGAGGGTAGCTAAATATAATGGAGCACAACATGATGTGCACAAGAGAATCTAGCTTGCGGTTTGAAGTTGAGGAGGATGCGGTTGCATTCAATTGGCTTTCTGGAACTTTATTTACGAAGACACTTATTGTGTCAGATATTCACGCTATAACATTTATAAGATGGGTGAAATCGTTGCTTTTTATTGGATAGTATCTATAGCTACTATCAACCTCCGTGGCATCACCTGAATCTACTTTCAATCTTCGTGGCATCACCTGAATCTAATTCCAATCTTTGTGGTATCACCTGGATCTACTTCCAATCTTCGTGACATCACCTGAATCTACTTCCAATCTTCGTAGCATCATCTGAATCTACTTCCAATCTTCGTGGCATCATCTGAATGTACTTCCAATCTTCGTGGCATCATCTGAATCTACTTCAAATGTTCGTGGCATCACATGAATCTACTTCAAATCTTCGTGGCATCACATGAATCTACTTCAAATCTTCGTGGCATCACATGGATCTACTTTAAATCTTCGTGCCATCACATGAATATACTTCCAATCTTCGTGGCATCATCTGAATCTACTTCCAATCTTCGTGGCATCACATGAATCTACTTCAAATCTTCGTGGCATCACATGAATCTACTTCAAATCTTCGTGGCATCACATGGATCTACTTTAAATCTTCGTGCCATCACATGAATATACTTCCAATCTTCGTGGCATCATCTGAATCTACTTCCAATCTTCGTGGCATCACATGAATCTACTTCCAATCTTCGTGGCATCATCTGAATCTACTTCCAATCTTCGTGGCATCACATGAATCTACTTCCAATCTTCGTAGCATCATCTGAATCTACTTCCAATCTTCGTGGCATCATATGAATGTACTTCCAATCTTCGTGGCATCATCTGAATCTACTTCCAATCTTCGTGGCATCACATGAATCTACTTCAAATCTTCGTGGCATCACATGAATCTACTTCAAATCTTCGTGGCATCACATGGATCTACTTTAAATCTTCGTGCCATCACATGAATATACTTCCAATCTTCGTGGCATCATCTGAATCTACTTCCAATCTTCGTGGCATCACATGAATCTACTTCCAATCTTCGTGGCATCATCTGAATCTACTTCCAATCTTCGTGGCATCACATGAATCTACTTCCAATCTTCGTGGCATCACATGAATCTACTTCAAATCTTCGTGGCATCATCTGAATGTGCTTCCAATCTTCGTTTCATCACATGGATCTACTTTAAATCTTCGTGCCATCACATGAATATACTTCCAATCTTCGTGGCATCATCTGAATCTACTTCCAATCTTCGTGGCATCACATGAATCTACTTCCAATCTTCGTGGCATCATCTGAATCTACTTCCAATCTTCGTGGCATCACATGAATATAATTCCTATCTTCGTGGTATCACATGAATTTACTTCCAATCTTCGTGGCATCACCTGAATATACTTTCAATCTTCGTTTCATCACATGAATATAATTCCTATCTTCGTGGTATCACATGAATATACTTCCAATCTTCGTGGCATCATCTGAATCTACTTCCAATCTTCGTGGCATCACATGAATCTACTTTCAATCTTCGTGGCATCATATGAATCTACTTCTAATCTTCGTGGCATCATCTGAAATCGCTCAGAGAGATTGGCGACTCATTGAGGATAACACTCGGGGAATAGTTAGTTAGTTAGTCGTTGGATCATCGTCATTGCACTCCGGACAAGTCCATAGGTGCTCAGATCTCTCCTTGAGTGTATCCGACATTACACGTTGACTGACAGTTCCAGTACGTAGTTGATTGACTATCATTCTTTTTCGCCTACGAAAACTCTCCTTTCTAGCGACACCACATTTCAAACCAAGTTCATTTATTCTAATCATGGAACAAGAGTCATCGTCACTTGTACAGTCATTTGTTCGTGCGTTTTTCCCTTAGGGCATTCAAAATGTCTGTCCGATCCATCGCTCCACCAACAGCCGTAGTAGCAGCGTGGGCGGCCAACCTATCTGCTCTTTCATTACCCCGGACTCCCGCGTGTCCCGGCACAAAAATAAAAGTCACTGTACGCACACAGGAATTATTTACTGCATCCAGCCACTGTTCTGGAACGTGCCAGGCCTGAACTTTCACAATCATATTCATGGAGTCACTGAGTATACAGGCATGCTCGCAGACAGTCTGTGAGCAGACCCATTGCAAAGCTTTGGCCACTGCCAGAATCTCCATTGTCATGCTGCTTGTCGTCTCAGCGAATGCACCACTTTCCTCTCTGATAGTCTCCCCCCCCCCCACCTTTGAGCCGTGAAATCCCAGGAACTCCTAATGTGTCTCTCAACCGCCCCATCTGTATATATAATTATATCACCTTCCCTGAAATTCTCACTGATCAGAGCGACCACCACCGACTCGACCACTGTCGGACACCATTCCCTGCACTCTCTATTGAGTGTTATTAATCCCTCGAAGGCTGTTGGATAATCCGAGGGCGCCAGACTCCATTCGGCACCAGGTAGTACATCCTCCAACCTGCACACGCTCTGTATAACGTCCTCTACGCATCCCATCCACGACTTTCCTCTCTTTAGTCGACTTCCTTTCACTTTGATATATTCTGGGTGTAGAGGGTGCTCTTTATCAGCGGTGATCTTTAGGTAGTCCTGTGTCCTGCACATTTGTATTCTTTGCTCCGCAGTTGGGCAATCAAGTAGCTATCGCATAGCTCGAGCCGACGTATCTCTCGTGCACCCCAAAATGATTCGCATTGCCTCATTCTGGATTGTATCCAATCTTTCTGTTTGAGTCTGACTCAGTGTCAGAATTGCCAGTGCGTACTCTACCACCGCCACCACCAATCCCTGATACAGCAGAAATAGCAGTCTCTGTTCACAATGAACAGCAGCCATAACTTTCATCGCTGCAAGACCTTTATAAGCCTTTACAATTATGTGGTCAACATAATATTTGAATCTCAGACATCGGTCCAACATGACCCCCAAATACTTCATTGTGCTGGTTCTATAGAGGACATCCCCTCTCAAAGTAACGGATGGTGTGGACGTGTTCACTATGTGATTATTTAGGGAAAACCATGATATCGATGCCTTTGATGGATTAACAAAAGCTCCAGAATTAATGCACCATTCTCCTATGCGATCAATCTCCCTCTGCAAATTATTGACAATTCTTTCTCTATCTCTGCCCTGTCTATATACCAAGATGTCATCAGCATAAGACATGGTTCTCCCTGGTCCTGCAATCTGACAGCTTGTAATTTGAACTGTATACACATTGAACAGTACTGGGGACAGAGGTGACCCTTGTGGTAGTCCTGCGTTTATGACTGTTGGTGACGAAGACCAACTCCCACACTTAAGAACACTCGGAGAATATGTCATCTAACCGTGAACTTGTAAAAATGGACGCTTAAGTGGCATCATGAGGAACTTTAACAACCAACCAGCTACAAGAAATATTAACAAGCATTTCTTGGACATTTTCTGGAGAAGACTGAACAACTAATGGTCAGCCTTGAGTGCAGTAATGTAGGCTCATAATTCACACATACAAAAATATAATTAGACTTAACAGTGTCAACGTTGTTTGTTTTTGGTGTTCATCTTAATCGCAGGAAAATAATTGTGCCAAAAACATTTTACAATATATTTACCTTTAATTAAACATAACATTTCTATTTCTGTGAAATCTGGCATGTTTATTGAGCCAGTTGTAGGAATCATGAGGTTGATTCAAAACCGCTAATTTGACCGTTACTATTAAAGACCTGTCAACTGAATTAATTAGGACCCATTCATTACGTTATTGATTATTGTTGGGTTTTTCGTTTAGTCACTATTTACATACTTAGAATCACATGCCAAAAATAGCCAAGGCTATTTCAATTATATAAATAGTGACCAACCAGAAACCCAACAAAGGCACCCGTCCTGTCACGTGACAATTCTAAACAACAGGCCTTATTGAAGACATCCGTGGTAAGAATACTTACTCCAACTTTGATGAACATCGCCATGAAGGCCCCAGAAATGCTGGAGAATCCACATGTCATGATGGCATGAAGTTCAGACTTGGTTACTGTAGGTAGGTAAGGACGCACCAGTAATGGAGCTTCCGACTGAAATAATATACATATATTGTCTCATAAAGTTTGTGCTAAAGAGTAAACTATATCTAACATATGGTACCAAATCAACATGGAATTAACATATCATTTACTATGCAGGCCCGTGAAGCACGACGGTACCAAAATGAATTTGGTACTGTTGTTGAACGCATGACTGCCTGCAATATCATCATCAAACCCACACGTCCGTCTGGGCGGCAAGGGCACCAATCTGGAAACATCAGCATCAGAATTCCGCCATATCTCTCTGTTTATAGTTCCCTGTTTAGGTGTGGATAATCTAAATTCAACAATCTTAACTCTAAATCAACATTTTAAAAAAAATGAGAAACATGCTATGCAATGGAATAATATCAATGCATACGCGAGTTGAATGCTAGATGTTATATTAAGTCAATCCTGCTTTATGGAAGAGAAGCATGGGCAATAAACAAAAGTTCCCAAGATAAGCTGGAGGCAGCTGAAATGTTGTTTTAAGAAGAATGATGAAAGTTCCATGGGCAGTCAAGAGACCTAATGTAGAAGTTATCAGAGATGCAGGAATACAAGTTATAACGAATGTTAGAAGCAGACAATGACAATTTCTAGGGAATGTGATGAGAAAAGTAAAACTTGAACATTTAGTAACAAGCGGAAAGATCAAGGGAAGATGAGACAAAGGAAGACAAAGAGGGAAATTACTGGAAATGTTATCACTATAGCACACAAAAGAAGTCACGAACTCAACTTATTAACAACACACGAGACAGAAATTTATGAAGAATCATGATCGCCTACTCCACTTCACATGGAACTTGATTGATTGAATCTTAACTCTGTCGTCTTGAATATTATCAACCCATATTTTCTTTTGTTCTCCTTCTTCTTCAACAGGCAACTCTTTCCCGTAGAAGAGATTTTGGAAAGCGAATCGTGCTCAAATATAAGACCTAATGGCTAATTAGAAATTCAGTCTTCTTAATGATTCATTTGATTATTCCCTTGATTTTCATTGGTCACCATGGTTATACTTTGTGTGACAGCCAATGAAAATCAAATGAGCCGACTTCATAGACTCATTACTTCACAGACGTCACAAACTTAATACTTCATGGACATCATAGACTGAATACTTCACAAACAACATAGACTGAATCAATCATGGACTTAATTCTTCACAGACAACATAGACTGAATACTTCACGATATCACATAGCACACGTTTATCTAAGACTCACCAAACCAATGAATACATTTGCAGCGGCCACTACAGATTCTACAGGTCCCGTCTCCAAACAGAAAGCCAAGCAGCGTCCTATTTTGAGAACCATAAATTCTAGAATACCGTAATACTCCATAAGAAAGATACACGAATTGAAGAAAACCATGACTCCCGTACACTGAAAATAATAATATAAAAATAGCATATGTACATGCATATCATTTTGTTACCCTAAGCAGAGTGTGGAGACATCATATGTAGGAATCTAGCAGAGTGTGGAGACATCATATGTAGGAATCTAGCAGAGTGTGGAGACATCATATGTAGGAATATAGCAGAAAGTGGAGACATCATATGTGGGATTCTAGCAGAAGTTGCATTTGCTTCATTTTTTCCCCGTTCAGTGTCAGCTACATGCGTAGCCATACTTGTACCTTCCTAATCATACTGATACTGTCACTCAAGATGCAGACCTGCCTTACCGTCTGTGTGCAAACCCACTCAAATGCCTGGTCACCGTCACAATCTCCGTGGTCATGCTACTCGTTGTAACAGCAAAGGCCCCACTCTCATCCCTGTTCGTTTTACCTGCGCACTGTATTGTGATGGCCCAAACCCTGTGAACATGTCTAATCACAGATCCATCAGTGTATATAATCACATCCCCCTCTTTGGTATTCTTAATGACCAAAGCCTGCACTTCGTTCTCCACAGCTGTGGGACACCATTCCTTACATTCCCTGATAATTGATATTACTACTTTCAAACATGTTTCTAAATCTGTGGGTAGACTTATCCATTACGCACCTGCTGCCAAATCTTGCAATCTGCACACACTGTGTATTACATCCTCAGCACGCCCCATCCACGACTTTCTCTCTTAAGTCTGCTGCCTTTAACATTCTGTATTTCGGAATGCAATGGGTGTTCTTTATCTTTATGTATTTGAAAGTATGCCCGTGCACGGCAGTACTGTAATCTGTGCTCTGCGATTGGTTAGTCAAGTAGGTACCACACAGCTATTGCCGATGTGAGCCTTGTGCACCCAAAAATGATAATCATTGCTACATTCTGGATTGTATTCAGTCTTTCGATCTGAGTTTGACTAAGAGTTAGAAATGCTAGTTCATATTCCACCACAGCCAGAAAAGATATAACAACCTCTGCTCACACAGCTGCAGCAGCCAGCAGCCATACGCTTCATTGCTGCTAAGCCTTTGCCTACTCTTATGATAACGTGGTCAACGTGTTCCCTGAAACTCAGACCTCTGTCAAAAAACACATCCATATATCTCATTGTGCTGGTTCTTTCTTCTTCTTCTTCTTCTTCTGCGTTCGTTCTCAGATTAGCAGGAAGTAGTCCGGAGAACGGAATACATTGTGTCATGGTTTATAGCATTGCTGCGATATCTACGCCTTTCGGCCGAACACATCCAACTTTAGCATGGCTTTGGGTCACTGACCCTATATGGGATGGGACAGTCAATTCCATCCCATAACCTCCTTAGTCGCCTATTACGACATGCGTGGAAGGTAAACAGTGTTGCTATTCTTTGCTTCCCTTTCGGGCCCATGCAACACACGGGCGGGCTGGTTCTTTCTAAACTTTTCACGGACAACGAAACATGTCGCATGGATGTTTCCAGGAGAAATGTAATTACATAAAGCAAATTCTTAATTACTAGATGAGATAAAACTTCACTTGCATAAGCAAATGTTCACAGACTAGATGAGATGAAACTTCACTTGCATAAGCAAATGCTCACAGACTAGATGAGATGAAACTTCACTTGCATAAACAAATGATCTCAGAGATTAGATTAGATCACGAGCTGTCAATAAGGATGTGGGTACACGGTTTTTAACTGCTATCAATCTCTAGAACTTTCTGTCAGATCTCTGTGTGAGTCGCTTTACAAAGCTATAATTTATTAATCTCTTGAGGGGCTGTCCATATATTACGTCAATAAAAAATACCAAAAAAATGTATTAATATTTTCTTAACTTTAGAAAATATTTCATATTCAAACAATTCAATTGGTGTATGAAAATATCGTTGTTGATGCTTCTTTTTCACACCCCCTTCCCCGATAATTGATGACGTAATGTATGGACAAAACCTGACATTTCTTTTGTTTCCCTGTTAGTCTGTACGTGTCTCGATGTCTGAAACTTGGCCCTCCAGGAAGATTACAACAAAATCATACCCGAAATATTCTAATTGACTGGTACATTGCACAACAGAAAAAAATACGTACCTCGAAGAAGAATCCAGCACTTTCAGCCAAGAAACTGGAGCCAAGCACGAAAGTTGAACCCTTGTCTGACAATTTAACAAGTTTGTAAATAATATCGCCCACCCATTTGAAGGCGTTGTAGCCAACCTCAGTCCGCAGCGTTAGAGTTGCAAAGGAAAACTGGATCATAAATCCCCAAAAAACTGGATGCCAATTCACCTGCAGAAATAATGAACTTCACTGGTTATACTAAGTAAAAATTAATCTGCAATGGGTAGATGATTTGTACAATTGATCTCATGAACAATAAACTAGCAACAAGTAGATGATTTGTACAATTGATCTCATGAACAATAAACTAGCAACAAGTAGATGATTTGTACAATTGATCTCATGAACAATAAACTGGCAACAAGTAGATGATTTGTACAATTGATCTCATGAACAATAAACTAGCAACAAGTAGATGATTTGTACATTGATCTCATGAACAATAAACTAGCAACGAGTAGATTATTTGTACAATTGATCTCATGAACAATAAACTAGCAACGAGTAGATTATTTGTACAATTTATGAAAACATTGTTTGAACGAGTTAATAAATGAATGCATTGTTTGAGTGAGTTAATATATGAATGCATTGTTTGAGTGAGTTAATATATGAATGCATTGTTTGAGTGAGTTAATATATGAATGCATTGTTTGAGTGAGTTAATATATGAATGCATTGTTTGAGTGAGTTAATATATGAATGCATTGTTTGAGTGAGTTAATAAATGAATGCATTGTTTGGACGAGTTAATATATGAATGCGTTGTTTGAGTGAGTTAATATATGAATGCGTTGTTTGAGTGAGTTAAAAAATGAATGCGTTGTTTGAGTGAGTTAATATATGAATGCGTTGTTTGAGTGAGTTAATTAATATATGAATGCGTTGTTTGAGTGAGTTAATATATGAATGCATTGTTTGAGTGAGTTAATATATGAATGCATTGTTTGAGTGAGTTAATATATGAATGCGTTGTTTCAGTGAGTTAATAAATGAATGCATTGTTTGAACGTACCCGACTTGGTTTGTAAGAAATGATGTAACACAAGACGATCAGAATGAAGATGCCCATCAAAGCTTGCCCATTGCAAGGATCATAGTTTGTGGCAAAGTTTAGACCCAAGTACACAAGCAGACATGATATCGCCGCAAGGTATAATCCACTATATAAGAAACATATACAAATGTCAAATATTTAAGAATTCGAGTATTCGTATTAAATGTAATATAAAAATAACAAGGGAGATGGACGCCACTAGCTAATTCTTTTGCGCACTAAAATATTGCAATGGATAAACAGATACTCTGTGTGTTGATGCATGATACGATGTGGTACTCCTACGACTCTGAAATGTTACGGTTTATATACAGATAGATTAAAATCAAACATATAGGAGCATTTAGAATAAATACTTTAATAGTAATTTGCCCGTTTCATGTCAAGTTATTGATACATATTAAATAATAATTAATTGAAGCGAAGATGTTCAATTTGTGCACAATAAGTCCTTGGTTTTAATCCAGCTCGCAAAGTCTCACATATACGGCGTATTTTTTTCTGAGATCTCGGGGGTTATCGCTTGAAGCTACGGAGTTACGTGTTATGTGTTTGAAGGAATACTTTAGTGGGAGTAATGAAATGATAAGAGCTGGATAAATAACGTTTAACTTATAAAAAAACTTATAATTACACTCGGTAGGGAATTCATGGAGGGTTTCAAAGGAGAAGTGTATCAAGAAATTAAATAAACAATAACCATCACCACTGGACATAATTGTATGGTATTATTAACATAATTGTATGTATTAAAAACATAATTGTATGGTATAATAAACAGAATAGTTGGTATTCAGAGAACATCAGACTTGGAGATTTTCTGTCATTCTAAAAGGTATAAACACCGGAAAGGTATAATCACTAAAAGGTATAATCACTATTGAGTTGTATGGAGCGTACAGTAAGTTCCAGAATGAGAGTAGAGATTGAGGCAGTTACGGATGTCCTGTAATGGACTCCGAAACAGTGGAGATCGAGGCATTTGCGGATGTCCTGTGTTGGTCTCTGATACAGGTAACAGGTCCGTGTGGTAACAGGTCCGTGTGGTAACAGTAGTAAGAGGTCCGTTAAACTAAAAATCCATGATCAGTTAGATTCAGGATTGATGACTGCACCATAAGCAGATGACGTTTAATTAGGTTTCACACCTGCACAATCTCCCCTGGATATTATGTCCTAGTCATGAAGGTCATGGTAATGGAGGCGCTGAAAGTTTGGTGTCCGGACAGATATGTTTTATCTATAAATTTGGTCAACAGTTTTTTTGGTCAAATTTTCACCCCTTCTCCCATTTCGATAGATTTAATGAATGTAGTGATCACTTTGCTTGCTGTTTAATTCAGGGATTACTTGCTTGCTGTTTAATTCAGAAATTCCTTGCTTGCTGTTTAATTCAGGGATTCCTTGCATGCTGTTTAATTCAGGGATTCCTTGCTTGCTGTTTAATTCAGGGATTCATTGCTGTTTAATTCACGGATCTCCGCGTTGTGTAATTGAGTGATCCCCTTGCTGCTTAATTCAGGGATCCCCTTGCTGCTTAATTCAGGGACATATTAATATATATATATATATATATATATATATATATATATATATATATATATATATATATATATATATATAGCCGTTCTGAAGTGCGAGTACAAATATGACGTTTGATGTAGTGCGTACATACTGTTCCAGTGTGCGTACATAATGTTCCAGTGTGCGTACATACTGTTCCAGTGTGCGTACATACTGTTCCAGTGTGCGTACATACTGTTCCAGTGTGCGTACTTACTGTTCCAGTGTGCGTACATACTGTTCCAGTGTGCATACATACTGTTCCAGTGTGCGTACTTACTGTTCCAGTGTGCGTACATACTGTTCACATTAGAATCCGAGTTCGAAATCTGACAAAGTTGTTGACCTACAAAATACCATTAGACTTTGAAACAAAGATATTGATATTTTAGCCAGTCCCTAACTGACTTTCTTTCTGAGAAAAAATAAATAAGCAGATACTATACATATTTGTTTATTAAACACATATTATGTGTAGTATTAGGTACTCACTATCGACCGTACGTCCTTATTGTCAGAGCTCTGTTAGCTGAGCCATACCAACCCACAAAAGAAGCGAATAATATGTTGAACTTTGAACTCAAAAGTCTTGAATAGATAATCTTGATGACAAGTACCGCGGTAATGAATGTCAGAATGTATGATCCCTCATCGAAGTATCTGCAGAGTCATGAGTCATGGGTCATGAGTCATGGGTCATGAGTCATCTCAAATGTTAATGATATTTTTTTAAATGAAATAATTTAAATTAATCAAGTGTCCCTCCAGGGCCAGATTAATGGAACACATTATATGGAACAAAACAACAGCTCACAAACACATGCATATATCACATAATGGCATTGGGTCAAAGGTCATGAGTCCATGGACCGCTGGATCAGCAACCAAATTAATAAAGATGTTAACTAACTAAAGTTTTACAGTAAACCTTTATATCAGCAAATAGTATATTATCATATATTATAAACATATATCAACATATCGTATATTATCAAAACATATATAAACGTATTGCCTATCATGATATCATTTATCAACATATCGTATATTGCTATATTGTACATAATGATATATTACTACAACGGATATCTCTATATCAGCATATCAGCATATCGTAATTATAGTATATCATCATAACGTATCATCATTTGATAAATTATAATAACGAATTTCTCTATATCGTTATATCATATATATGTATACCATATATAATCATATCACATATCATCCTACCGTATATCATCCTACCGTATATCATCCTACCTTATATCATCATATCGTATATTACAATATTGTATCTTAGTCATTTCGTATTTTTTTCCCTCGCCACCTCTCGTTTATAAAGTAGATTTGTTTGGGATCCTTTTTGGGGTCCTTTTTGGGGTCCTGTTTGAGTCTTAATAGAATCGTTGAGCTCATAATAAAGCATCACATGCATATACTAATGTCGAAGTATTCACATGAAATATACTATAAATATACACAAGGTTATACTAGACAGAAACATGTGAAATATACTATAAATATACACAAGGTTATACTAGACAGAAACATTTGAAATATACTATAAATATACACAAGGTTATACTAGACAGAAACATGTGAAATATACTATAAATATACACAAGGTTATACTAGACAGAAACATGTGAAATATACTATAAATATACACAAGGTTATACTAGACAGAAACATGTGAAATATACTATAAATATACACAAGGTTATACTAGATAGAAACGTGAAATATACTATACTTCTTCTTCTTCTGCCTTCGTTCTCAAACTCAAGTAGATTAGCATGATGTAGTCCGGAGAACGGAATGCGCTGTGTCATGGTTTACAGCATTGCTGCGATTTTTGCGCCGTTCGGAGTGACACATCCTACTTCAGCATTGCTTGGGTAACTGATCCTATATGGGATGGGACAGCCAATTCCATCACATAACTTCCATAGTCGCCTTTTACGACATGCGTGGAAGGTAAACAGTGTTGCTATTCTTTGCTCCCCTTTCGTGCCCCAGCAACACACTAGCGAAATATACTATAAATATACACAAGGTTATACTAGACAGAAACATGTGAAATATACTATAAATATACACAAGGTTATACTAGACAGAAACATGTGAAATAATTCTACAAATAAAATATATTATTTGCTCAGATAATGCAAACAAGTATACTGTGCTAATCAGTGATGGTACGTGATATATGCCTGTTCTCAACATCACATATATGTCGAAGTATATGCTTTTCACAAGTCATCCTCACTGAAATTCGAATCTCCAGTGGAAGTAATTTTCACATTTTTCTCAGAACTTGCCTTAGAAAAGTTATGAACATCACAAAAAAAACCGGATTCACAATGTCATCGTCCATGGCAGATCTGATATCCCTAGTATTGTCACTATTCTGATGCACACATAGATTCGTTCAGTAGGTCCGATCATACGAAGTCAGATAATGTCCTACCAAACATAATACTGTATGATGAGTTGCAGAAGGCAATACGTTCTCAAGGTGACCAAATAAAAGCTCATCAAGACTCGTTAAAAATCTCACTGAAAAACTTTCCAAAAAGAAAAACCTTTTAAAAAAAATAAAGACACATAGGAAGACGAGATGTGAAATAGTACAAGATGGCGTTCTACAGTTAAAAAACGTAAAGGCCGGGATCTGGTAAAAAGATAAGAAATGTAGCAGCCCAACACCGGAGAGTAGCTAGATAAAAAAAACTGGTAGATATAAAACTAACAACAGTGGTCATCCCATAAATATATATTTGTAACCAGAATAAAGGTTATTAGCCATCTACTAACTCATAGTCAAACCAGAAAATGCAGAGCAGAGATAAAGCAGACTTGATCAAGGCAGTAATAAATTCATTTCAAGATGAAGATGATGTCAATGAGGCTGAGAATGTACACATACAGAGAATGTACACATACAGAGAATGTACACATACAGAGAATGTACACATACAGAGAATGTACACATACAGAGAATGTACACATACAGAGAATGTACACATACATGTCATAAATAGGGATATCTACAGGAGAGGGAAGAAAAGTAATTTTTTGTACGGCCCAAAAGATCACGGAATCAACACCTGACCAGGACTCGGACAGGGACCTTACGAGAATGCCCTACGTGCTGTGAAGCTACTTTCTAATCAAGAATCAAGAAACTCATAGTCACGGATATAAAATTTATATATTAATAAAAAATTTTAATTAATATTAAAATTTATAATAAATTAACTTTTCATCAAGTGGATGCAACAGTTAGTCATCATCATCATCATGTGACGAACTAACAACAACATACTCCTCAGTTATGCGAAAAGAGAATAGTTCATATATTACGTATTTTTGGTTGTGTAATAACCAACACAAGGTAACTACTAACCTCTGAGAGACGCAATATCCGAAATATGCAATATACAGTAGAAAAGCCAATATCTTGAAACCAATAGATATTTGATGTCTGTGCCTAGCGTAGAACTTTCCAACTACATTTTCAATTTTCTCTACCCATCTGCTGCAGTCGCCATGTGGATATATCTCATGTTTTCTAGGATCTTCATTCCGAATAAATGTTGCTGTCTCTTCAAGATCTTTGCTTTCATACACCGTGTCCTCACTAGTGTATCTGCTTTTCTCTTGATTAGGATCAAGATGTCCTGGTTCGATGACCAGTATGTGTGAATCTCTCTTCATTATCGGATGTTTTGGTTCCAAGACACAACAATAGTCAGATTTATTTGTTTGCAGAATAGAAGATTTTCATCCAGTGACGAATGACCTGTTGAAAAAACAAGAGTCACCAAAATAATACATAAATATAAACTTATTTCAAATTGATGATAGATTAAAAAATAAATATAAAAAATGTTATCTCTTACAAGTTTTGCTTGAAGTATTTACTTTAACTGCACATCATTACCATGTTCTGCACCGAATTGCACATCATTACCATGTTCTGCACCGAGTTGCACATCATTACCATGTTCTGCACCGAGTTGCACATCATTACCATGTTCTGCACCGAGTTGCACATCATTACCATGTTCTGCACCGAGTTGCACATCATTACCATGTTCTGCACTGAGTTGCATAGTCAATCATTGATCTACGGAACATTCTGTTCTTTTAGATATGTATCATCTTCAAGGTTATCAATCTACCTTGCAACCATGTCAAAGTATCAAACATTTTCTCGCTTTGATATCCTCTGTGTCAAAGTATCAAACATTTTCTCGCTTTGACGTTCTCCATGACAAAATACCAAGCATATTCTCTCTTTGAAATTATGTATGTCAAATTATCAATTTTCTCTCTTTGACGTCCTAGATCTCAAAGTATCAATCATCTTCTCTCTTTGACGTTTTCTGTGTCAAAGTATCAATCATCTTCTCTCTTTGACGTTTTCTGTGTAAAAGTATCAATCATCTTCTCTCTTTGACGTTTTCTGTGTCAAAGTATCAATCATCTTCTCTCTTTGACGTCCTCTGTGTCAAAGTATCAATCATCTTCCTCTCTTTGACGTTTTCTGTGTCAAAGTATCAATCATCTTCTCTCTTTGACGTCCTCTGTGTCAAAGTATCAATCATCTTCCTCTCTTTGACGTTTTCTGTGTCAATGTATCAATCATATTCTCTCTTTGATATCCTCTGTGTCAAAGTATCAATCATCTTATCTCTTTGATATCCTCTGTGTCAAAGTATCAATCATCTTCGCTCTTTGACGTCCTCTCTGTCAAAGTATCAGTCATTTTCTCTGTTTGATGTCCTTTGTATCTTTTCTCAATTTTACCTTGGTCACACTGCATTATTATTTTTGAACACACAAAATCATTATAAAACGAAATTGCACCAATGTCCTCATCATTTTTTGTACTTAACCAAAATAACTCTGTATTCTAAACCATCATTTCTCATGTTGTATTCAATAAACATGTACAGCCTGATTTCGAATATTGATAAATAACGTCTTTCTGTGGTCAGTCTCCTTTATTATTTCGTCAACAGTGTTTTAAAATTTTCAGTACTTTTCTGGAGATCCACATCTTTTTTGGTCTTGCTTTTTCCATTTGTTTGGATATTGATTAATAAATGATCCGTTTCTATACGAATTGTATCTATTTCGCACTTAAGATTCGTATCTATTGATAAAGACTTGTTGACACAGCTGATATTTCTATCCTAAACTATTATATAAATTCACATTAATTAACCCTAAATCGATTAAACAATATTATATATTTGATACATATATACAATAACAATATAAGATTAAATAAAATATATTTTACAGCTTATTATAATATGCAGAATACGGATGTGTTATGTCATTGACGCAAATAAAACGGCATTTCAATTCTGGCCTGCATCCTACTGGAAATCTGGTAGGAACAATGTCCTGCTACAAGAGACATCCAGTGGGAGTTTGAGAATGAACGCTGAAGAAGAAGATTCACCAAACCTACATTAGTACTAACTTCTTAAGAGTTGCATCAACTGATGACTGAGTTTACAATTTCATGTCTTACTAGTTGCGATGAGAAGCTTTTTATTTGCAGCTGAGGGTTCCTATGTTTCTGATGTGAGTTCCTCCTAATAGTTAAATATCTTGTTGAAGATCGATCTATCTTCTCTGACTTAATTTCAAAATAAAGTTACACAAATGTGTACCAGTTCACGTTTTATATGCGGATATTTATCAACCAGTAATTATGTTATTGTTTGTTTTCTTTTGAAAGGATATGCAATGTTTCCTCTGACATTGACATATTTGAAAAGGGATATTAGCATAACGAAAGAAACGAAACTAACAATAAAGTCACGTGGACAAATTTCAACCAATTAATAATCACGGAAGGACTAAAAGTCAAGAAGTATAACTACTTTATGGAAAAGCATGTCATTTCCTTATGTTGTTTGTAATTGACCTGTTGTGGGTTATATACATTTCAATGCTGCCATTAACTCGTGTTTTGAAGTGATGTATTGATGGCAACAGGGCAACCTAATTTCAGTCAACTGTTAAAAAATCCATCATGGGCATTTGTACATGACGTGCTAGATGATTGTATTCCGATTTATAATGTGTACATGTCGTTATAGATGATTGTATCCCTGATTTATCATTTGTACATGTCGTTATAGATGATTGTATCCCTGATTTATAATTTGTAAAAGAAAAGTCTTACACGTTGATTACTGCTAGAGTTTCTATCCATCCATCCATCCGTCAGTCTGTTTGTCTGTCTGTCTCTCTGCCTGCCTTCATGCATATCTATCTATATATCTATCCATCCATCCATCTATCTATCTATCCATCGATCTGTCCGTCTGATCGTATCTGTCTGCCTATCCATCGATCTGTTCGTCTGTCCGTGACTGTCTTTCTATCTGTCTGCCTGTATATCTTTCTATCTATCAGATAATCTGTCTGTCTATCTATCTGTTTATATGTCTGTCTGTCTAAACTACCTCATGGGTGCCTAATATGCATTCATACATCTATGTATTTATCTATCCATCCATCAATCCATCTTCCCTTCTATCCATATGTCTGCCTGCCTGTCAGTTCATCTGTCTATCAATCTATCAATATATCAATATATTATCTTTGTTCTGTGTTGCTGTTAGGTTTCGCAGTATTGAATGACGACTGGCTTTTCTGTCTAATGGACGTTTAGTCGCTTCATACGCAGTAATATCATTACATCTCAGGAAATAAATTATTGTATTCTTAAATCTAACTTCATTTTTCGTGTTTCACGATTTGTGTTTTACGATTTGTGTTTTCCTATTTTTGTTTGACGATTTGTGTTTCACGATTTGTGTTTCACGATTTGTGTTTGACGATTTGTGTTTGACGATTTATATTTCACGATTTGTGTTTCACGATTTGTGTTTGACGATTTATATTTTACGATTTGTGTTTTACGATTTGTGTTTCACGATTTGTGTCTCAATATTGATGTTTCAAGATTTGTGTTTAGATATCGGTGTTCAGTGACTGATGTTTCAAGATTTGTGTGTATAGCAATATAATAGTTTTCACGAATAACACATTGCTTTCCCAACATGAGAGTTTCAACACCTATATACACAAGAATATAATTCTGGTATATATATATATATATATACAAGAATATACTCCTCGTATATAGAGAAGAAGTTGAGTATAAGATTATACTATTTGATAGCATTCGTTCTCAAGCAACACATGTATATGTCTCTACATATATTAACCACGAAACAAGCCAATAGTCCTACAAGGGTATAGTCCATAAACGGAAAACATCTATATGTACTTGGTCTGAACAAATACTAGGTCTGACCGTCTACAAGTACTTTGTTTGAACCTCTACAAGTACGTGATCTGAACGTCTACAAGTACTTGGTCTCACCATCTACAAGTACTAGGTATCACAGTCTACAATTACTGGGGCTGAATGTCTATAAGTACTTGGTCTAAACGTCTAAAGTACTTAGTCTGGGCGTCTACAAGTAATTGGTCTGGATGTATACAAGTACTTGGTCTGGATGTATTAAAAAACTTGGTCTGGATGTATACAAATACTTGGTCTGAATATATACAAATACGTGGTCTGGATGTATACAAATACTTGGTCTAGATGTATACAAATACTTGGTCTGAATGTATACAAATACTTGGTCTGGATGTATACAAATACTTGGTCTGAATGTATACAAATACTTGGTCTGGATGTATAAAAATACTTGATCTGAACGTCTATAATTACTAGTTTTGAACGTCTACACGTACTTTGTCTATATGTCTACAAGCACTTGGACTGAACGACTATAAGTACAGAACATGGTCTGTACGTCTCCTAATATTTCATTAATCCATATCACATCCTCTAAACACTGACCCTTTAGAGTTACATCTCGTGTGTCATAAAATTACCAGACGAGTTAAAAATAACTGCTGGACGTAGTATATGGCCATTAGTGAGGCATGCAGATTCAAATTAAGAATGGAGAGATGTTGTCATTTGCGCAGTATATTTCTAGAGAAATGTGACTTGAACTAGCAAATCAGGGTAGTACATTCCTAGAGAAAGGTATCTTGAATTAGGAAATCCGAGGGGTATATTCCCAGAGAAAAGTATCTTGAACTAGGAAATCCGAGAATTATATTCCCAGAGAAAAGTATCTTGAACTAGGAAATACTAGTAATATATTCCAGAGAAAAGTGTCTTGAACTAGGAAATACTAGTAATATATTCCCAGAGAAAAGTGTCTTGAACTAGGAAATACTAGTAATATATTCCCAGAGAAAAGTGTCTTGAACTGGGAAATTCATTCATTCATTTTCCTTTTGCGCTGAAGTTAGCGCTTAGGGCAGAGATCAGATCTCTCCAATTCTGTCTGTTCAAAATTATTCTGTGCAGTTCTTGAATAGTATGAATATTGGTTGTTTTACTTTCTCTAAATATTGTTCTTCTGAGTGTTTCTTTTGGTCTACCCCTTGCTCTTTTGCCTGTAGGTATCCATTCATGAGATTGGTGGTGTATTTTGTTGGTGTCTGCGTGTAGGACATGCCCGATGCAAGACCAACCGCGTTTTCTGATAACATCTGTGATGAGATTTTGATGTGTCTCTTCTCTGATTTTATCATTAGATTTGAATTCACTCCAATGGGTGTTAGTTATCCTATGAAAACATTTGTTCTCGAAACTCAGTAATTTCTTTTCTGAAGATAAAGAGCTTTTCCAGCTCTCACATCCATATGATAGCACCGGAATAACGCAGGAATTAAATAAGCGCATTTTCGTGCGTGTTGATTGACTTTGACTTCCAGATATTACACAGTCTGTTAAATGTACTTGATGCTATGAACTAGGAAATACGAGTATTATATTCCCAGAGAGCAGTGTCATGAACTAGGAAATTATGAAAACTGTCAGAGATATTGCATGCGATTCTACAATTCTTTAGATGAAATGAGCATATGTTGGCCTGTTTACAGTGTATCACTGTCACTTGCTTACAAATAACTAAATAAATCAGTTATAAAATGTGGAACGTTCCACTTCTTGATGTAAGACTCCGTGGGGGACTTCAGGTCATTATTAGTAACACATCTGCCTGGGTCACAGTGCATTGGTCTATGTGCTGTTGCATTAGCAACGAACAAACAAAATTCTGTTAAGACTTTTCTTGATCTTCCCTTTTTTAAAGAAATATAATAAGGTTGAAAGGTTTTAAAGGTATGGATAATTATGCAAATGGCTGGTTAATTAGTAAGAACATCATCGCGCATTTGTGGAGCGATAGGAGCCCAAGCTTTTTTTCTCTGCCGAAGACGTACGTACCGGATCACTGACGCAAATAAAATGGCGACACAATGCATTTCGGTTTTCTGAACTCCATACTGCTGGAAATATAGTAGGATCATTGTACTGCTACAAGAGAGATCCATTGGGAGTTTGAGAATGAACGCTGAAGAAGAATATGCAATTACATATTTGAAGTCGTCTTGGCTATTTTTGACATGCGACTTCAAGTATATAAATAGTGACCAATGGAAACCACAACAACAATTAAAAAAGTAACCAATGAAGATGTAATCAATTCAGACGTCTTGTATTGCAAGCGGTCATTCTAATACTTAAATTCGGACCCATTTATAGATATCTCATCACAAACCCTTGACTTTCTGGTTTGACAAGTCTTTTCGATCACGTGAAACATGTACAAACCAAAAAATATTGGAAGTCAACTGTATGATACTCAGGTATGAATTGTGTGAACAATGATAAAAACACTATGGGCAGCTACAAACAAATTAATATTAAAATCACCAGAAATACTGCAGTAATGAGACAAATTACAAATTATAGCAAAATATTTTAGGCAAGAAGTTAAAGATTTATAGAACATATCTTCTTCGTCTGTTTCATTAGGGTTTTTTACTACTCGAACAACATCAATTGAAAAGATAAAGACGTTTTAAGTAAATAATCTTCATCAGGGCAAAATAAACAACAGAAGTTAATATTAGAATATTCCTTTGATATCACGATTCTCTGTTTGTAATATTTATTTCTTGTTTTATGTTTTTGGTAATAAAAACACCATCAGACAGTTACCATACACTTAAAACACCATCAGACAGTTACCATACACTTAAAACACCATCAGATAGTTACCATACACTTAAAACACCATAAGACAGTTACCATACACTTAAAACACCACCAGACAGTTACCATACACTTAAAACACCATGAGACAGTTACCATACACTTAAAACACCATGAGACAGTTACCATACACTTAAAACACCATCAGATAGTTACCATACACTTAAAACACCACCAGACAGTTACCATACACTTAAAACACCATGAGACAGTTGCCATACACTTAAAACACCATGAGACAGTTACCATACACTTAAAACACCATCAGATAGTTACCATACACTTAAAACACCATCAGACAGTTACCATACACTTAAAACACCATCAGATAGTTACCATACACTTAAAACACCATAAGACAGTTACCATACACTTAAAACACCACCAGACAGTTACCATACACTTAAAACACCATGAGACAGTTACCATACACTTAAAACACCATGAGACAGTTACCATACACTTAAAACACCATAAGACAGTTACCATACACTTAAAACACCACCAGACAGTTACCATACACTTAAAACACCATGAGACAGTTACCATACACTTAAAACACCATCAGACAGTTACCATACACTTAAAACACCATCAGATAGTTACCATACACTTAAAACACCATCAGATAGTTACCATACACTTAAAACACCATCAGATAGTTACCATACACTTAAATTAACTGAACTACTCTTTTCTGACGATCAGTGTCAACTCCACAGTTCAAGTGAAGAATTATAATATCACGTAAACAATCTCAACTAAAGCTGTCTCAATCACACGAAGATCAACACAAAAGAAACGAATGAAGCCATGTTTTACTTTCTCCACGTATGTCTACTATACTGCCGTCGGTCTCATATAAATCTGCTCTTAGAAATAATTTATGATGACGTGTATTTCACAGAACTGAAAATGGAATTCCCCTTATTTGTGCATCAGATATAAACTTGTAGTTGTGCGTGTTTGTACTTATTATATGAGAAAATATTAAATATTACATCTAAGAATCCCCCCTTCCGAATATATTTAGTAGTTTATTAAAACAGTTCCTATTCTTTGATAATGTATATACAGACTAGACAAAGCATTTACCATCTAAAAAAACTCCTGGCATATTTCGTTATAATGGCATAGGCACTATCAGGAAGTAACACAACCACTCTGTTTAGCGTTGAGTATATCTAACAATATAGATATTAGTGACAGAAATATGAACACACTGAAGAGAATCAAAACATATCACAGAAATTCCATGGAACAACAATCATCTGCCATGTTTGAATTACTTAGTGATTGTGAATAAACTATTATGTGCCCTTTCATCTGAATCAACATTTATTGAGAGGGTACTCACCATTTTCGCTGAAAAGAAGAGCATACGCATGGAGCTGTATTACAAGATTATAAAAGGTCTATATTTTCATGACTGAGATATGTAGAGAATACAGCTTAGAACAACATTTGTGTTTCATAGACTACACCAAGGCGGGCGTTTGATTGTGATAAACATCACCAACTATGGTCCCTCATGGGATTTCCCAAGCATGTAATACATCTCATTGAGATACTATACTGCAAAAAAGATATCAGCTGTAAGGGTGGAAGGAAAAACATATGAATGATTGTTAAATGTTAAAAGTGGAGTGAGACAGGGGTGAAATTTATCCACGTATATTTTTAACATCTATGGAGAGAATATAATGAGAAATGTAAGAGAAGAACTAGAGGAAATGAGTTTCATCCATTAAATATCGGTGGGTACAAGATTCCAGAAATAAGATATGCAGTCCTCATTACTACACATCCCTTGAGACTGAAACAGCTACACACAACAAAGAAATACAGAGCGATTAAAAAATCTATATTTAAACGCACAAGAAACACAAATTATCACAACAGATAAAAGAAGGATAAAACCGATAATTAAAATAGACAATATAGAACTAGAATGTGTTTAAAAATTTGAATATCTGGGAGCAAATATAAACAGTTCCGGAGATTGTTCATTCGCGATTAGAAGAAGACTCGCAATTGCAACACTCAAATTAACACAGATGACAAAGCTGTGACAAAGTAGTAATAACGACACTAAAGTAACACTTTTAAGATCATGCGTTTTTCAGTGGCAAAATATGGATGCGAGACTTGAACTTTAAACAAGACAATATCCAGAAGAAAAAATTCATTTGAAATGAAATTCTACAGAAAGACCCTACGAATATCATGGACAGAAAGGAAGAACAATGATATTTTGAAATTACTGAAGCTATGTGAAGGGTGGCTTCTAAATACCAACATAAGAAGCAAGCTACAGTATTTTGGACACTTAAAGCGACATGATGGTATCGAAAGGCTGATTCCGAAGGGCAGAGTGCCAGCCGAGAGAAGAAGAGGAAGATAAGAAGACGATGGATCAGCGACATAGAAGAATGTGTGAACAGGTCTCTGGCCAATGCAGGCATGCTTGTCCGTGAAAGCGTTCAGTGTCTACGATGAAGAAAACGTTCTGGAAAGTATGCCACTTGTGATATGATGTTTTTAAACTAAATATTTTATATAGGGAAGTAAATATCTGTTTCTGATGGTGAAAAAAAGCGGGTGGGGCTACCTAACTACTAAAAAAATATCTCGGCGTCTACGCTATAAATATTCAACCTAAGCCACTGCTATAATCATCATGAGCGCCATTATTATTCAAGTGAAACCTTTGATATTTAAAATAAAAAATTGAATTGGAATGTGGATGAACGTATTTTTCTACAAGGCTGAAATATCAAGGTGACTTTATATAATAGACTATGTTAACTTTATTTTTTCTCAATTTCCTGTGAAAATTATAATTGTTACAACTTGTGCACCCAATCTCATAAAGCTTTGCAAGAAGCATGGCCATCTGCTAGATAAGGCATATGTACAGAATTAATTAGTACTTCATTTGTTACTTTTTTATTATTGCCGTGTTTTTCGTTGGATACTATTTATATACTTGGAGTCGCATGTCAAAAATAGCCAAGGTAACTCTAAGTATATACATTGTGACCAACGAAAATCACGACAATAATCAAAAACGTAACGCATCAAGTCCTAATTAATTGTGTACAGATGTCTTTTATACCGAAGGTGGTCATGTCACGAAGTGGGGGAGTTATAGGTTAGTATGAATAGTTTGAAAACCAATATAATGTCAGAGTGTTATAGGTCGTAATTTGCATATCTAGTATTCCACAGTAAGGTCACAGGGTTATAGGTTATGATATGCGTAGTTTTGATGTCCCCAAATATGGTCAGAGGGTTATAGCGTGACTTTCAAAAATCATCATCATCAAGTGCCGTCTCCGCAACGAAGGCTGGCTGTAAAAAATCTCCAACATCCCCTGTCTATTGTTTTGGTGGTGCACTCTGCTAGACTGTAACCTGTCAATCTTGTGATGTTACTCTTCCACTTGTATCTCTGTCTACCTCTTGCTCTCTTCCCTTTGACTTTGCCCTCAAGTAAGGTCTTCAACAAGATGTCATGTCTTTTAATATGTCCAAAATATTGTATTTGCCTGATCTTTATTTCCCTTAGTAATTATTTCTTCATATTAAGTGTTGTTAGAACCTCTTTATTTGTTTTCTTCTCTTTCCATAATTTTCTCCCTATTCTTCTATATATCCACATCTCAAAGACGTAAATTATGTCTTCTAATTGTTTGATTATTGTCCATGTTTCTGAGCTATAAATTAATATATAATAGTTGTATCATTTTATAAATCTTATCTTAACTTGTTTGTAATTTGGATAGATGTTACTATTTTCCTCATGCTATAGAAAATACTTTCAGCAATTCTCCTTTGAACTTCTGTTTCACATCTGCCATCATTTGTGACTATGTGTCTAAGATATTGATACTGTTTTACTTGTTGTAGTTTCTCTCCATGTATGTTTATGTTTAGCACATGTTCTTCTGTGACTTTGCTGATTATCATGGTTTTTGTTTTTTGAATGTTTATATCCAGTCTATATTCATTACTTGATTTATTGACTTTATCTATTAGTCTTTGTAGTTCATGTTCACTTTCTGCTAAACGAAAAGTGCCACTTGCATCTCTCAGGTTGTTTATTATTTTCTCATTGATCTTGAGTCCTGGAATTTCTTCTATATTTTTAAATATATTCTCTGTGTAGATATTCAATAGGTTTGGTGATCAAATGCATCCTTGTCTTACTCTACCTCTCCTCTTATTTCTATCTATGAAGAGTAGCTGTTTTCACACTTTATTGATACAGTCTGTTACTAATATATATTCCTAA
Organism: Meghimatium bilineatum; assembly: GCA_034231615.1. Classification (NCBI taxonomy): domain Eukaryota; kingdom Metazoa; phylum Mollusca; class Gastropoda; order Stylommatophora; family Philomycidae; genus Meghimatium; species Meghimatium bilineatum. The sequence continues at coordinate 128,790,052 of CM067298.1, forward strand.
TCAGTCTGATGTCTTTTCCATCTATGTCTATTTCTTGAAGACATTCAATTAATATTTCAAGTTAGACTGTCAATAGATTTGATGTAGTCTATGAAGGAAATATAGATATTTTTTTTAACTTCTATGTATTTATCTATCTATAGTCGGATACTAAGTATAGCTTTTCTGGTTCCTTTGTTTTTCTTAAACCCGATTTGCTCTTCACAAACCTCAGTATCAATCTCGTTTTTAATTCTTTCATGTTTTATCTTGAGGAGTATTTTAGTCACATGACACACTAGACGTATTTTTCTATATTCCGTGCATTCCTGTGCTTCTTAGGTAGTGGTATGAATATTGATGATTTCAGGACTTTATGTAAATTACCTGTTTCATATGCGTCATTGCAAAGTTATGTGATATTTCTTCTTCTCCTATCCTTCCTCTTTTACCCTTTACGGGTGTCGAGGGAGATACAATGTTTTTGTTCTCGCTTTTCTGGCAGCTTCAGATAATGTTATTTGGTGTTCGTGTAATGTCTCTTTAATGTTGTCGATCCAGCGTACTCTGGGTCTAACCTTGGCTCTTCTTTCTGCTTCTCCTCTCTTCGTATATGCTTTATAAACTAATAAATCACACGGCATTCTTTCCAGATGACGAAACCATTGTATCTGTTGGTTGTGTATGTATTGTAGAATTGATATGACACCCACTCTTTCTCTTATGACATCTTTTCTAATTCTTTGTTTTCTGGTCCTCCTATGGCTTTTCTCAGACATCTCATTTCTGTTGTAACCAGGTGTATCTTATGTTTTGTTCTTAAGGACCATGTTTGACATTGGTAGCACAGGGTTGGAATGAAGATACTTCTAGTGTCCGTCAGACCTAAGACCTTAATTAAAGACAATAATATGTGATACTTTTCCCACGAAATTCACGAAATCCACGAGTTTTTATTATGGCAGCTATTATGTACACATATGCATAGATTACACTCTATGTATTCGCTAAATCCTTTATTGTATTTCAGCGTCAGGGGTAGACAAGTTCTCTGGGGATGGCCCTGGTGTGTGCTTAGTATATTGTGGAATTTGTGGCCTCTTTTATTTCGGTGGTCCAGCGTTTTCGAGTTCGGCCTCTAGGTCTCCCTCCACTGTATCTGTGTAGCATAGCTTGCCGTTGTATGCTGTCTGGTGGTAGTATGCTGATGTGTACAAACCATTTCATTTGTTGGCTCCTAATATACTCCAAGATTGGGGCGATGCCGGTTCTTTGTCTAAAATTATCATTTCTCACTCTATCTCTTAGCGATATTCCTAGGATTCTGCGTAAACATGCTATTTCAGCTGTCACAAGTTTACGTGTGTTTTTCTTGTGCTGTGGTTGCCCATGTTTGGCATTGGTAGCACAGCGTAGGCATA